>CAMZMU010000080.1:13326872-13890176 GCA_947311845.1 Poa pratensis | reverse complement strand
AGCATTGCAAAAAAGTATCTGGAACATTAAATTAGACCATGGATTCGGATGCAGTAGATTTGAACACTGAATAGAAGACTAAAATTTAGATCTAACTCAAAATAGCCGCCACCAAATTCATACTCCAGATCTACATCCGTCCGATTGAAACAAAATATTGTCTATAATGAGAAAATGAATCTCAAACCTACCCTGCAGCTTCGTCTTCCTCCGGTGGCTCAAGTCCTGGATTGACTACAACCGTGCCTAGACTGAAAGCAGCAAAACAGGACGCTATGCACCAGTGCTATTACAAGAAGAAGGGGCAGGGCGGCGCCGGCCAGCAGGGCGGGCGCGGCGGCGCGTGGCGCGCGCGGGTGGCGGGCGGCAAGGCGTGGCCAGCATGGCCAGAGCCAGAGCTCGGACGCGGGAACGCGGCGCCGTGAGGCGCGCGGGCAGCAGGGCTCGCGGCGGCGCGGCTCACTAGCGCGGCCAGCACGGCCACGGCGCGGCCGCCTTTTCTGGATCGCCGCCTCTGCCGCCGTTTTTTCCGGATCGAGATTGAGAGAGAGAGGAGAATGAGAGTCACGTACGGGGAGGTAGGTAAGTATCGTACGTATCCACTGCAGCGTAATACACTCGGGAGGAAATACCTAAAAGGAAAGCGAAATACCCTTTTCCTGGCGCGAATCGCGAGCACCCAACGAGTGGTTAAGACCTGACCGGTAGTCCTCGGCGCCGTCAGAAAAATCGCTTTGCTCACCACACTCGCACAGCTACAGCTACATCGCTGTAACTAACTAGCTACTCACGCACGTAGACTAGAGCAAGGTAGCAAAGCTAGATCGAGCAATGGCGGCAACCAAGACGAGCAGCATCGCCGAGCGGCGGCAGTGGTCGTAGTCGTTCTGTGCCTTGGCAGCGGCGTGCAGCTGGCGGAGGCGTGCAACGGGCACCCGTGCCCGCATCCGGCGGGCAACTGCCCGGTGAACGCGGTGGAGCTGGCGGTGTGCGCCGACGTGCTGGACGGTCTGATCCACGTCGTGCTGGGGCCGCAGCCGCCCAAGGAGCCGTGCTGCTCCCTCATCTCCGGCCTCGTCGACCTGGACGCCGCCACCTGCGTCTGCCTCGCCATCAACGCCAATGTCCTCGGCATCAACCTCGACGTCGATGTCGACCTCACCCTGCTGCTCAACTACTGCGGCTGCAAGGTGCCAAAGGGCTTCCGCTGCGCATGAGTCAGACAGCGATCTTGTTGCTACGTAGCTCGTGCATGCAGGCGTGTGCATGTATGCGCCCGTATACGTAGCACACACGTGTGAGGTGAGCTAGCATGCCTATACGGGAATAATCTTTGCCTCATGCGGTAGGGCGCCCATGCGCAATCTGGGCCATCGGATTCAGCTGTGGTCGAGCATCAGCGTGGGCGGCATGCCCGTGCTGAGCTACCTCCAGAAGACGCACGCATCGTCGTCGGCGTCGTGCTTCGACGAGGAGGCCCTCGAAGGGATCCCGCGGGCTGTGGTCGAGCATCAACGAGTAAGCTAGCCCTAACGCTCATCCTTTCTTATTCGTTTGAACAGCATTGTTCATTGATCTCACTAGCTAGCTCTCTGTTTTTCATGCATTCCAGTACCAGCGACGGCGCGCCGCCGCGCATTGGCCACCTCCACCTCGAAGGGCACGGCTCCGACAAGGCCACCCTCGCCTTCCGGGGAGACAACCTGCGCATCCCCCGGTTCGCCAACAACGAGGGAGCCTAGCACGCCTCCGCCGACGACGTCCACGCTGAGGCCGTCCTGACTGATCCCCTGGCGCGGATGAGCTGCGACGACAACGACCACGACGACTAGTCCAGCGTCATCAGCGGCAAGATGCGCCTCAAGGACCTCCATGTCGGCAAGGATCCGATCGTGGACGAGATGGCCGAGCTCGCGCGGTCCACGGCGAGGACGATGAACGACGGCTTGCAGGTTTTTTTCAATATCCTGGAGCAGGGCCACCAGCCCGCCGACATCTGGAAGGTCATGTCCTGCGCGGTGCTCATCGCGGAGCAGAACGGCGGCGCCTGGATGAGCAAGGAGGCGGTGCAGCTGCGGTCCTTCGGCATGTTCAGCCCTAACGCTCATCCTTTCTTATTCTTTTTTTTTTGCGAGTGCTCATCCTTTTTATTCGTTTGAACAGCTAACATTGTTCATTGATCTCACTAGCTCTCTGTTTTCACTCATTACAGTGCCAGCGACAGCGCACCGCCGCGCCTTGGCAACCTCCACCTGGAAGGGCACGGCTCCGACAAGGCCACCCTCGCCGTCCAGGGAGACAACCTGCGCATCCCCCGGTTCGCCAACAACGAGGGAGCCTGACACGCCTCCGCCGACGACGTCCACGCCGGCCTGACTGATCCCCTGGCGCGGACGAGCTGCAACGACAACTACCACGACTACTCCAGAAGATGGTTTCAAATTTCGGTTTCAGAAAACTTCGGCTAGTACTGAAATCACTGAAATTCAGTATTTCAGTGATTTCGGTTTTCGTTTCGGCCAAATGACCGAATTTTTTTTTAAAATTCATTTACATATTCAAAAAATAATATTTTTTGAATTCCTATGTAGCAGTGAAAGAACTGAAATATTTTGACCGAAAGATAATTATTTCAGTATCTACCGAAATCACTGAAATTCAGTGAATTTCGACGAAATCTCACTGAATTTTAAAACCATGCTCCAGCATCATCAGCGGCAAGATGCGCCTCAAGGACCTCCGCGTCGGCAAGGATCCGATCGTGGACGAGATGGCCGAGCTCGCGCGGTCCACCGCGAAGACGATGAACGACGGCTTGCAGGTCTTTTGGAGTATCTTGGAGCAGGGCCACGAGCCCACCGACATCTGGAAGGTCATGTCCTGCGCGGTGCTCATCGCCGAGCAGAATGGTGGCGCTTGGACGAGCAAGGAGGCGGTGCAGCTGCGCTCCTTCGGCATGTTCAGCAAGGAGGACGTCCTTAAGCAGCTTGGCATCATTGCGTGGCCTAACGACTGCAGTGAGCCCATCACCTTGGACAGGGACTCCCTGTGATTCTGTTTTGCTAGCTGCTGCTGAGCCGATCGCTGTTCGTTAGCATGCATGCAGCTCTCTTTTCTTTTCCCTTGAAGTACTTTAGTAGTAGAGTTTGTAGTTCAGGACTCCAGGACTCCAGGTTACTAGGACGATGAACAGATCACTTTCTTTCCCGCAAATATGTCCAGAGCAAGGTGATTACCCAATTTATATTTGTTGGCTTGCTGTTTCAGTTTAGCAACATGGCCATCACTTGATATGCTGAAGTGCTGAACCACGAACTAGTGTAGCTGATAGCTAGGTTACATGCTGAGCCCTTTTTTTAAAGCAATGTACTGGTGGCTCCTTTCGTTCTTCTTAGATGAAACGGCTGCTTTCGCTCGAGATATTTAGACGTCGATGTTCATTTCATGACTCTTAATTTTATTTTATTTTGCGAGGATTCTTAACTAGAGATGAGTGCTGGAACTTCTGAAGCACACACATGGAAGATAGGTCATGTATAACTGAACCCTGACCATTCATGGCTTTATAAAAGCTAGACACTGTCGGTCTTGACTCTACAAAGTTTGGATGAGTACATGATGGATCACCAGTTATTGTTGACCGAAGGACAATTATGCCGGCTTTCGTCTGAGCAGAAAGTTGGCAGATGCTTTCTTAGAAGAAGTTAATTTTTTTGTTCCCTGGTGCTGATAACAGAAATTAGCTAAGAAACATAAAGAAGAAAAATAAAGGAGATAGAAACAGAGGAATGATTTACATGATTAAACCAAAGGAAAGATCCATACTCTGAATTTCCTCCACGGGAAACACCACATAGTGAAGAGTCCTGAAAGGTGCACCGATTACACTCCGTCCACCTAGCACATAGACCGTCGTTTCTCTCATGAACTATTGATGGTCCTTATCTAATCAGGTGGAATTAACGGTGGACCAATTTATACTCGAGTGGAGCAGTCCATCGCCATATATATGCCAAGGAAGGAACTGTCAAAATGTGACAAATCCAAACACTCAACTCTCTCTTAGACTCTGAGTTCGAGCCACGAGGAAGCTAAGTTTTAAAGAAAATAAAAAAACCTACTACCTCCGGTCCGAATAAAGTGTCGCCGGAACTAAACTATCATAGTACAAAGTACTACTGCTGGTCACGACACTAATTATGGACCGGAGGGAGTATATTTTAAAGCTAAAAATGTTGAAAAATCTAGACGTATGCACTGATCTCTAGTATGCGCACTAATTTTTATCAATTTATATCATTTTATCTGTGATCTACACCCCAGCAAAAATGCAAGGAGCAAAATAGAGTTTTTCTTTTGCTTTTTTTAGAGCCACTTTTTTTTCTTAGCCCAAAATGAATTGTATTAATTAATAATATACGATTGTAGACAACAACTCTATTCATCAAAGGAAAAGTTCAGATTTTTTAAAACATAAAAAAAATCGATTTAAAAAAAAAACGTGCTCAATGGAAGCCTTTTTTTTGCTGCTTAAGGAGAACCATAGATTATATTGTAGGGCTACATCCTTTGCAAGGATACTAGGTAAGAAGGGTGGTGTGTAATTAATCCACAAACACATCCTCCTATCTGTACTAGCTATTAGCACAAGCATAAACCGCCTCATTGTCATTGGCGGCAGACTTGTATACATATAAACGATATCAAAACTAGTAATAGACCTGCTAAGCTCTTTTAACTCCTGGCGTATACTGGTGATGATTCAGGCTCTTTCTACACAGGTTGACAATTTCTTGGGAATCCGAGAGCTGTAGGAGCCAGAACTCGGTCTATTCTCTGTTTCCCCTCAGTGCTTCACGTGAAAAATATGAGAAGGGTCCGTAGGCGGCGATTCGGGTGGTACGCCAAGATGAACATACTATCTGGACCACAGATTGGGGCATAGGGATTTGGTCCTGTCATGTGGAGCCAGGTTGGTGCCAATTATAGAAATCCTGGTATGTCGGCCACGGCGTGTGTCGGTCCAAATTCACGAAATTAGCGATTCTCGGAGCTGGGCGAGAAAAGCTAATAGCGACCAAAAATTTCGTCTAGATTTGAAAAAATTCAGTACCGAATGGTTATAATGCAGAAAAATCAATTATCTACCACAAACATGGCTTCAGTCCGTTGGTATAGAGTCTAGTCAATCGTTTGCATGGTTCTGAGTTCGAATCTTTACTTTGTCTTTTATTTTTCTAAATTTTTTGGAGCGTCAGAATTTAAATCTGACCGAAATATTTGAATTTTTTCTTCGAAATTTCGTGAATTTCTCGAAATTTGCGAATCTCGTTCACAAGCGAAAGAAAATCTTAAAACGAAATGTTGAACCCTGACGTAGACCATAAATGAAGAACCAGCCAACGGCGCGCCCCACTCCGACGACGGTTTTGATGTTTCGGTGGTACAAAAGGTTACGCGAAATAATGGTCTGGTGGTACATATTTTGTTGTCCGTCACGATGCTCGGCGGACTCCCAGTCTGCGGCAATGAGATGGCCCCATCGTTCCGCATCTTCCAAGCAGAAAGACGAGGGCGATGTCTCGGCTTGGGCGGCGGCGGAGAACTGGCAATAGGCAGTGGCCAGTCGGCGCGTGCTGCCATCGGAATCGGCTGACCATAGGAGGTTTGCGGTGCTACTCGCCCCCGAGATATCATGGCATTCCAGACAGTGAGGCCACCCACCGACACACTCGGCGAAGAGTCTGTAAAATGCGGGCCAACCCAAAAAAAAAATCACGCATGTTCTTTGCCGAGTGCCTCCCACCGACACACTCGACGAAGAGGTGACGAAAAAGGTGGCAACCCTAAAACTTTCCCACGCAATCTTTGCCGAGTGCGGCACTCGGCGAAGAAAAAAAGGCAACCTTTTTTTTTCCTGTGGCATCTTTGCCGAGAGGGGCACTCGGCGAAGATCCCGCACCATCGCGGCGCCGTGGGGCCCACTGGCAGGCGCCACGTGGTCAGCCGTTTCGCCGAGACGTCGCTTTTGCCGAGTGCCTTTTTACGTCTTTGCCGACACAATTGTCTTTGCCAAGTGCTTTATCGTGGGCCACTCCGCGCAGATGGTATTTGCCGAGCTGCCATGTCTTCGCCGAGTGTTTTTTGGTCTGTCTCGGCGTAGGACCTCTTTGCCGAGTGGCCCCGTGTTTTTGCACTCCGAGAAGCCGAGACCACTCGGCGGAGATTGATTTTCCAGTAGTGAGTATCGTGGTGTTAACATAACCCAGCCAAATTGCCGTCGCAGCGTAATTAGGATGGAATTGGATGCTCTATGATGACGTACTCATGCCGTACTGCGAGAATCCTGTGGCATTGCGAGAGTAGCCGTTTGACCGAAGGTCCAAACCTTATCTCTTGCCCGTTGCTCCAAAGCACGCATGCCCCTATCTCTCTCTCTTTCTGATCTTGGCGCCAAGCTAAAACTGGCAATGGAGGCAAATGTCTTTTACCCTTTTGGCTAGCGGTCCAAACCCTCCCCTGCATACTTTTTCTGCGCGCGGTGGGGATTAATCGATCCGTGGTTTCGATCTGATGCTTGCTTTTCATGTTGCAGGAGATCGGTGAAGGTGAAACGGGCAATTGGCGGGTCCTTGTAGTCGTTGTGTTGCACACGAAAAAGCTACCGTGCTTTACAGTACAATGGAGGCTCAGAGAGATAGATACGGCAGCACGAGTACGTCCGATCAAGTTCAAATTCAAATATTGAGCCTCTCTCCCTCTCTTTTAACCAGCCCCCTTCCCAGCTCCTTCCCCATCAGTCACCCCCAAAGACAGCAGCCGGACGTTGCGCTCCATCCCTCTCCCGCCACCTTGTCCGTAGCAAGCACAGGCAGCCAGCGCCATGGCCATGTTCGACCAAGTTGCCAAGGCGCAGCTCATGGTCCTGCTCTGGGTCCTCCTGCTGGGCAACCCGTTCCGCGCGATCCCGGCGAACACGGCCGAGGCGTGCGGGACAGACCTCTACGTCCGCGTCGTCCTCACGCACCACTTCCTCGTCCTGGCCTCCTTCACCGCCGCCATGATCATCCTACAAGTCAGGGCATGGGTCCGCATCGCCCAGGCCGCCGCCGCTCGGGCAAGGCCTTCGACGACGGCGACCACGAGGCCGTCCGCGAGGGAATCGGCTCCGTCGCCGCCGGGTGGGAGAGGCGCTCTCTTCGCGGGGAGCTCCTCCTCGCCGTGGTCCTCTCCTTCGCCGCGTCCGTCCTCGCCGTCGTCGCCTTCGAGGACGGGTTCCGCTACCGGGCCGGCTGCGACCCCGCCTACGACGCCGGGTACTACGGCGCGACCTCGACCATGGGTCTGCTGATGATCGGCCTCTTCGCACTCGTGCATGGGTTCTTCGCCTGGGTGGCCGTGTCCCAGAACTAGAGCACCTCCGGCCGCCTCCGTGCAAGATCGATGTGCTGTGTTGAATCGGTGGATCTACCTATTGCTCGTGTTTATTAGGAATCATGCTTGCTTAGTTATGTATCATGTTTACTCTTCAGATGATTTTCTGTCCGGCCTCTTCGTGGACATGGCATCAGCGAGTGCGTTCAATTATGTATCAAGTATTGCTAATTGGAATCTGTGGTTAATTGTTGATGAAAACATTCTGGGATGTCGTCCCGTATTCACAACTGAACTCCCCATGTTCTCGTATGCTACTAATTCCTAACTTAGTCCTGTAATGTTGCAGTCAAAGAGCCAGCTAGTTACGTGCATAGTGACTCTCTGCAAAAGGTCCTGTAATTTTTCAATCATGTAATGCTAGCTAGCTTACTCATGTAATGCTAGTTGAAATTCATGTATGTGCATGCAACCAATGTCTCTGCGCAACGAGTTGGTTCTTCAGTTGAAAAGCAGAAGGATATGTTTCCTTGGTCGTGAGTAATAATATTGGCGATAATGTGTTATATGTTGTATTTAGCCTCTCCGGCGAGTCTATATAAAGATACTAAAACTGGGGAAAACAAGCTCTCGTAGAGATAAAGTATGAGTTGTATTACATATCTTATACCACCAAATACGAGAACATCAAATATATCTCTTGTAGTATTCCCAGCAATTGCAACGGAGCGTCGTGAGCAGCAGAAATGTAGCGAACACTCACTGAAGAGAAGCCGAAGTCGAAACTTAGAGTGGAAATACAATCTGTTATTCTTATAGTGGGGGCCATTGCCATCAAGCACTTTTCTGGCGCAGTTTCCATGGTGGTTTCTTAAGCTTTCTACTCATAATTTGTTTTATTTATTTTAAATGTCTTGCTTTTGTTAGTGTCATTTATAATAAAAAAATTACTTTTATTATTGCAAGTTATGTCTTATTTTCAAGTCCTATTGTTTTTTCCTACTAAGGATGAGACCCTCACTTTCAAACAGTTTTATGGAGAAACCTTAAAAGATATTTGATTTAGGATAAATGAAATTTGTGATAGATGCCCCGTTAAGCATTAGGTTGCCATGCTTAGAGACTTTTACATCAGATTGAATGTGTCCTCCAAAGTTGTGCTTGATTCCATGGTTGGTCTTGGTGGTAGCTTTTTAGCTGCATGTCCTAATAATGTTTCTTCGTTCTTGAAAATCTTTTTGCAACTTGTGAGAAGAATAAGAAAGAAGTTGATATCAAACAATTAGGAATACTCGTAGAAGTTTCTGTTGGTAATACTATTATGTTCTGAGTGAGTGACCTAGTAAAGCGAGTGTTGATTCTTTGCTATTTTTCTCATAATAAGTGAAGTTGTATTTATAAGTCAATTTCACTTGTTATGAAAATCTTACTCACTTTGTTCCTAGATATGAGGTGTATTAGTTTTCGAGGAAAACCCAAAATATAGGATGTACCGCCTTAACCATTTGAATATATATATTAGAGATTTGATTATGTTTCCTTATTTCATGCAAACTCCTCTTTTATCCACGTCAATTAGGCAGAGGTAATTCCGTCCAAATTAAAACTTGCGTAATTGTTTCCTCCAATACCATTCTTTAATTTTTGTGCCAAAAACTATCCACCATACATATAGAAATGGAGGGAGTATGTCATTGGAAGATGTTGTTAAAATAAAGGAGCAACCTCCTATTTTAAGTGCTCATGCTAAGATTACTGGTAATTTTCACGTCCTAAGTGTTGTAGGTACCATGATGAACTTTGCTAAAGAAATTAGATTCCTGCGAATTCTCGATCGAATACATAGGTTTTTGGTGAATTATCCGCTTATATTAAAATTCTTAGTGATGTATATTTTGATCCTTTGATAATTTTGATGATTGGAAGTTGCTAGATATAATTAATATCAAACTGCCAAGGATCTCTCCATTAATGTAACAAATCTGGTTTTGGAAAATATCTTGCTCAACATGTCTGCTGGAGATTGATAATGTTTTCTAAAAGTTTGGTCAAGCTTAACGTGAGAACAAAGGCTTAGTTTATACTACATCATATAGTTGGTCAAATGGTTGTGGTACCGCGGGATTATTCCCATTTCAAAATCCATTTAGTTGTAGTTGCAAGACCATTAGTTTTGCACGGTATAGAGTTGCCATTACACAACCGTGGATCAAATCATAACAAAGAAATTCTAGCTACAGATAGTTTTGATTGTACCAATTAAGTTAATCCAACCGAGGATCAATCCAACCGTTCGTTGGTTACACATCTATAGCCTGGCCATTTGTGAACCTGCACTTTGGATGCCCTGTGATCGAGTACTCATGCCGTAGTGTGAAACCTTGTGGGCTGTGGCATGGCAGAGAGCAGAGAGTAGCCGTTTGACCCACGTCCGAAGCCATGCGCGCGCCTTATCTCTTACCCGTTGCCCCTGCCTTCCCTCCCATTTCTACTCTTGGTGCCAAGCCAAAACTGGCAATGGAGGCAGCGTCATTCACACTTTTGGCCAGCGGCCCAACACCTCGATCGCCTGCATTATTTCCTAGTAGCTGCAAGCAAAGCAAGATCTTCATGTTGCAGCAGATCGGGGAAGCCGAAATGGGCAACTGACCGGGACGTGGTACTGCAGCTAGCTTTAGAGGCATGGAGAGATACAGTAGCACGATACTACTACGCTACGTCGGATCAGTTTCAGGTTCAAACACTGAACCTCTCTCCCTCTTTTAGCCAGCCCCACACACGACGCACCTTCCCCATCACCATCCCCGAAGGCAGAGCCGGCGAGAGCAGCGCGCCAGCGCCATGGGGATGTTCGAACAAGTTGCGACGATTCAGCTCAAGGTGCTCTTCTTTGTCCTCCTGCTGGGCAACGCCTCCTGCACGCTCCCGGCGAACCACGGCGCCAACGCGTGCGGGGAAGACCTCTACCTCCGCGTCGTCCTCGCGCAAGTCTTCCTCCCACTCACCGCCCTCACCGGCGCCATGGCCCTCCTCGATGTCAGGACATGGGTCCGCACCGCCGAGGCCAGCTTCCAGGGAGGAATCGGCTCCGTCGCTGCCGGGTGGAAGAGGCGCTCGATGCGCGGTCTGCTCCTCCTCGCCGTCGCCTTCTCCTTCGCCGCGTCCGTCCTCGCCGTCGTCGCCTTCCAGGACGGGTGCCTCTACCGGGCCGGCTGCGACGCCGCCTACCTCGCGGGGTACTACGGCGCGGGCTCGCCCATGGGTGTGCTGATGATCGGTCTCTTTGCGCTCCTGCACGGGTACTTCGCCTGGGTGGCCGTGTCCAAGAACTAGTGCGTGCATGATCAATATCCGGTGTGGATCTACCTGGTGTTTACTCGTGTTACTAATTAGGAATCATGCTTTGCTTAGTTATTATGCATCGTGTTTAGTCACCAGATGATGTTGTGGATCTACCTATTGTGTTTAATCGTGTTTTGGATCTACCACCGGTTCTTGCTAATTCGATATGATTCTGTGTGTTTAATTCGTGACGAAAACTTACTGGATTAATTGTACGAGTAGCAACGATCAATTTGGGCTAAAACTCGTACAATGGGGAGTGTCGCGTCTTCATCCCTGCTCTTTGATGGATCAAAGAAATCCCCTTCTTTATCCATTCCAATTGTGCTTCTTCTTCAGAGTGGTTCAAGGCTATCGTAGGAAGCATAGAAAATTATGTTGGATTAAGAGATTGGGTAAAAGTGGCTGCAAATTGTGGAAACCGTAACACCTACGCAGCAAAGAAAAAGTGTTGATTAGCGCAGGGTAATAATACCCAAGAAAAAAATCTCAAACAATCACCACGATTGATGACAGCTAGCGGTTAGCTTTTCCTATCTTGAACACGCTGATGATTCTTTGTTTCACTTAGGATTTGGGAAGATAATGGTGGTTCATGTGTCCGTTGAAAGGTGTGCATAGTCTAAATTTTTAGTTTTCAGTCAACATATACTAATTTTAATTGCGTGCCTTTAAAAATATAATCACTTTGGATGCCACATCTAAACTCTAGTGTGGTATGTCTAATATTGGTTTATGTATTACATACAATGCGCCTTTAGGTGATGATGGTGGATTGTGAATCTAAATTCGGAAAACTACTAAATAAACATCTTATTTTAAATTTTGAATATGATTCCGAGATGGCCCATTTTTTGCATTACTGCAATTTTTATGTTTAGAGAAAAGGAAAATTTCTCAACAATCTTAGATAGCAATGATATGTGGTCACGAGCTCACACTCACACCAGCACCGATTTATGTGAAGATGGAAGAGGAGGTGCAATGGTGGAATCGCTCACTAGCTCTAACTAAAGTAGGATGTCGACATTGGGATAGTTTCCTTCTTAGGCACTACTCGTCCTTCTAGGCTAGCCCCTCACTAGTTGCCTCCAACTCCACTATTAAGGGCATCTCCAGTCGTTGGAGGCCCCCAGGATCCAAAACCGGCGCAAAATCACTTCCGCCGGCGCAAATCGGCGCTAAATCGAAACGTGGGGAGGCCAGTTTACCAGCCGCACCCGCACCCCAGGATGCAAAGATAGGATGAAAAGCAAAAAAAAAAAAAAGACAGCTCTGCATCGCGACCATGCCGATGCCGCCCGCCTTCGACATGGCCTCGAACAGGAACAAGACATGGGGAGCCCGTGCTGACCCACTGGCTTGGATTGCCGGCGACGCAGATCCTCCCGCTCCATAGAAGCATCGCTCCGACGACGCCTTGCCGCCCATGCTCGCGGCATCGTCGGCGTCAGCACGCGATGCGCGGAGACGGCCTCGGCGCGGACGTGCACGCAGGGCATGAGGTCCAGTGAGACAGGCGGAGAGGAGGGGCGCGATATGGAGGCGAATTTGGCAGAGAGCTCCATGGCAGCGTCCTCGCGTCCACGGCAGCGTCCTCGCGTCCATGCGCATCCCGGCGTCCTCGCGACCTCGCGCATCCCGGCGTCCTCGCGTCCACGAGGACGCCACGGGCGAACGCCTCCGACGCCGGCCACGGGGACGGGCGGCTCCGCCTCGGGCTCGCCGGCCACGCGCTGCGAGCTGGGTGGAGGGCGCGAGCTCGGCCCCGGGCGGCCGCGAGGTCGAGGATGGGTGGCGTCCGCGAGCTGGGTCGAGGACGGGCGGCGTCCGCGAGCTCCGGCCGCGAGGGCCAGCCCCGGCCCCGGCCGTGCGAGCTCCGGCGACGCCGGCGCGAGGAAGAGCGCCGCGACTTCGAGGAGATGCGAAAAAAATAGGCCTTTCTCCCGGAGGCGGATCTGGGCAGAGGGTCGGCAGCGCGAGGTCACGGTGGCGGCAGCGAGCACGGCGGCGAGGGGCAACCACGGTGGAAGAAAAAGGGGAGAGAAAGAAGCTCTCGCACATGGTGGTGGGATTAGAAAAAGAGGAAAGAAAGAGAGGTGAGAGGCTGACCGTGGGCCTGGTTGCATGCAAATGCCCCCCAGGCCAAACCCAGCCTGCGCTAAAACGGCGCGAAACAGCGCGAAACGGCGTATTTTCAGATCCTGGGGGGCTGGCTGGTGGGATTTCGGCGCTATTCGGCGTATTTTGGCTAAAAAGTGGCCTGGGGGCACGGCTGGAGATGCCCTAAGGTCACACTTCCTATGTACATGTTCTTGCCGCTTAGATTTATAAGTCCGTCTCAAAACTCTACTCCCTCCGTTCCGATTTACCCGTCGCGAGGGGTTTAAAATTTGAACTACGTAACATTTACACAAAACCCCCTGCGTATCATTAAATTGTCCAAAATAGAACACGAGAACAGCCTGAGCGGCTCGCGCGTGAAGAATCGGCCGCCGGTGAGGCTCCCGGCCGGTGGAGCTCCCCGAGCCAGTCCGAGCATACGAAAAGCTCCGCTGCGCCGAGAGCTACGACCGCCTTGAGCCTTGCTTGTCGGAAAGCAGCTGGATGAAGTGAATTGACGCCGTCTCCTCCAACTCCGGCCGCCGCTTCCCGCGTCGATCTCGGCGCCGTCGCGCCTCCTCGGGCGTCACCGAGCCGTTCAACAGCTTCAGGGTGATATCCTGGTCCTCCACGACCCTTTTCCCCACTCGATTGCTTGCTGGTTTGCCTGGCCGTCGTGCTCATCCGCTCTCCGCTGCTGCAGCTCGTCATCGTAGTTCTTTCCGGTGACCAAAGAACGGCGGCACCACCAACCAATTGGTTCCCATATTCACTTCCGTGCTGCCTCTCCCCTGCAGCCGGTGGACCTCGTGTTGCTGCTGCTGCTCCCCTGCCTTACCTCTCTGACGAAGCTACAGGTCGCTGTTGCTGCTGCAGCCGTGCCTTACTCTGAAGAAGGTACGGGTCGTTGTTGTTGCTGCTCCCCTGTTCATACAAGAACCGCTGCACATAAGAATGAGATAAATGTATATGCATGAATGAAATAGTGACCTGTAAATGAAATTCTCAGGTTCCTCAGTTCCCCAACAAAATGAAATTCTCAGTCCACTATTTTTTGTAAAAGTGATATATCCAGTTCACTTGTTCTCTGAATTTGATGTTGCCATGCTTGTTCCATCTTTAAACCAACAACCATTCACACTGGGATGGGATGTCAGAAACCAACAACAAGTTACAGAAACTTCTCACCTTGGCTTATTTACAAGAGCACACTTAAGTTCTCAAGGCAGAGAACAATGGTTCTGTTTTATCTCTACCTACACATCGAATGTATTTAGATTATCGGATAGCTTTGATTATTGGTGAAGCTATTGGATAGCACCATATTTCAGGGACAATATGCATTAGACCTGGACTACAAAGTGATTCTCTGAGTATGCTATTATAAACTTAGTTGCTACTAGAGGCAAGTGACAGTCATCAACAAGTATGTGCAGTGACAGTAAATTCAGTACAAGTATTTGAAATAATGTTTCATGTTTTTTCAAACCTGGAACAATCACTAAATATTCTGATGTTTAACATAGCAAGTTGGAAAGAACTCGAGTAGAAAGCTTAAGCTCACTCCTTAATCAACTGGAGTAGAAACTGGAAGTTTTGTGCTGTCAATTCGAATGAGAGTACTCCAAATGCTAGTTTCCCCATCATTAGCTTGAAAGGTCAAGATGATTTTGCAATTTCAGTACAACAAGAAGAAGATTTTGCAGATTTGACTAATGCTTATGTAGAGACAACAGAAGCCAGAATTAAATGATTATGAAGAATATGAGGCCCAGCAAAAATAAAACGCTAGTTGCAGATTTGACTAACACCAATGCTTATGTAGAGACCACAGAAGATTTTGCAGATTTGACTAATGCTTATGTAGAGACAGTAGGAGTTGTATTTATACAAGTGGAGTATTTCTACAAGTTGTTCTGTAAAAATATTAACAAAATTCAGAGTTGCCATGCTTGTAGATTTCAGTTCAGAAACAAGCATTTCTTGGCAGTAGCTAACAAGCAAAAGCTATTTGGGGCCATGTTTGAAATAACCAAGATATTTGGGGACAAAGACTTGAGAAAAACAATAGCCCATTCAGGTGTGCTTGATGACTTATCTTTAGACTACTGCAGGTTTTTTAATCCAGGAAAATGATTAACAGACCATCAGGCACCTTGGTGCACTAAGTAGGTGATGATTAACCACTTATAAATCCAGAGCAGCCACCTATAAACCTCAAAGGATCAACCACTTGTTCATGTTAGAAAACACCTCAAGTACTACTGCAGGTTTTTTATTCCAGTAAAATGACATGTTACCTTCCTGCAGATCTTGTTGGGCATATACTCTGAAATTGGACTTATACTCTGAAATTGAAATTGGACATAAGCAAGTGCTCCACCACCGCGATGATGGTTGGGATTGATCTCAACATGAGTTCTCAACAAGATGATGCCTCAGAACCTGAAGATCAACAGGAAGAACACAACAGTCAAGAACCAGTCAATAATGAAGCAGCAGGTACTACTCCTATTATTTGCAAAACTTTTGCATTTTTATTTTCATTTTCATGATCTACTCCTATTATTTGCAACAGCTAGATAACTTTTTTTTGCTCCTTATTTGACAGGGGAAGAGATGCTGCTCGATTTCAACTTGAGTCTAGAAGAGGAACCAATTCATGAGGAAGCAAGTGGTGTAGAGGAACCAATTCATGAGGAAGCAAGTGCTGTAGTGAAACCAATTCATGAGGAAGGCATATAACTCACAAATGCGGAGAGATATGGTGTTTATTTTGCACTCACGGTGATCAAGACCAAAAATGGACAAGTTCTGAAAAAAGACAAGGAGGTCATTGCTAGCCTACTCGATACAACCGTAAGAACTGTTGAGAGAATATGGGAAAGAGCTCTTAAACAGATTGAACAAGGGGAGAAAGTTGATGTCTCAAATCAAAAGAAAGGTAGAGTTGGCCGCAAGAGGCTACCACTCGACCACCGCTTCAGAGCAATTGGAGAGGAATTGGCGGGATTTTACCTTTCAGAGGCCTTACAGGAGAAAGGAGAGTACTACGATGCTGAAAGCATGAAATCGTTAAAGTAACTTGTTGTTTTGCTTCAACTCTTGTACTACGATAACTCTTGGCGCATCAACGAACTCTTGTCTACGATCTTCAAGTATTACTTAATTTAATTGTATGTGTTATAAATATGTGCATCGACTTCATACGACACGGGAACGGTTACGACATCGAAAACGTTACGGTTACCGTAACGGTAACCGTCACGGTTACCGTAACGGTTACCGTCACCGTAACCGTCATCGCAACGGGAAGGGTTACCGTTACCACGGGACACGGGAACCTAGCTATAACCAAACCCCGGCATATATAAACCCTAAACACTGCAATTAAATCGAAAAAGAAAAAAAAACCAAAACCCTTTGGTCCCGGTTGGTGCTACCAACCGGGACGAAAGGTCCCAACACCCCACGTCCCCCTAAAGCCCACGTGGAGGGACCTCTAGTCGCGGTTCGGAATCCGCCGCGACTAAAGGATGGGGGCTTTAGTCCCGCCAGCCTAGTCGCGGTTGCCCAACCGCGACTAAAGGTCCTCTGGAACCGCGACTAGAGGTCATTTTTCTAGTAGTGGCATAAATGAAAGACATCAACTCCACCCAAGATTAAAAATTTAATATTAGATAAAAAGAATCATATAAAAAGATTTACCGTTTCCGGGCTTACGCCACCTACAATCTTCAACAAAATTATGCAATTACAAGGTTCTCGTAGTTCCTCGCCGTTAATGTTACTCGAATGAAGACGTCGAGGTTATATTGAGCATATATAAAGGTGGATAGTAAACAAAATTTATCAGAAGTGTCGCTCCTTTAGAAAGTTACTATATCTGTTCCATATAAATTTGTTCAAAAGTCAAACCATGTAAAATTTGACGAAGTTTATAGAAAAAATCAAAAATCTATAGAAATATATTTAATGATGTATTTAGTAAGATTGATTTAATAATGTGGGGATTGATAATGTTTTCTAAAAGTTTGGTCAAACTTAACGTGAGAACAAAGGCTTATTATATACTAGGCGACGTATCCGGTGAAAACACCTATTCAGTACAAACCTGCAAACTATCATCGTAGGCCATCGGATCGACAGTATATGGTACAGATCCAACGTGGGAATCCCATCAGCAACTTAACCGCAGTTTGCAAATAACCCCCTGCGTGCTTGATTACGATTGGGGAAAAAATGGGAGTTATCCCCATGTGTTCTCCACCTGCGCGAGGGCGACCTGAAGCCGTGGCGATTGGACGGTAGCTGACTGCGCCGGCGCTCCGCAACCAACAACAACTCGGAGGATACGGAACGGTGACCCTATGGCCATGGTGATGCCCCCACACAACGACGACCTCCGCGACCCGGCAATCTGGCGCTGCCCTTGGGATTGGGAGATGGCGACCTGGTGCTACCGCACGCGAGGAAGACCCGACGGGCGAGAACTCCTAGACGGTGCAGACGGGACTCAAGTCTGGCCGTGAGCCGCGCAGGCGCAAACGGCGAGCGGCGCTGGACGATGCTCCACCGTGGAACAGATTAAAGAAGATTCGTTTTTTGCTTTCTCTTTCTGAAATCGTTACCAAGCACACGTATGGACAGGGGGTTATTTGCAAAACTGTAGTAAACTGGCCGGTTGGATTCCAGTTTTGATCTGCACCATACACTGTCGATACGATGGCCTACGATGATAGTTTGCAGGTTTGTACCGAATGGGTGTTTTCACCGGATACGTCGCCTATATACTATACCATTTAGTTGATCAAATGGTTGGGGGTACCGCGGGATCATTCCCATTTCAAAATCAATTTAGTTGTAGATGCAAGACCATTAATTTTGCACGGTATAGGGTTGTCATTACACAACCGTGGATCAAATCATAACAAAGAAATTCTAGCTAGAGAGAGTTGATTGTACCCAGTTAATCGAACCCAGGATCGATCCAACCATTGGTTGGTAACACATTTATTACCTGCCTATTTGTGAACCTGCACTTTGGATGCCCTGTGATCGAGTTCGAGTACTCATGCCGTAGTGTGGAACCTTGTGGGCTGTGGCATGGCAGAGAGCAGAGAGTAGCCGTTTGACCCACGGTCGAAGCCATGCGCGCGCCTTATCTCTTACCCGTTGCCCCTGTCTTCCCTCCCATTTCTACTCTTGGTGCCAAGCCAAAATTGGCAATGGAGGCAGCGTCTTTCACCCTTTTGGCCAGCGGTCCAACCCCTCCCCTGCATTATTTCCTTGCAGCTGCAAGTACGCATTAATTCGTCGATCGGAATCGGATGCGTGCTCTTCGTGTTGGAGCAGATCGGGGAAGCCGAAATGGGCAATTGACCTGGACGCGGTACCGCAGCTAGGTTTACAGTACATGGAGTCATGGAGCATAGAGATACAGTAGCACGATGCTACTACGCTACGTCGGATCAGTTTCACGTTCAAACATTGAACCTCTCTCCCCCTCTTTTAACCAGCTGCCAGATCCACACTCCCATCACCCCAAAGGCAGCCGTAGCAAGCAGGCAGAGCCGGCGAGAGCAGCGCGCCAGCGCCATGGGGATGTGCGAACAAGTTGCCACGGCGCAGGTCAAGGTGCTGTTCTGCGTCCTCCTGCTAGGCAACATCTTCGGCGCCATCCCGGCCAACACGGCCAAGGCGTGCGGGACAGACCTCTACCTCCGCTTCGTCCTCACGCGCGACTTCCTCCTGCTCACCGCCATCTCCGCCGTCGTGCTCCTACAGCTCAGGGCAATTGTCCGCGTCGCCGAGGCCAGCGCCGCTTGGGCCGCGGGCGCCGACCACGAGCCCGTCCTGGAGGTCGGGTGGATGAGGCGCTCGCTGCGCATGTTGCTCCTCCTCGCCGTCGCCTTCTCCTTCGCCGCGTCCGTCCTCGCCGTCGTCGCCTTCCAGGACGGGTTCCTCTACCGGGCCGGCTGCGACGCCGCCTACCTCGCGGGGTACTACGGCGCGGGCTCGCCCATGGGTGTGCTGATGATCGGTCTCTTTGCGCTCCTGCACGGGTACTTCGCCTGGGTGGCCGTGTCCAAGAACTAGAGCCCGGCCTGTGCGCGCATGAATGCATGATCAATATCCGGTGTGGATCTACCTGGTGTTCACTCGTGTTACTAATTAGGAATCATGCTTTGCTTAGTTATTATGCATCGTGTTTAGTCACCAGATGATGTTGTGGATCTACCTATTGTGTTTAATCGTGTTTTGGATCTACCACCGGTTCTTGCTAATTCGATATGATTCTGTGTGTTTAATTCGTGACGAAAACTTACTGGATTAATTGTACGAGTAGCAACGATCAATTTGGGCTAAAACTCGTACAATGGGGAGTGTCGCGTCTTCATCCCTGCTCTTTGATGGATCAAAGAAATCCCCTTCTTTATCCATTCCAATTGTTTTTTTTGAATTTTTATCCATTCCAATTGTGCTTCTTCTTCAGAGTGGTTCAAGGCTATCGTAGGAAGCATAGAAAATTATGTTGGATTAAGAGATTGGGTAAAAGTGGCTGCAAATTGTGGAAACCGTAACACCTACGCAGCAAAGAAAAAGTGTTGATTAGCGCAGGGTAATAATACCCAAGAAAAAAATCTCAAACAATCACCACGATTGATGACAGCTAGCGGTTAGCTTTTCCTATCTTGAACACGCTGATGATTCTTTGTTTCACTTAGGATTTGGGAAGATAATGGTGGTTCATGTGTCCGTTGAAAGGTGTGCATAGTCTAAATTTTTAGTTTTCAGTCAACATATACTAATTTTAATTGCGTGCCTTTAAAAATATAATCACTTTGGATGCCACATCTAAACTCTAGTGTGGTATGTCTAATATTGGTTTATGTATTACATACAATGCGCCTTTAGGTGATGATGGTGGATTGTGAATCTAAATTCGGAAAACTACTAAATAAACATCTTATTTTAAATTTTGAATATGATTCCGAGATGGCCCATTTTTTGCATTACTGCAATTTTTATGTTTAGAGAAAAGGAAAATTTCTCAACAATCTTAGATAGCAATGATATGTGGTCACGAGCTCACACTCACACCAGCACCGATTTATGTGAAGATGGAAGAGGAGGTGCAATGGTGGAATCGCTCACTAGCTCTAACTAAAGTAGGATGTCGACATTGGGATAGTTTCCTTCTTAGGCACTACTCGTCCTTCTAGGCTAGCCCCTCACTAGTTGCCTCCAACTCCACTATTAAGGGCATCTCCAGTCGTTGGAGGCCCCCAGGATCCAAAACCGGCGCAAAATCACTTCCGCCGGCGCAAATCGGCGCTAAATCGAAACGTGGGGAGGCCAGTTTACCAGCCGCACCCGCACCCCAGGATGCAAAGATAGGATGAAAAGCAAAAAAAAAAAAAGACAGCTCTGCATCGCGACCATGCCGATGCCGCCCGCCTTCGACATGGCCTCGAACAGGAACAAGACATGGGGAGCCCGTGCTGACCCACTGGCTTGGATTGCCGGCGACGCAGATCCTCCCGCTCCATAGAAGCATCGCTCCGACGACGCCTTGCCGCCCATGCTCGCGGCATCGTCGGCGTCAGCACGCGATGCGCGGAGACGGCCTCGGCGCGGACGTGCACGCAGGGCATGAGGTCCAGTGAGACAGGCGGAGAGGAGGGGCGCGATATGGAGGCGAATTTGGCAGAGAGCTCCATGGCAGCGTCCTCGCGTCCACGGCAGCGTCCTCGCGACCTCGCGCATCCCGGCGTCCTCGCGTCCACGAGGACGCCACGGGCGAACGCCTCCGACGCCGGCCACGGGGACGGGCGGCTCCGCCTCGGGCTCGCCGGCCACGCGTTGCGAGCTGGGTGGAGGGCGCGAGCTCGGCCCCGGGCGGCCGCGAGGTCGAGGATGGGTGGCGTCCGCGAGCTGGGTCGAGGACGGGCGGCGTCCGCGAGGGCCAGCCCTGGCCCCGGCCGTGCGAGCTCCGGCGACGCCGGCGCGAGGAAGAGCGCCGCGACTTCGAGGAGATGCGAAAAAAATAGGCCTTTCTCCCGGAGGCGGATCTGGGCAGAGGGTCGGCAGCGCGAGGTCACGGTGGCGGCAGCGAGCACGGCGGCGAGGGGCAACCACGGTGGAAGAAAAAGGGGAGAGAAAGAAGCTCTCGCACATGGTGGTGGGATTAGAAAAAGAGGAAAGAAAGAGAGGTGAGAGGCTGACCGTGGCCTGGTTGCATGCAAATGCCCCCCAGGCCGAACCCAGCCTGCGCTAAAACGGCGCGAAACGACGCGAAACGGCGTATTTTCAGATCCTGGGGGCTGGCTGGTGGGATTTCGGCGCTATTCGGCGTATTTTGGCTAAAAAGTGGCCTGGGGGGGCACGGCTGGAGATGCCCTAAGGTCACACTTCCTATGTACATGTTCTTGCCGCTTAGATTTATAAGTCCGTCTCAAAACTCTACTCCCTCCGTTCCGATTTACCCGTCGCGAGGGGTTTAAAATTTGAACTACGTAACATTTACACAAAACCCCCTGCGTATCATTAAATTGTCCAAAATAGAACACGAGAACAGCCTGAGCGGCTCGCGCGTGAAGAATCGGCCGCCGGTGAGGCTCCCGGCCGGTGGAGCTCCCCGAGCCAGTCCGAGCATACGAAAAGCTCCGCTGCGCCGAGAGCTACGACCGCCTTGAGCCTTGCTTGTCGGAAAGCAGCTGGATGAAGTGAATCGACGCCGTCTCCTACAACTCCGGCCGCCGCTTCCCGCGTCGATCTCGGCGCCGTCGCGCCTCCTCGGGCGTCACCGAGCCGTTCAACAGCTTCAGGGTGATATCCTGGTCCTCCACGACCCTTTTCCCCACTCGATTGCTTGCTGGTTTGCCTGGCCGTCGTGCTCATCCGCTCTCCGCTGCTGCAGCTCGTCATCGTAGTTCTTTCCGGTGACCAAAGAACGGCGGCACCACCAACCAATTGGTTCCCATATTCACTTCCGTGCTGCCTCTCCCCTGCAGCCGGTGGACCTCGTGTTGCTGCTGCTGCTCCCCTGCCTTACCTCTCTGACGAAGCTACAGGTCGCTGTTGCTGCTGCAGCCCGCCTTACTCTGAAGAAGGTACGGGTCGTTGTTGTTGCTGCTCCCCTGTTCATACAAGAACCGCTGCACATAAGAATGAGATAAATGTATATGCATGAATGAAATAGTGACCTGTAAATGAAATTCTCAGGTTCCTCAGTTCCCCAACAAAATGAAATTCTCAGTCCACTATTTTTTGTAAAAGTGATATATCCAGTTCACTTGTTCTCTGAATTTGATGTTGCCATGCTTGTTCCATCTTTAAACCAACAACCATTCACACTGGGATGGGATGTCAGAAACCAACAACAAGTTACAGAAACTTCTCACCTTGGCTTATTTACAAGAGCACACTTAAGTTCTCAAGGCAGAGAACAATGGTTCTGTTTTATCTCTACCTACACATCGAATGTATTTAGATTATCGGATAGCTTTGATTATTGGTGAAGCTATTGGATAGCACCATATTTCAGGGACAATATGCATTAGACCTGGACTACAAAGTGATTCTCTGAGTATGCTATTATAAACTTAGTTGCTACTAGAGGCAAGTGACAGTCATCAACAAGTATGTGCAGTGACAGTAAATTCAGTACAAGTATTTGAAATAATGTTTCATGTTTTTTCAAACCTGGAACAATCACTAAATATTCTGATGTTTAACATAGCAAGTTGGAAAGAACTCGAGTAGAAAGCTTAAGCTCACTCCTTAATCAACTGGAGTAGAAACTGGAAGTTTTGTGCTGTCAATTCGAATGAGAGTACTCCAAATGCTAGTTTCCCCATCATTAGATTGAAAGGTCAAGATGATTTTGCAATTTCAGTACAACAAGAAGAAGATTTTGCAGATTTGACTAATGCTTATGTAGAGACAACAGAAGCCAGAATTAAATGATTATGAAGAATATGAGGCCCAGCAAAAATAAAATGCTAGTTGCAGATTTGACTAACACCAATGCTTATGTAGAGACCACAGAAGATTTTGCAGATTTGACTAATGCTTATGTAGAGACAGTAGGAGTTGTATTTATACAAGTGGAGTATTTCTACAAGTTGTTCTGTAAAAATATTAACAAAATTCAGAGTTGCCATGCTTGTAGATTTCAGTTCAGAAACAAGCATTTCTTGGCAGTAGCTAACAAGCAAAAGCTATTTGGGGCCATGTTTGAAATAACCAAGATATTTGGGGACAAAGACTTGAGAAAAACAATAGCCCATTCAGGTGTGCTTGATGACTTATCTTTAGACTACTGCAGGTTTTTTAATCCAGGAAAATGATTAACAGACCATCAGGCACCTTGGTGCACTAAGTAGGTGATGATTAACCACTTATAAATCCAGAGCAGCCACCTATAAACCTCAAAGGATCAACCACTTGTTCATGTTAGAAAACACCTCAAGTACTACTGCAGGTTTTTTATTCCAGTAAAATGACATGTTACCTTCCTGCAGATCTTGTTGGGCATATACTCTGAAATTGGACTTATACTCTGAAATTGAAATTGGACATAAGCAAGTGCTCCACCACCGCGATGATGGTTGGGATTGATCTCAACATGAGTTCTCAACAAGATGATGCCTCAGAACCTGAAGATCAACAGGAAGAACACAACAGTCAAGAACCAGTCAATAATGAAGCAGCAGGTACTACTCCTATTATTTGCAAAACTTTTGCATTTTTATTTTCATTTTCATGATCTACTCCTATTATTTGCAACAGCTAGATAACTTTTTTTTGCTCCTTATTTGACAGGGGAAGAGATGCTGCTCGATTTCAACTTGAGTCTAGAAGAGGAACCAATTCATGAGGAAGCAAGTGGTGTAGAGGAACCAATTCATGAGGAAGCAAGTGCTGTAGTGAAACCAATTCATGAGGAAGGCATATAACTCACAAATGAGGAGAGATATGGTGTTTATTTTGCACTCACGGTGATCAAGACCAAAAATGGACAAGTTCTGAAAAAAGACAAGGAGGTCATTGCTAGCCTACTCGATACAACCGTAAGAACTGTTGAGAGAATATGGGAAAGAGCTCTTAAACAGATTGAACAAGGGGAGAAAGTTGATGTCTCAAATCAAAAGAAAGGTAGAGTTGGCCGCAAGCGGAAAGATTTGGATCTGTCGAGGGTGGTGACAATCCCATTGAATAGAAGGAGAACATTGCGAGGTCTGTCAAAGGCATTGGGTGTAAGCTGCACGACCTTACACTCAAGGTTCGAGTGGGGTCATTTGAGGCGTCACAGTAATAAGGTGAGGCCCCACTTAAACCTATCCAACATTGTAAAGAGATTGAAATGGTGCTTGGCTATGTGTGAAGATGATTGGTTTGCGACACGGGAATTAGACAACATAGCCTACATGGACGAAAAGTGGTTCAACATGACTGGGGAGGTGAACAACTACTATTTGCTTCCCGAAGAACCCGACCCCTTGCGCATCTTGCATCATAAGGATAGCATCGCCAAGGTGATGTTTCTCGCTGCCGTGGCTAAACCAAGATACGGCGAAGGTGGTGAGGTCACGTTTGATGGAAAGCTCGGCATTTGGGCTTTTGTCACAGAGTCTCCTGCTCAAAGAACGAGTGAAAATAGAGATAAAGGGACGCTCGAGCTCAAATCATTGAAAGTCACACGAGATGTAATGAGGTATTACATGTGTGAGAAACTTATTCCTGCGATCCAAGAGCGCTGGCCGGACGAAGATGAAGGAAGGACAATCTATATCCAACAAGATAATGCCACACCACATATTCTTCCCGATGACCCGGTTTTCCGACAAGTCGTAGAACAGACTGATTTGGATATTAAGTTGCTTCAACAGCCTCCAAACAGTCCCGACATGAACATTCTTGATCTCTGCATATTCAGGTCTCTCCAGTCCCACACCGATAGCAGAGCACCTCAAAGCATCAGGGAACTGATAGAAGGTGTGGAGGAGGAATATCGAAACTACCCGGTTGATAAGCTAGCTAGAAGCTTCGTGACGCTGCAGTCATGCATTCGAGAGGTAATGAGAAAGAAAGGAGCAATAGACTACTCGATCCCTCACATGAGCAAGGAACGCCGGCAGGCAGAAGGACGGCTTCCTATAGCTCTATCTATCGACCGTGAGCTAGTTGAACAGACCATAGCCTTTATAGAAGAGGCAGAAGCAATCTTAGCAGCAGAAAAAGAGCAGAAGGAGCAGCAAGAAAAGAGCCGCAGCAGCCTTGAAGCAGCAGAAACGAGCAACCTTGAAGCAGCAGAAACAACAACAACCTCCAGGCAGCAGCAGCAACAACATCCTCCAGGCAACAGCAATACCAACAAGCTCCAAGCACCAGCTCCCTTCAAGCAGCAGCAGAAACAACAACCTCCAGGTAGCAGGAAAAGAGAATCATCCACCTTCAAGCAGCAGGAAAAGAGAATCATCCGCCTTCAAGCAGCAGAAACAACAACAACCTCTAGACAGCAGCAGCAACAGCAAGCTCCAGACAGCAGCAGTACCTTCAAGCTCCAAGCACCAGCTCCCTCCTAGCAGCAGCAGCAACAACAACAAGCTCCAGACAACAGCAGAACCAACAAGCTCCAAGCACCAAATCCCTCCTAGCAGCAGCAGTATAAGAGTAGCAACACCTTTCGGGCACCGGCACTCTCCAAACAGCATAATAAGAGCAGCAGGATAGAAGCACAGGTTGATAGAAGCACAAGATGAAAGGAGTACTTGTATAGGAAAGGAAAGGAAAGGAGTAGATACTCCAATGAGGACAAGGTTTTGTGTTTTCACATAAATGATAGAGTATACTGTATTATCCATTTGGAAATTTATATGCATGAGTGATATTGCCAGTTCACTTGTTCAGGGATAATTCCTTTTCAGCTACAGCAAGTTCATCTTAGCTCTCTCACTTGCTTTAGAAAAAAGGACCTTATGTTGCTGACTTGTAGCATAGACTCAAGGAGTACTTGTATAGGAAAGGAAAGGAGTACATACTCCAATGAGTACAAGGTTTTGTGTTTTCGCATAAATGAAAGTTGTGTAATTTAGGAAATTCCTACTGAATAATTGTTGAGCATATGAGTGGAGTATCATGATTTAGGAAATTCTTGTGAACACAAATGCTTTCTTGTGTATTTTCGGACATAAAATTTGTTGCTTGCTTGTTTAATTTCTGGACTGATTGTTGTGGCTCATGTGCTGAAATTATCTGTGACCAAGTGTAAAATTCATTGAGTACAAATTGTTGTAGTGTGTTCTTTAGCATGAACTGAACTACAAAGTGCAGTAATTGCCTGAATATTGCAGTAATTAGCAGCTAAATATTGCCTGAACATTGGTGCAATTGCATAACTTGCTCTGTCAAAAAATTGGAGTAGCATAATTTTCTATGGGCCAAATCTCCTCTGCCCATGGCAATTGAAGAAACGGACATTTGCACATTTGGGAATTCTTGATTACCTCCGACGAAATCCATGGCGGAGGCTTCAGGCACGTCAGCGCGGCAGGAGATGACCTCGACGGCGAGCTCGACCTCGTGGTGCACCGTGCGCCGACTCGAGCGGCTCGGGAACCTCGACGGCGGCGATGGCCACACCCGCGTGGGGGAAGGGCGAGGAAGGACGCGAACATTCGGGACGGGGTTGTCGAGCTCCTCCACGTCGCATACACCACCGGAGACCACCGGAGATGGATCTTTGGACTCCAGGGCACGAGCGCCGCCACCGGAGCCGGCAAGAAGAGCGTATCCTGGGTGGTCGCAGAAAAGGGGATCCTTTGCAGCGTGGGTGAGGTAGGGGAGGAAGGCGGCGTGGAGCCGGGGGAGGGGTAGGGGAGGAAGGCGGCGTGGATCCGAGGGAGGGGGAGCAAGGCGGAGGACGGGGCGGCGCCAGAGAGCGAGCTGTGCCGAGCGAGCGAGCTCTGTCGAGCGAGCTGTGTCGAGTGAGCTGCGCCTAGGACTGCGGGTTGTTTCGGAACAAAGGGCAGGGTATATTTGCAAAAACGCCGTCGCGACGAGTAAATCGGAACGGAGGGAGTACTTTTCAAGAGACGCCCAACCTATTTTCATCTACTAGAACCAAGTCATTAGAAAAGACTAAAAGAGCATAAACCGTGGGATCAAGGCTAATGCTTGATGTAGTTTTATAATGACTAGGAAACATGCCCGTGCGTTGCAACGGGAGTTAGAAAAAAATGTTAAAAAACATGAATAATCAAATTATAGAACAATGTCGATTGACTCACATAGAATAAAACTATTTTTATCTAGACGAGCATACAATAACAATATCATGGGTATAAATATATGCTGATACATTTGTGCTGATAGGATTCACGACCTTTTTTCAGTTTTTCTTCTTTGTTCCTTGACATCTGTGACTGAAGATTAGCTCTCAAATTTTGTTTCCTGCATTAGAGTTTTCCATATTGTATAAGTCTGTCATTGATCAAAAAGAAGAAGCTGGTTAGATTTTGCATCCCACGTATAAATTCTTGCGTACATGTTAGCTAGCAAGCAAGTCAATCATGTGGACATGCACGTATTGGCTCCTAGGTGTTTTACGTACAGATCGAAGTGCTTCTGGCGACTCGAGGCCTTGTCCTTTCGTCTTGTCGACTGCCACGCTAGGTTTCTCCTAGGAATCGAGGCTGGGGCAGGATTGGTTTAATGACAGTTGATCTGATTTCGAGATGAGGGCATCGAGGCGAGGGGACGGCGCCTGCCCTTGTTCGTTCTCTGGCTTATATGGGTGAGAGGAAGGAGGCACGTGGAGGTGTTGGGCTCCTCGATCCGTTTCTATCTCCTCGCATGGTGGATGAATCCGTTCAGAATACTAAAGCAACGTGTGCTACGTAGGAAATCCACCTATGGTTTTTTTTACGTAACAAACGAAACCATCGGACGGACGAAAAAACGGGAGAAACAAACTGTTTATTTGACTTAGGGTGGCATAGGTGGGTAATTATTTGTAACTTCAGGGGCAAATCTAATGACCTACCAAACCAAATCAAATTGCGGAAGCCATAGTGCATTTATTATTAGGTATAGATTGGAAAAATACTCGACAAATTACCTTGTATGGCAAGACAATACTCATGCCGCAGTGTGGGCTGTGGCATGGCAGAGATCAGAGTAGCCGTTCGACCCACGGTCCAAGCCATGCGCGTGTCTTTTATCTCTTACAGTATTACCCGTGCCGTTGGTTCAAAGCATGCATGCCCCTCTCTCCTTCTCGCTCTTTTCTGCTCTTGTGCCTAGCCAAAACTGGCAATGGAGGCAGCCTCTTTCACCCTTCTGGCCAGCGGTCCGCGTCGCCGAGGCCAGCTTCCAGGGAGGAATCGGCTCCGTCGCCGCCGGGTTGAAGAGGCGCTCGCTGCGCGGGCCGCGGGATGCTCCTCCTCGCCGTCGTGCTCTCCTTTGCCGCGTCCGTCCTCGCCGTCGTCGCCTCCGAGGACGGATTCCTCCTCCGGACCGGCTGCGACACCGGGTACGGCGCGGGCTCGCCCGTCGGTGTGCTGATGACCGGTCTCTTCACGCTCGTGCACGGGTTCTTCGACTGGGTGGCCGTGTCCCAGAACTAGAGCCCGTGCCGCCATGCCCGTGCGTGCATGATCGATGTTCTGTACGTCCCTAGTTGAATCAGTGGATCTACCTATTGCTCGTGTTAATTAGGAATCATGCTAATTCGTGGAAAACATTCTGGATTGTCGTCGCGTCTTCACTTCTCTGCTCCTTCCTTCACTCACTACTAGGTACTCCCTATATGTGTGTGGCTGTCTCATGTTCTGACAAATTGGGAGACCACATGAAAAACTTGTATTCTGAAAAATCACGTCGCTTCTAAATCAACGCAACATACTCATATCATTAACGAAATAGAAAAAAAATCAAGGCTAGTCAAGTATTGGAGGTTATAGTCCTGTCTATAAAATGGGCTAAATCATGGTAATATATGGTCTTTTTTTTTTTCTAAAAAGATGGTAAAACTTGTGGAGATCACACGTATTCACTGCAATTATGTGTATGTCAATTTCAAAATGGTAAATGAGATAAATCAGGTTTTAATAGTGGTGTGTACACAGTTTAGTTTTCATTCCACAAATGCTAATTTTAGGTGAATGAGATTTTTAAAATTTTAATCACTTTAGTTGCAACCTCTTAGTCCAATTTGATGCAGTGTGCCTTGAGGCGGGGATGGTTGATTGTGAATATAAATTCGGACAACTATTGAATATGCATCTTATTTTAAAATTATTCCAACATGCTCATTTTTCTGCATTACTACAATTTAATGCAGGGTGCGCCTTAGATCCGAACATAAAGGTAGATAGAAAAGATTTTTTTTAGAAAATCAAAATGGGATATTTTCTCAACAACCTTAAATAGCACTGGGATGTGGTGTGGTGAGCTCACACTCGCACCACCACAGATTTATGTGAATATGGAAAAGATAGTTGCAATGGTGGCATCACTCCCTCTAACTAATGTAGGATGCCGATGGTGGGATAGTTTCCCTCTTAGGCACCACTTGGACCTCGCTTGGATAGTCGTATTTTAGCCAAATATAGCCGTGTAAAATTACGGACCAGACATATTCCCCTAAAAATACGGAGTGGATTAAGGTATACGGCGGTCATATTTTCCGACGGTAAACTTGAACGACATTCCAATCGAGCCCTTGTCCTTCTAGACTAGTATCTCACTCCCGCCTCCAACACCACTAAAGTCACACTCCCTATACTTCTTCTTTGTCCAACTAAATCTAAACCGCTTCTATTTTAAGTCTGTCTCAAAACTCTTGTTTCCTAGACACGTCCACCCTACTTTCATCTACTAGAACCGCATCATTAGAAAAGATCATACATTTGTGGGGTCAAGTCTAACGCTTGATATAGTTTTATATAGACTGGAAAAATACTCAACAAATTACCTTTTATGGCAAGACACTGACAAAGCATGTATAGACCTTGTACGTCGGAAATTAATTGGGTGCATTCTCACACAATAATCTAATAAACTCATAATCTGTAATGTGAAAGAGCTATTTAAGAAAGGAGATGTTTTTACCTCAAAACTATCCACGCGCTTTAATTTATATTGGGAAAGAACTACTTATGATCCAATGTATGTAAACTTTATTTCCCCATGCATATTTTGGAAGTTCGAGATCCCCTTCGGCCATTCCACCTCTACATTTTGGCTCACTGTTGTGACATTCATTGTTGTTTCCATGGGGTATATCGTTTGACAAAGGCGAAGAGTTATGAGGAGGAGGGGGAGACAAAGCATAGAAGGTGGAAATGAATGGAGGATCGCATGGAGGTACTGACAGAGTGAGGTGAGAGAGAGTGAGGGGCGAATAGAGGTACCAAAGAATATATGAAGGAAGGAGACTGTGATAAGAAGGAAGGATACTGCGGTGGAAGAACGATGATGAAGCCAAAGAGGAGATGACAAGAAACAACTAAGAAATAAGGGATGAAAGGAAAATGAAGAAATAGAGGATCCCTAGGTTTTCCTCCCATGGGCCGACATGCCTCTTAGTTTCCTTCTATTTTTTTTCCCTTTTTTCACACTTGCCTATTTGCGTCCCCAATACAAATCCTCTTCGATGACCTAACTTTTTTTTAAATGGGGGTTATACCCCCAACCTCTGCATTAAAATAATGCACACAACTTTTTTCGTTTATTAATAAAGAAGAAACCACAAAGCGTTACAAAGAAATACATCAATCAACCGGAAGCCACCTTCTCGACGACAAATGTCGCTACACCTACAAGTTTAATGAACGGGGTGGACATAATAAGAGCCATGTGCCCTGCCCATACACTTACACACATCATCTAAATCCGAAGGACTCAACCAAGCCGCCCAATGGCATGCCACGAGCACACACCAGTCCAGCTGACCCTCAGCATACACCGTACATGCACACTCAGAATAATGTCGTTGTCTTCCGCCAACCCATCTTCTGGAGAGATCAACACAATGAACTTGTCAGGCCTGACGTTGACGTCGCCACGACGCCAGACAACACATCTGATCTGCGCGCTTCCATCATCACATGTCCAACGCCGAGACCCCACTGCGCCGCGCTGCCGAGTACCACCGTCATTGACGTGGTAGATGCCATGCCACGCCACCTCCTAGCCCTCCCAGCCAGTTCGGATACAAAAACGATGCCCTTAGGAGGGATAACGGTGCAACACGATGTCATCGTCCGATTCAGTACACCAAGATCTAGGGTTTCCCTGGAACAGTCCGAGCGAAGGGACGAGAGATGCTATTACGATGCCTTCGACAAGGGTGCGACACTTACACGACGTCATCATCCGTCATGACCGTAGTCGGCTCCGTTTTCACCGGCAGTCCCACCACACCAAACTCGAAACTGACTGGATCTGTGCGGAGCCACGCTATGGAGGCGCACACAACCGCCGGATCACCGCCAGAGGCCCTCAAGCAGCACCTCACCGGCCCTCTACCGACTCAAAAAAAAATAGTCGAGCACTTATGAGCGTTCGGAGTAAACTAGTGATTCGACTGTCATGTTGTTTATTTGAACTTGCCGAATAAATTTGAATTTAATTTATTGAAATCACTATATAATTTTTATGTTTAAATTATAGTTAAACTATTCAATAGGCAAAAACTGGATAGGACTAACCGTTTTGGACGCCGCTGCGGGTAGGACACTGTTCCGGGTGTGCACGCACGTTATCGAGACGTGAACACCGAGATTGCGTACGGAACCTTTTTTTTCCGCCAAAGTGGTGCTTGGCACTTGGCAGTTGGCACACATATGTGGCACACTTACCTTTAGCCACGCCAAACGGTTGACACGTAATTTACTGACGGAGCACATCGAAGACTCCGGAGGCCGAAGAGGCGACCCACCTAGTACCTTTTTCATCGCCGAGAGAGAGCCCCTGCACAGTGAGAACTGAGAACAACACAACAGAAAGCTCCACCACGGCCACTCCGCCTCCTCGCCTCCTTCCTTACCCGGCTACACCTCGGATTCTCCGGTCGCCGCATTCCCTCGCCGGCCTCACGTATACGTCAGCATCCCCACCTCCCCTCTCCCCTCCTCCATTCCGCACTCCCGGCCGTACGTAGTCCGTGCTCGTCAGGCACGGCCGTCGGACGGCCGGACGACGACGTGCATCCAGTTTGCCGCTAGGGAAACGGCGGGGGACGACCCCTGCGGTTCGTGCGACGATCGTCGTATTCGTTTAGGCCGATTCGCTCGGCCCTTTCGGGTGGGGTTTTGTGGTTTGCGACACCAAATGATTGTCCTTTTCCGGCGAGGTTGTTGTTGTTTTGGGGGGCAGTTTGGGGCCCTGATGTCTCGAGCTCATCCCCGACATTGTCGTATTTTTCTGCCAAATCTGGCCCATAGCCAAAACTAATGTCGAATCTGGCCTCTCGACTCGGCGCCACATACCACGGCGCCAAATTTGTGGAGGTAGGCGCCAGGCCAGCCCGGCGCCGAAGTGAGGTCGGCACCAAAGTCGTTGGCGCCGAGCTCTTGGCCCAATTTTTTGCAAATTTCCCTTGGCGCCTATCTGCACAAGGTCGGTGCCTTCCCCGATGGCGCCGAGCTCAGGGCCAGATTTCGAAATAGTTTAGCGAGGGGGCAGACTTGGAACGACACGAGGTCAGATTTGGCAAAAAATACGACATTGTCCAGGATGTAGATTTGGTTGTGCTACTTCTATGTGTTGTATGTTCATTATTATTTTTCCTCCAGCCTTTCCGTCTCGGCGTTGGCTGCGGGCTGCGGCGACGTCGATGGCTCGTTAGTGTAGGTTCGTGCCGGCCTCTCTGGCTGGTGAGGTTAGAGTTTGTCGGCGCGGCGACAACGGACTTCGCTTTGCAGTTTGGTTTGCGACGATCTGAAGGTTTTTTTCAGAAAAATAATTGTCCCCCCTTGTGAGACAATAGCTCCTGTACTATTAGGTGGAGAAGAAAGCGCAAACCCTAACAGGACCCTTGATTTTGTCGTACTATTTTCTTGTCACCATATAGAGCGGTTATGGTATTGTAACTTGTAGTGTGGCCTCATATTGGAACAGAGTCTTGATGATGTGACTAACTGTTGGTGGTTGCCTAACTGTCGATAATATGCTCATCCCTTGTGATTAGGGGAACCTGGTTGGGTTACACGTGCATACATCAGCTTTTTTCATCTAGTAGAATTTAAACAAACTAATTTAGAGATGCTCTTCTGTGGCTGGTATAAACGTGTGTGCATAAAATGTGTGGCGGCTATTTAGTTTATTCAGAAGAGGAAAGGTTGTTGAATTGGTCTTATACTCTGTAAACTCTTCGTTTTGGTATTTGCCTTGATTCTGCTTGTTCACAGTTATGTGTGCAATAGAACAATTTTATGTTCTTTGGAACATGTATGGGATGTTGACTTGCCAATGTAATGCTTGCAGTTTGCGGTATATGGATGATGGGGTAGTAACGAAACTAGCACTTGACTGCTGTTGTGTCATCTTGCTTGTAGTTTGTACATTCAGCGGTGTCTTATTTCTGTGAGTTTTGTTTGTTACCTCCTGGACAATTAACATTATTGTTTACCTGGTTGATTTGCAAATAATACAGCATGGTTACCTAGCTATTCAAAGTGTTAGGTTGTGTGGTGCTAATGCCATGTTTCTTGGAGCAACCTGATGTTGCCCTGACAACTCAATGTAAGAGCATCCAGGCAGCTAAATGTACTACATCTGCTCGCATGATATCTTGTGATGTGGCACTGTCCTTCAGATCTTTGTTTAGTGTGATGTGGTGTTCTTGGTCAATTTAAACATGTAATACCTATAAAACAAGACATGCAATTTCATAACTGCATCTGACAGATAAGTAGCTGTAGTCCTACCAAAGGCATGCTTCTAGTTGCAGCAATTGATCTAATTTCTTTTTTTAGGTTTTTATGGTGGTGAATTCCATCCTCTAGGCTTGTAAATAGTGGATTGCTAGCATGCTGCTGCCTTTTTATGCAGAAGAATATGTGATAACCATACTGAAATTCATGCTGGTATTTATTGAACCACTTCATCATTGTTACAGGAAAAGACAGTTATATAATGGGGAATTTTCGAGCTCATAACCCTGAGACAGGGATGGTTCATTCGCGCAAGTCTCAGCGTTCAAGAAGGAAGCTTATCATCAGTAATGATGATGATTACACCGACAAGGATTACTCAATGGAAGACGTGTCAAAGCAGCTTGTTCTTTATGAACCGCAGACCACACATCACAAGAAAAGGGAAGTTAAATTTACGGCGCCCATAGATCACTCTACTCCGCTGCACCGAAGATCCCCGAAGGCAAGAAGACACACCAGAACTTCACCAGCTAGTGATGCTTATACTGTGCAGTGCACTAACTGCTTCAAATGGAGGGTCGTTCCAACAAAGGAGAAATATGAAGAGCTGCGTGAGAGTGTTTCTCGGGAACAATTCGTGTGTGTAAGGGCTCGTGAATGGAACTGTGTTTTATCATGTGATGACCCAGAAGATATGCCACAGGATGGAAGTAAGGTGTGGGCAATTGACAAACCAAGCGTTGCCCAACCTCCTCCTGGCTGGTATAGGGAGGTCAGAATCAGGGGGAAGGGGTGCAGCAAGTTTGCAGATGTGTATGCCACTGTTTCTTTTCCTGCACTTGCAATATTATCTGTGGTTTCTAATACTTCCACAGTTTTCTTTAGAAACTAGTCCTTGCACAGTACTTTTATAGCTTTTGCACCAAATTGTTCATCGAAAGTGTTGTCTGCTTCTTGATTATCTCATAGCTTAGCTACACCTGCTGAAGGACTAGCCTGCTCCTTGAGATTTATTCCTGTTAATCATGATTCATGAAACTACACAGTTTCTACTTATAATATGTCAGTCTGGACTCTGGACAACCATTTTTATGTGTATCAATTTCGGTGATGCCTATTGAAGTCTCTGGTGACCATGAAACCTGTTCTCTGAAGCTGTATGCTTCGGTATTCCAACATGCAAGATGCTTGATTTTTAACGGATGTGAGTTATTTTACTTCTTTCAGGTATTACACTTCCCCGTCTGGGAAAAGATTGAGGTCAATGGTTGAAATTGGGAGGTAGCAGATGAATTCATAATTTTTTTTGCCTAATGTTTGTTACCTATGTCACCCAGTTGTTGTAGCACTACAAAACCAAACTATGCAAGTTCTTCTAAGAAATGATACAATCATTATTTTTTGATATTTCAGGTACCTGGCAGAGAATCCAGACTACATTCAACAAGGGGTTAATTTATCTCAGTTTTCGATGGCTACCCCCAAACCTCTGCAAGAAGACTACATCAGGAAGCGTAAATATTCAGGGACTCCTCAATTACCAGAGCCTATTGAGCTAGTTGAAGGTGTGTTAAGTCAGTCAGAGATTTGCCGTACCGTTGGTCCTTTCTGCTTTACACTTTCATAGTTATGTTATCATTCCCCTAAGCTGTTGTATAGTGCATGCTTCAAATCAGGTATAATTGTGGAAATTCTAGAGTGAGAGATGCTCTTTGCAAACATATGTGGTACTAATATGCATCTTCCAAGGAACACTTTGTAAATGAGCAGTAAATAAGTCCTTGCATTGCACTATTTTATAGTGGTTTCGTTCTTTCTTGGTCCTCAACCAACTATAATGTTGCATTGTGACGTGGCAAGTATAGTTGATTTATTTCTTTTCCTGTTTTTTCCATTGCTATTTACTGTCACTTTCTGACATAAATGTCTATTGTGTCTATTGTTTGTTCAGCGGATCCACTAGGTTGGGCACCACCTGACGGAGAGTTGCTTCCAATGGGCACTTCAGCTTCAAACCCTGTCGGCCTCGACGAGCCTGAGGTGTATGAAGCACCACCTCGGCGCACCAACAAGAGAACTCCGACGCAAGCGTCGTCGTCATCAAGTGAGCACACGCAGAGAACTGTGACAGAAGCGTCATCATCAGGAGAGCCCAAGAAGAGAACCCTGAAACAAGTGTCGAGGCGCCGCGCACCCAACAGCTCCGCCCAGCAGGCCACCTGAGCGGTTCCCGAGCGACATCGAGCGTGTGGAGCTGTGAGCTCGGAGGCAGTATCTTCCTCCCTGTGGGTTAGGTTTCATTTTGTTGTCAACGAAAACCAAGTCGACTCGAGAGAGTCCAGAATGGATATGGTCGGTCAGATGCCCGAAGCGTCGCATTTTGGTGATGTGGATATGATGCCCAAGGCTATTACATAGTCCTTAGTAGTTAGTATCCCCAGAAATAGTTTAAGTAGCTGGCGTAACAGACTTGCCATGATGTGTTCCTTGTACAGCTCGTATGACTATAATGTAGAAATACTTGTGCCTTTTGACTAGGTAAAGTTGGAGCAGGACCTCTCCGATCACTGTCAGTAAACCTAGTGCCTAGTAGTGCTGGTTGCTTGCTGTGTCTTAAGTCTTAACCTTTCAGGCTCTGAGATTCAGACAGCGGAAACCGTAAACTGGATATTCCTCTTTACTGTAGATTTTGGGTCCAATCATATGACTCGAAGTGAACTTTTATTTAATTTCACCATGTCACTATTGGAGATAATACGAAACTCAAAAGTATTGGGGCCACATCAAGTTGGTAATCTCTAATTCCCCCTATATATAAAAGTACATCAGATTCACCCTCCAAACCGGCCTCCACGTCGCCCAAATAACATCAGCCGTTCGATCGACCAAACCAACGATCAAGATCTCTTTAAGAATCGTGCGCACTGTAGCGCGGGGATTTCTACCAATCACAGCTCACGCACGATTTTTGGCGTCGTCGTCTTACAAAAAAGAACCAGCGCTTTGTACGAATTGTTCCGCAGTCCTCTTTCTACGTACGAAGGACCAATTCGTAATTTTTAGAAAACTCAGGGAATTCGCTGCAAAAATGTTCCACACATCTCCTTCCCGTGCTCTTCTTCTTCCTCCGGGCGGAACCCTAGCCGCACGGACTCTGCCGCAGCGCCGCCGTCTCCGGCCTCCCCAGAGCGAACCGAACAAACCAACAGATCCGCCGTCCTCTGCTCTTCCTCTCCATCGAATTTCGCGAGCTGGGATGGCCTGAATCGAGTGAATCGAGCGATCTTCCCCAGGTTCGGCCGCCGGATTTCGAGCAACTTTCCGACGCCGTCGGGGACCATTAGGTGGCGGCGCCGCCACCTTTCGGCAGCGCGCGTCCGCGCGCGTCGAACGCGCTAGCTCACGCGACTCCTCCTGCCCTCTCGCGCTCAAATCGACGCGTCCAGATCGACAAGCTGCCGAAGCTGTGCTGCCATTGCTGACGTCAGCAGTGGGACCCACAAGTCAATTTTTAAAATGATGTTAGAAATTAATAAAAATCTAACATGTGGGACCAATCTATTTAAAATAAATCTAAGAAATGATTAATGCTATAAAACCAATAACTCTATTTTTTTATTTTTTTAAATGATTTTGAACCTCTATAGAAATCTAACATGTAGGACCACCTATTTAAAATGAATTCACAAAATAATTAATGTTGTAAAACCAATAACTTTTGATCTATTTTCTAGAAAATGTGTTCGATATATCAAAAAAAAATAAAAAACTAAATCCAGTCAAATTATGACAAATTTAGTGTATGTTTTGACAATTCAAATTGGTAAATATTTACAAATATCCTTAACACATTTTTTAAATTACAGAGTCTACCTAAATAATTTCCAAAAAAAAATAATAATGTTACATATCAATAACTTTAAATCTGTCCACCGTAAGAAAAAAAACACAAAAAATTTGTATATATATATATGTATATGTATAAGCGGTCAGCAAAATAAATACTAAAATGATTAATTCTATAAAAATCAAAAAATTAAATCTATTAACCAAAAAAATATATTTAATACATCAAAGTACCTAAAAAAACTAAATCCAATAAATTTATGTCAAAATTAATACATTTTGTGAACAATTCATTTTACTATATACTTATAAATGTTCTAAACATATTTTGTCAAAATAAACTTTCAAAATTCATAACAAATTTATTTAAAACCAAAAAAAATATAATTAATATCAAAATATGCATAAAAATGTAATCTGCCTACTTATATCAATTGCATGCATGTTTAACAAATTTTAACCATATTTATTTAAATTTCTGTAAAAATAAAAATTGTACAAAAATCCATAATTTCGAATCTATCCATCAAAAATATATACATAACATATCTAAATGGTCAAAAAAAAAGTGGTAACTATTTAATGATAAAAAACAAACATATTTTAGGGAAAAAAATTAATAACATATCCAAAAGATTAAAAAAATAAATGCTAGCTGTTTATGTCAAATAACAAATATATTTTAATATTCCAATTTAGTAAATATTTCAATAAACTCCAAACGCACTTCATATAATAATGGTAAATTTATTGTATGCTCAAAAAATGCATTTCGCCTAATTACGAATTCAAATTAAACATTTCGATTCCGTAATTGTTTAGACGAAATCCAAATAAAATAACTCTTATTATGAAAGTCAATTCAATAAATATGCATTTCCACTTATTACAGACATAAATTAAGTATAAATGAGAAAAAAAGATTCAAACATCTCAAACCACTAGATATTTAAATATACTCCACATGACAAATTCCAGCTAATTTAAACATTCCAAATCCCACTTGATTACGGAATTAATTAATAACCATGCCTAAACATACAGACAATAAGCTTCTAACTCACCAAAAAAACTTCAAATTTAACGATTTTCCATACTTTCCAAACTTTTTACACAAAAAAAAAAGAAGAAAAAAACACTAACAAAAAAAAGTACACTTTGTTTTTTTAAGATTTCGCAAAAATTCATGGTTTTATGTTATACACTTCTACTCCTTTTCCAATAATTGAATACATTTTTTAAAATTACATAGAGATTTGGTTCCGACATAATTTAACTTCCACAAAAAAAATATCACTACTCTTTCTCACTAAGGGCGCGGCGTGACGACGCGCCACATTTACCTAGTAACATGTCAATAGAGAATGTCATGCTTGTTGAGTCCTTTCCGATCACAACTTACTTTATGTGGATTTGTAGTATATTTTAATTTGCACCATGTGACCGTATTATGGAGCAAGACTCTTAAAATAACCTTTGCCGGGCATGTCGAGAATGGTTTGTGTGGTGTTTGAGTTTCGGAGAAACCCACTATAGTCGTGACATGCCTAATGGCTAAAATTGACGTGGGATTGATTTGACATCGCCGTTTAGCTCACACAAATGGACTTTGCCAATTCTTTTTAATGGTGGTCACATTGAAGGACTAACTGGTATTCGTTTCTCCAAAGGTTGTGTTTGTAGTGCTTGAATCGAAGGAAAGCTACATGAGCTAAATAATCCCCACAAGACAATTATCGCCTTCACGAGGATTTTGGGGCTTAAGTCATAACATAGAGTTGATGCAACACAATTTCTAATACTCCCTAAACAAGTTGGTTATTTGCATGCTCAGAATTAAGTCTAAACAAAAAGTATTGATTAAAGCAAAGTGACATGATATTGGATGATCTCATGTGTTTCCCTTGAATTAATTTTTTTTTTTGAGGAAACCCTTGAATTAATTTGTTGCCACTAGGTAGACTAGACAACAACGCACTCATTTATATCTACTGAGATAGATGTGGAAAAAATAAAATCCTTACCAGTTCCTAGATTTTCTATCAATGTGGAGTTGCTACTACGTATATACTCAACTAATGCTTAGCATACTAGTTTGATTAGAACAAGGGTAATAATATAAATCTACAGAGCAAGACATAGAAAGAACAAAAAATTGCATCTCATTACCCGTCTCATAATCAAAATATTTACCAAGATGGTAATACAAAATTAACCATAATCATGTAAACTAGTTTATATGATTCAACAACATCATAGTACATAGAGATATTGACCAAGATATTGCCACAAACCCATAACCCAGGGGTGGACTACTACCTTCTCATCATGGAGGCGAAGGAGAACTCGGGGAGAGGCATCCGGAGACGATTCTGGCAACATTTACCCCTCCAATATTCATCGGAGGCAACCTTCTATTGTTATGTTTTTGATACTAGTAATTGTGCACGTGCAATGCACATATCGACTAATGCATAAAATCTTCCATATATCATACCAATAATTCCGTGTATTCACTTTTCAAGCCAATGTCATTGTGTGACCAGATTTTTCATCTGTGTTTCTCAAGAATTTCAAAAGAAAAACATAGCAGAAGTAAAATGGTACCAAGCTGCGACTTGGCCTTCAAAATATTGGAAAAAAGTATAAGCAGAAAACCATAATAATTGAGTTTTTTTAAGCAAAACAATTGTTCGATTACAATCACCAATGGTCAAGTCCACCATAGTAACTGGGTCTGAAGTTGAAAGTTCCAGATCTTTTTCTTTTTTGACAAACAAGGCACTGGCAAATGCCTTAGATCAAAATTTAATAGAGGCTAGATGGAAGTGTACATCACAAGTTTTGTGATCATACTGTTACAAACAAACGTCTAGTCTCAGAACAAGTAAAATAGATGTTTCTTGCAATAAGCTATTGAGCTCCTACTTCCTGTAGATTCTCCATTTGAAAAGCTCGCATATTTCATCTTCTGTCTCTACAGCTGGTCTTGGCGTTCCTTGTTGCAGTTTCCCATATTCTCAGGCGAAAAAAATAACTCTGCTCTAAGGAAAATCATTGCAAAAGGGGTAACTATAATTTCCATGCAATTATTGCAGATTACATGAAATCTTCCATTAATCTCCATCTGAATTCAGATTTTTTTTTATAAAAATTAAATAGCTCTCTGTATTTGCATCGACAAATTTGCATTCGCTCAATCACCTCACAGCAAATGTAGTCAAGGAAGGATGGTAAGCAAACATTGTAGTTTGAAGTCCACAGTGTGACAATGATTCGAAGGAGGTAGCTAGTCAGTAGAAGAATCATCTCAGTCATCCGATGTACAATTAGGAAAGTGTCAAATGCATATATAAATCTCAAACGGAAACATGGTATCCATGAATCCTGAAGCTGAATAATGCAATTATATATTACCTCGGTAGAAGAAAATGAACTGAAGGAGAAATTGCATATTATTGTGTTCGAACAACTTCTGAACATGCCTTAGAAACACTCCACTTATAAGATTTTTTAGGGCAAACAGTACGTGAATGACCTACTGTTAAGATTTTTTTTTTCACCGAGGTCATACTTCTATATGACAACATCATCGTGTAAATAACACTTTAAGTTTTAGCAATGAACCGGGCACTAATTTTGAGGTCAGTAAGCATGATCAACAGAATAAAGGAAATCTAGGGAGCTACAAATTTACTTTTTTGCTTATCTGCAAGTCATGGCAGCGTAAAATGCACAAAAAATGTGGCTAGCACTTTCTTACTTACCTGAGGTGACGTGCCCTAGGTGGAAGAATTAATGGGCGACATAAGCTCCAAACCAACAAATATGGAATACACACATGAATACATGATGCATCTCACTGAAGAATGTGTAGGATGCATCCTCCAGGTTTTTCACTGCAAAGTATGAGCACAAGGTTGAGGTTTGATGTTCCAAAATAGTAGTGCCTAGGACAAAAATCAAGTGAAAAGTTCAAATGCATCCGTCCTCAAGCTACATAAACAGCACTTAAGTACTTCTTTTACTTGATCATTTTCGAAAACTACTTCTGATAGCCATCAAATTGTACATCTTCCTTCAATATTTTCATCAAATACAATTTCTGTAGCCACTTTTACAGAATATACTATAGCCAGTGTTCAAATTACCATTCATTATAAGAAACCAAAGGGAAAAGTGGAAGAATTGGAAAAGAAATGAACCAGTGTTGGATGCGTCCACCAGTCGACAATACCGTGAAATCTGCACTGCTCATCTGATTACGCAATAATTCTGCATAAGTTTTTAGTCCACAATAGGACAGGAAGAAGTGGAAACTTCCAAAAATTCACTAACAACATGGTACGGTTAGTTGACAAAGCTAAATTGTACTCTTACCGAGAATTTGCCCAGTACCATGAACCTAGGAGTATTTTCTCAGTACGGTGATATTACGCTTGACACACTATAAAAGAAATTTCGGGCAAGATAATCAGTAACAAATCCAACTTCACCAGCCCGAGAAACAATCAAACAACAATGCGGATATAAAATGAATTTCTAAACCAATTTTGTATTAGAATTTTTTTAGTAGATGGACTGAAGTCACACGAAGTGAAATCCAGCATGAGCCCGTTGGTTATGTCCTGACATGGAATGCGCTTGGAGGATGACATGCGTATTTTTGCTTCCCTGTCCGTAAAAAGTAACTGATATTAACGAATACCTCCTCTCAAATAAAATTAAGAAGATCAATTATTGATTTTTGGAAGACTTGAATATCACAGTAGCCTGTCCAACCAAGCATCTGAACCATCGTTGTTTAGAGAAATAGGCAATTTTTGAACCATTGTGGGTTATACGCATACACAACATCAAATACAACCTGGATTACAGCACATTTCAGAGCCAAGGTAATGCAATTGAGATGATCAATTTTTCTGAAAACATACGTATATGTGCAATTCAGATTCAGATAGGAGCGCAATACAGATGAGAAATTCAAATACCTTGGATTGTCCTGTCCGGGGCAGTGCGAAGGAGACGGCGGTGGCGGGGGCAGTACGGAGGCGGCGTCCTGTCTGGGCAGTGGGACGGCAGCGGCGGCCGGGTGATTGCGGCGTCGCAGAGGCGGCTTCCTGTCACGGCAAGTGCGACAGCAGCGGCGGTGGCGTCCCGCAGTAGGTGGCGCCGTCGCCGTCCGGGCAGTGACCGGTGGTGGACTCCTCTCGGCGAGAGGCTCTCGCGGGCGGGGGTTTGAGGAGTCCGTCGGCGTGGCGGCGTGGGCACTGGGCACGGCAGGGCGTGGAGGGCGTGGTGCGTGGAGGGCGGTTTCTTTTTTTCCCTGTCGATGGATTTGCTTGTACTGCTAAACGTGTTTGCTGTAAACATTAGAGCGTGGTAGACCGTAGGATGGGCGCGATGAACGGATGTGATGCTCTGAATCTCCGCCCTCTAGATCTTTTTATATTAGTCTAGATTTGTCTTTTTGTGGCGGCCTCCTTTATGAATTTGCGGAACCACAGCTTCTATAGATGGTTTTAGGTCAGAACAAAGGAGGTGGCGAAACGGGGTTGATCGACGGTCCAAGGGGTCAGAACCCCTCCTCGGCACGCCTAGGGTTGGTTGGCGCGCCTAGGGAGCTATTTGGGGCCTCGGGCCTCCTCTAGAATCCGTCTTCTTGTCAAAATCTTTGTCTTTTCAAAACAAGTGATGTGTCCAAAATCTGAGGTCCAATTGATGTCCAGGAAGGGTTTTTGGAAGTTAAAAATATCAAAATAAATATGGTTTCCTGCCTTCAAGAGTTAAATACCAAAAGAATGTGATTTCGAGGGCGTAAATCATTAAAAAATAGTAATATAATGTCATGATAAGATGAAAATATGACGTATAAAGGTATAATAAACTACAAATCCAACGTATCAACCCCACGTCCTCTTCTATATTTCTCCACCCCCAATCTAGATCATTTTTATGAGTCGGACGAACTCTACCCTGACCTGACTCCAGCCTCCTATCCGCTGCAATTTCTCTCTAGTTATTGTATGGTGAGGCCATACCTTCCATTCTCGTTTTTGTTTATTTCTTGAAGCATTTTCCATTTTATTATCATGGATCTACTTATGATGGTTATAGACGTTATGATGCTTGGATCTTTGAATGATGGCTATTGACCCGTGTATTAGAGTTTTGCATGTATGGATGGTACAAAAAAGTTGGTAAACTGAGCTAAATCATGGTTATAGATGGTTATGTGTAGGATGGTTATAAATGGTCAAAATAGTGAAAATTTCACTTATTTCACTTCAAAAATGTGTGTATTTCTATGAAAAAAAAGGTAAACTGGGCTAAATCAGCTCATAATTATGGTAAGTACAAAAAAAAGGACCAAAACAAGTTAACATCTTCCCGAGACGTTCTGACATTGCACACATGAAACTAACAACAATAGTTCCTTTTGAAGAATCAACGACAAAAGCTATCAAACACACACTTGCTAATATGCAGGGGTAGAGCCAACACCTTGAAATCGTGGGATCTTTGTATATAGGTTTAGTTTTGTAAACTTTACGAGGAGGAAAAACTATGACTAAATCATTAAGAAATGAGAGAGTTATCACCATTCAAAAAAAGTTATAATGACTAACATTCTTCCCAACAGTCCCTCTGTCTCCATCCCTGCCAATCGGAACGTAAGTGAGATCCCAATTATATCCACATCTATGTCATTTAATAATCTTAGTTCAAATTTTGAGTAGAATGTTAGAACTAGATCTTCAAATGACTTGTAAGTGGAATAAAAGTGAGATCCCACTTAACGGACGCACCCGCAGACATGTATTTCCACAAGATTATGGTGCTTATTATAAGTCGGCGATATAAACTTAGACTGTGAACAAACCAAACCGAAATTGGGAACGGAACCGAATGTGAAATTTTTTGCCAAACTGATTCTACCTTCAGCCACGCCACGGTGAGAGTCGTGAGACGCAATTATTGACGGCCCACGTCGAAGAGTCCGGAGGCCGAAGAGACACCCACCTTTTTCATCGGAGATCAGTTCCTGCACAGTGAAAACAACTCAACAGAAAGCGAACCACCCACTCCGCCCTTCTCCTCACCCCACCACGGCCACTCCGCCGCCTCCTCCACGCCTCCTTCCCTACCCGGCTACACCTCGGATTCCCCGGTCGCCGCATTCCCTGGCCGGCTTCACGTACGTCAGCATCCCACCTCCCCTCTCCCCTCCCCGCTCCTCCATTCCGTACCGCGCTCCCGTCCGTACGTGGTCAGTCGCGCTCGTCCGGCCGGGTCGGCACGGCCGGCCGGCCGGACGGCGACGTGCATTCGATTTCCCGCTTGGGCATAGGAGGGGACAATCCCGGCGGTTCTTGCGACGATCGTGGCGTTCGGTTTCGGCCGATTCGCTTTTTTTACTACTTTTGGAAACTCAAGGTCGGTCCTTTCGGGTGTCGCCGGGTGGGTTTTGGGTTTGCGACCAAACACTTGTCCCTTTCCGGCGAGGTTCTTCTTCTTTTGGGAGCCAGTTTGGGGGCCCTGCTGTCTCTCGTCCCCGACGCTTGTCCAGGATGTAGATTTTGGTGGTGGTTCTTCTCTCCTCTGCGTTGTTTGTCCATTAATTTTTCCTTGAGCCACTCCGTCTCGACGGCGTCGGCTGCGGCGACGTCGATGGCTCGTTGGCGTAGATTCCTGCCGGGTTAGAGTTTGTCGGCGCCGCGACAAAGGGCTTCCCTTTGCAGTTTGGTTTGAGACGATCTGAAGGTCTTTTTCTTTAGATGGAAGACGATCTGAAGGTCTTTTTCAGAAAAAAGAATTGTCCCCTCTTGTGAGACAATAGCTCCTAGCCTCCTAGTATGCGATTGGGTGGAGAGGAAAGGCCAGCCCTGACGGGACCCTTGATTGTGATATACTCTTTTCTTGTCATGATATAGAGCGGTTATGTTACTGTAACTTGTACTGTGGCCTCATCTTGGATCAGGGTCTTGATGGTGGCGGTTGTCTTGTTTGGTTCGGTTGTCTTGATGATGTGACTAACTGTTGGCGGTTGCCTAACTGTTGATAATATGCTCGGCGCTTGTGATTCAGGGAACCTAGCTGGGTTATACGTGTACTGATTTATTGGCCACTTGTTGCATTCATTAGCGTTTCATCGAGTAGCATTTAGAGATAGTCTTGTGTGTCTGGTATGAACCTGCGTGCGTAAAATTTGTGGTGGCCATTCAGTTTATTCAGAAAAGGTAAGTTTGTTGGGTTGATCTTATACTCATGAACTCTTCCTTTTGGTATTTGCCTTGATTCTGCTTGTTCACAGCAATGTGTGCAATTGAACAATTTTATGTTCCTTGAAACATGGATGGGATATTGTTGATAAAATGTAGTCAATATGTAATGCTTCCTAACTAAAAAAATGCAATGCTTGCAATTTGCGGTATATGGATGATGGGGTAGTAACGAAACAAGCAATTAACAGCTGTTGTTTCATCTTGCTCTTAGTTTGTACCTTTAACAGAATTTTTTCCTGTGAATTTTGTTTGTTACCTCCTGGACAATTAACATTATTGTTTACTTGGTTGATTTGCAAATAATATAGCATGGTTACCTAGACATTCAAAGTGTTAGGTTGTGTGGTGCTAGTGCCATGTTTCGTGGAGCAACCTCATGTTGCCCTGACAATTCAATGTAAGAGCATCCAGGCAATTCAATGCACCACACTTGCTTCGAATGATATCCTGTGATGTGGCACTGTGCTTCAGATCTTTATTCAGTATGATGTGGTGTCCTTCGTCAATTTAAACTTGCAATATCTTTAAAACACGACATTCAACTTCGTAAATGCATCTTAGAGATAGTCTTTGGATAATTAACTCATGCTAATTTGGTTGAATTCACTTGTCGAATGCAGCGTGGAGCATCAAGTAGCTGTAATCCTACCAAAGGCATGCTTGTAGTTGCAATAATTGATTTTCTTTCTTTCTTCAGTTTTTCATGGTGGTGAATTCCATCCTCTAGGCTTGTAAATAATAGAGCCGTAAACTGTGCTGATTTCTTGCAACTGCAGTGGATTGCTAGCATGCTGCTGCTTTATATGCAGAACAATATGTGATAACCACACTGAAATCATGCTGGTATTTATTGAACCTTGAATGATTTTTACAGGAAAAGACAGTTATCGAATGGGGAATTTTCGAGGTTGTAACTCTGAGACAGGGATGGTTCATCCATGCAAGTCTCAGCGTTCAAGAAGGAAGCTTGTCATCAGTGATGATGATGATGATGATGATTACACCGACAAGGATTACTCAATGGAAGACGATTCAAATCAGCTTGCCCTTTATGAACCACAGACCACACATCGCAAGCAAAGGGAAGTTCAATTTACCGAGCCCATATATCACTCTACTCCACTGCACCAAAGATTCCCGAAGGCAACATATGGACGCAGCAAAATTTTACCATCTATTGGTGCTTACACTGTGCAGTGCGCTCACTGCTTCAAATGGAGGATCGTACCAACACAGGAAAAATATGAAGAGCTGCGTGAGAGTATTTCTCGCCAACTTTTTGTTTGTGAAAGGGCTCGTGAATGGAACCGTGTTATATCATGTGATGAACCAGAAGATATGTCACAGGATGGAAGTATGGTGTGGGCAATTGATAAACCAGACATTGTACAAACTCCTCCTGGCTGGTATAGGGAGGTCAGAATCAGGGGGGAGGGGTGCAGCAAGTTTGCAGATGTGTATGCCACTGTTTATTTTCTCGCACTTGCAGTATTATCTGTGATTTCTTATCATTAAGTTTTTCTTTCATTTGTATGTTCAGTACTTCCACTGTTTAGAAATGAGTTGCACAATACTTAATAGCTTTTGCGCCATATTATTCATGGAACGCTTTGTGTTTCTTGTTTATCTGTGAGCTTAGCTACACCTGCTGAAGGACTAGCCTGCTCTTGCAATAGCTGTGATTTCTATGTCTCCACTTCATGAATGTCATGCTCCAAACTGTTTCCTGGCAATAGCAAAAACAATGAGCACTTTGGGCCATATGATGCAGCTGAAATAGAAAGCATTCTTGACAGATGTATACATTGAAATATTAAGATTTCATTGGGCCAGTTGAAAGACAACCTGTAAAATAAATAAATCACAGCTCAAAACTCGCCACTAACACCGTGGAGGAGATCTCAACCGAGGAGAATAAACACCTCATCATCTCCATGCGTGGTTGCCTCTCTCTAAAACGAAATGGATTTTAACACCTCTGCATCCTGCTTAGAGTTTCATCAAACACTTCGTAGGCATAGATTATACAGAATCTGCACAGAAAAATAAGAAGCTAAGCTACGGGATGAAATCAACAGAGGTGAGCGGAGAGGCAAATCAGGAGGTTGTCGTTACCTAAGCTCAGCAGAAGGGCGTGGCTAGCAGCAGCTCACCTCGGCTCGAATTCCTCATCCATATATACAGTGATGGCCCTCATGTTCGCCTTGTTTAACACCGAGGATGGAGATGCGTTAGTGGTGCTCCTGCTCCTCCTTTTGTGCAGTGGAAGTCAATATCCTGCTCTCCATCTTCTCCTTTTGCTCCAGCATCCTGTTTCTCCATCTCTCTCCCTCCTCACGGTGGGGGATAGTGTGGAGCTGGACAGGTGCGGGTGGAGGAGGTGAACTGCTACATGAGGAACAAAATCGACGGTAAGAGAGATGGAGAGATAGAGGAGACCTGGGATTCAGCTGAAGATGTACCTTCCCGACATGAGGACAATGATGGGGACACGCACGCAACGAAGACCCGTGCTTGGCGGCATGAGGTTGGCAGCAGCGGCATATCGCGGCCCCTCGTGCTTTCTTCTGCTCAGCACGGAGGAGGACGCAGCAGCTCGAGGTGGGAGAGGCTCGTGGCGGCCATGCTCGGTGGCGCAAGGTCGACGGTGGGGAGATCAGCAGGGACGGCCCCCACCGCGACGCGGGCGGCCGGGGATGGAGGCGGCGCCGGCGGCCGCCGTCACACGCCGTCCTCCCCAGCTCGCCGTCCACGCCTGGCCGGGGCTCACCGCCTGTGGCCGCGCCTGTCACACGCCGTCCTCCCCAGCTCGCCCACGCCCGGCCGCGTCCCCGCTCACACGCCGTCCTCCCCAGCTCGCCGTCCACGCCTGGCCGGGGCTCACCGCCTGTGGCCGCGCCTGTCACACGCCGTCCTCCCCAGCTCGCCCACGCCCGGCCGCGTCCCCGCCCGGCTAGGCCATGGCGGCACTCGCCCGCGCCGGCCGCGCCTGCCCCTAGCTGCGTCCGCGCCGGTGGGAGGGGAAAGAGGAGGAGGAGGCGAGGCGCGGGGGGAGGCCATCAGTTCGCCGTCGTGGCCGCCGCCTCAATCTCGGGTGGGGAATGAGAGGATCCCGTGATCTAGGGTTAGGGCTCAGCCTATATGTACGAATCGCGCGCGGCCGCGCCAGGTGGGGGAAATCAAATCGAAATGGAGGAGAAGGTGGAGCGGCGACCGCCGCGTGGACCGCGCGACATCACGGCAGCGGAGGTGGCCGGAGCACGCCGGAATGAGTCGGCGACGGTGAGGCGGCAGAGGTCGCCGCGGGAGCGAGAGCGAGGGGAGAGAGAGGAGAGTTTGGGGGATGTTGTCGTGAAACTTGCATAAAAGTCCAGGTTTTTTAGGAATTTTCGAATTGGTCCCTCGACTCGCGTTCTTGTGGACCGCGGGTTTGGTTTCTGGTTTTGGGAGGGATCTTTTTGCAAAACCGGCATGAACGCGGTCTGTGGATCGTCCGATCGCCGGGCGACGGGCGGGATCGAAGCACTGTAGTACTGTAGATTTCTAAAGTAACAACTGTAGCTAAGCACAGTAATTCGAGCGCGGAGAGCTCGCCGTTTTGCACAGCTTTCATATAGTTAGTAATGTAGACGTTGATGTACAGAGCCGAATATAATATCAAAACCAACACCTAACGACTTCGAGAGCAGAAATGTGTAAAGTAATGCGCTGGGCTCATCCCTTCCCTAGTTTATGGTCTTGGCTTCAAACGTGCCACAAGGTCAGCAGGTGAAGTCAATTCTTTGCCAAGATAACGAAAACATCTAACTCACACTTGAGATTAGATGTGGACCACTTTGCTTCAATCCTAAACCAAACGGATTTACTCTACCATGATATGCTACCTTTGCTTTAAAAATTCCTAACCTTAGGATGACTCCAACGGGCCAACGCATCGAGTCCACGCGCGTCCGTCCCTGTCCGCGCGAGCCAAAAACACGGCCCAACGGGGCGACGCAAACGGACCGCGGTCCGTTTTTCTGTCCGCCGCGACGCATTTCTGGCCCAAATTTGGGCCACGGATGCGTCAGGCGCGGACGCGCGGCGGAGCGCAATTGTGTCCTCCTCTGGTCCGCACTTCGGCCTCTCCCTCTCCCAAAACCACAGTCCACACTCCAACCCTAGCCATGGCCGGTGCAGCCGCCGCCGCCTCCGACGCTGGACCTGCCACCGCCGGCCCCGCCGCTGGACGTGCGCCCAAAGCTGCAAAGAAACCAAAGAAGGAACTCACCGAATAGCAGAGGGCCGAAGAGACCCAGAAGCGGGGCGCCCGGAGGAGGAGGTTGAAACAGGAGAAGCTCGACGCCGCCAAGAAGGCCGCCGCCGTGCAGGAGGACGAATCTGACCTCGTGTCCAGGACCGCGACCGCTGCTCTCCTCCTGATTGGAATTACCCCGACGGTGGCCGCGGTCGGTGTCGCGACTGCGGCGGCCAGCTCCAACGCCTCGGCGGCCCGACCGCCAAGGTCGAGATCTTCCGCGACGGCACCATCGCCACCGTACGGGTACCTTCCGGGAACCATGCCGCCGCGGGTTTCCCCTACCTCAGGCGAATCCGCGCCCAGCCCAGTCGAGGTACCTACGCTTGATCTAAACACGCCTGCTACACCTTTGGCCGGACACTCACCGGCGGCGCAGACTGCGGCCGCGCGTGCAGCTGCCCCGGCAGTGGTCGCCCAGGCGTGTAACCTGTTCGGCGAAAAACCCTGGCCGGGCGGACTCGATGCGTCGGCCCGTTGGGCGCACTACCAGGAAAGGGGCGGACAGAGGCCGGACGCGCGTCCGTTTGCCGACCCAAACGGACAAAATGCGGACCAAACGCGCGTCCGTTTGGGTCGCCCCGTTGGAGTCATCCTTATGGGTTTAGCTTCAAAAGTGCCCCCGTGCAAGAGTTCACAATTCTTTAAACGAAGTTGTTAATAGCATGTGAAGATCTGTGCCAATATAACGAAAACATATAACACACACTTCAGATTAGATGTCGACCACTTTGCTTAAATCATAAACCAGATGAATTTACTCTACGTGATATACCTACCTCGTTTTAAAAACTCCATACCTTTTCTGGAACAGGCCTACCAAATCGTATTTGTTTCAGTCCAGAGTCCAGACAGACCCTAGAATGTATGATACTAGCCCTAACCACCGACCAGAAAGATATCCCCACTGTTAGTTTAATCTAATCTCTAAGAGCATTTCCAAGCGGACCCCTCAAATCCTCCCTATACGGCCGGCACCACCATCCGGACGTGTCCGGCAGCAAAAAGAGGCAAAAATCATCACCCAACCGGTCCCCTCAAACTGCCCCTATACGTCCGGGCTGTCCGGCAGCCCCCCAACTCACCCCATATGTGGGGAGGGTTTGGGGGCGCCCGGACAGCCGCCACGTAGGACATGGACCACTTTATCTACTACTTTTCTCTTTCTTTTTTCCTTTCTCTCTCCATCCCCACCAATCACATGCATCCGAACGGACAATTAGGAGTGTTTTTGGGGTGCATGGTTGGATATGGCCACTTTTGGGAGCTGTCCGGACAGTTTGGGGGCCGAATTTGAGGGCTCCGCTTGGAGATGCTCTAACCTTGTCACGAACGGATCAAGAAAAGTAGTACATCAACCTAGCGTAAAATATCACTGAAGCAGAATCTCTGCACCGGGAACCAACAGCAAACGCAGCAGGTGTCGACTGCATGTGGAGCCTTAAGGTGACAGCACGCATGGTGTCTCGGGTTTATCATTGACGGGATTAATTAAACTGGCTTCCCGAGAATGTCCTGGTCTAAACATGCTATTGCTAATGTTGATGCTACTGGCTAGGCTAGGCTAGCTACCTGACAGTAAATTACCATTAGATCATCGGTGGTGATTCTTCCGTTGGTGGGGATCAAAAGCAATGCTAGCTAGAGTATGGAGGAAAAGTCCTAACTCGTCTCCAATCTGCTACTGGATATTGTTATCTGAATCTAGTTGACCTGATCGGAGGGTTTTCGCTGCTCTTGTTTGGTCTTTCAGTTTGGACCTCAGGGAGTGGATAGAACAGCAAAGGCATAACACCTGGGAGGCTGAGGAGCCTCCACCTGAAGGATGCTCAACTGCACAGACAGTGGATACACTACTGAAAGTGAAAGGAGCGTACTGTACTGTTCAGTTGAACCAATGAACCATCATGATTAGATATAGTGGTACCACTTTGTACTAGTATAGAAAATGAGCCAAGGTGGAAGTATAATTAAGAGACGGTGCTCCGTTGTTGTGGTTGAAGTGCACCTGCGTTAAGGATCATAGGTATGGCTTGAAAATAGATGTGTGTTCTTTTTCACCTGTTACTTATGTCCTATTACTTTGAAGCCTATCCCTTACCAGAGCATTTTATTTTTGTTTTGATTTAGTTTTTTTAGCTCTTTGTCATTTGGAGTAAGAATCTAAGCCATCTAAGCAGTTAGCAGTGCTCCCTTCTTAGGGTACCATAAGAAAAATGTTCTAGTGAAAACACATTTGATGTCACACATTTTCTCTTACTAGCTATTTGCTCCCCACCTCGCTACCTCTGTTCCCTCCGCCGCCGCCGGAGGCGCCGCTGGGCTTGGCCCGTGCGATGGGCGGCGGCGGTGCGCCTGCTGGTCACGGCCAGGCTTGGCGGCGCCGATGCCCGTGGCCACTCCTCTAGCTGCGGTGGTGTAGGGCGACGGTGGCTTGAGGCGCGGTGGCGGCGCTAGCGGGGAGGGCTCGACTTGGTGGGAGGGATCCGATCTGCTACGTCTTGCGCATCAGCGAAGGTCTGCGGTCTACCTGCATCACTTGGACGCTGGGGTGGCGGCCTCGGGCATGGTGGTCACGGGCGTGGGGCTTGACCGATCTGCCCAATAAAGGTGGCGGTCCTAGGGTTACTCTCGCGCCAAGACGAAGATCTGCCTGACGCTTGTCCCCCTTGATTTGGCCGGAGTGTCGAGTTCCAGAATACTCCGCCGGCGATCTCGCATGGACGTTTATGTCTAGAGACTGCTGGATTGAGTGGGATTCGGTCGCGCCGGAGGGAGCGGCGTGAAGCTCTGCTTATGTTGCCATCATGGACAAATCCATGGTGAAGTCAGAGGCGAAGAATGTCATGGAAGCCGAAATTGGAGGACTATTAATGTTGATTGGAGCCTTTACAGCAATGAGAAACTTGCTTGGAGTTTTAGAAATCGTAGCAGCGCTATGTAAGCGGGGACGACAACACAGGTAAAGTTCAAAGTCCTATCTTTCAGGGTGAAAATCCAAGGTCTGACCTTAATTGGTTGTGCCTGACAATGGCCTTGTTGAAAACATTGTTTTGAGAGCGGGGACTATCTGCAGGGTGAAAACCCAAGATCTATGATCGGGTAACGACGGCGCTTGTGCACTGTTTACTTCTTGAAGGCGTTGCTTTTGGAGAAATTGGACATCAGGTGTTGTCTTGGTGGTGGTTGTGCTGCTGCTGAAATGACTAGAATCTCTGTAGCGGGGCTTTTCTTTTTTAGTTTCTTCTTCTCTTTTTCGGATGTGTGCATCCGTAATGCCATTAGGATATTGAGTTGTTGCAAAGGTTGGGTGTAATTGGTATCTCCGTGATATTAATATATACTCTTTTTCTATAAAAATAAGCGACTGTACCAATGTTATCGGTAATTTCATATTGTTATTACCGATGAATTTCCTGAAACGTAGGGTAAATAATTTCGATATGCATCTTGAAGAATCTATGCTTATGGAAGCAATTTAGCTTTCTGCACATGTTTAGGTATTCTGAATGAAATCTCTTGCTGTAACTTATTGTCCAAAGTAGTTAACCTATATATTTTGTTCTTTTCTTGGAGAACTCATCAGTTGATTTTCAAAAAAGGTTTATACAGTGACATGTAAACCAGCATAAAGGAATGCACTTCTTTCAAATTCTAATTACTTTGTTAGTAATTATTGATTTACCATTTCTTGCCAAGAGTAAACATGCAGTCACCCATATGAAAACTTCACGTGGATGATTTAACACCTTATGGCCTATGCAGTTCTTGTCTGGATGCATATTTATTATCAAGTAAAGTAAGTAGCAGTGAGCATAACCATACATGAGCTCTACTTAAAACCAAGTCAGTCATACAATTGCAGCCTACTGTCTTCCCAAATTCATCTCTAGTTGGACGGCTAAACTGAAACACAGCGCACTAAAAGCAGTAACAAAGAATTTCCTTATAAAAGCTTTACAACATCATCATATCATTTTGACCATCAGAATGTCAGTGTATATACAATTAAAGGTAGGAACCATAACCATCGCTCCTACCCTTCCACCTAGGTACGATTTTTAAATTGTCAAATTAGTGTTGGTTCTGAAATGTCATATCTAACACTTGATGATATACAAATTGTCAAATTAGTGCTGGTTCTAAATTCTAAAATGTCATATCTAACACTTAATGCCTGAACAAATCTAGAAGTTGTGGTGAGCAACACTAAAGTATGATGGCTGTGAACTTTCTGAGTGCTGATTGCAAGAGCTACGTATTGCTGTACAGTGCTGTTAATTTAGATGAAGGTAACCCCGTACGCACAAATTTTTCAAAAAAATAAAAAAGAACCAAACAAAAACTAGAACTGTAGATAGTCTGAAGCTACTCTGAATGCCAATTGAAAGCCTATTTAGTGGTTTTCCTCAAAAGAAGTATTTCCAGTATTGTTATAGCAGAATTGGAAGTGTGATCCATGGGATTTAATCATAAAAGACATGATTGTGGTACCAGGGATCAAGCGTAAAAGATTTTCTACAAATAATAATCCGCACATATGGTGGGTATTCTGTACTTCTCTAGACACAGCCACACATGCCAAAGACCACTACCATCTAAAACGTGGCATACACCATCCAAGTCCTGCAATTTCCTCTGAAATTAAGGGACCGTCTCACTTGTATGACCCATGTTTTGTCACAGGATCTACCCTACCAAATCGATATCGCACCACGAATCTCTCGCGCCGTCACGCGCAAACCCTATATATCGCCTTATGTGAGGTCTAGTTCTACGCACAAAGAAAGACGGCTTGGCCACTGGGCTATGATCGTTCGTATGTTCACCTTGTACTATTCCTCCTTCTATTGTTTCCTTCTTTATTAGTTTTCGTTTCTTCTTCCGTTTTCTTTTTTCTTTTTTCTGAACCGTTTTAAAAATGAATAATTTTCCGTTTTCTATTCTTTTTCCGTTTTCTTTTTCTATTTTCTTTTTCTGTTTTCTTTTTTCTTTTTTCTTTTTTCTTTTTTCTTTTTATTTTTCTGTTTTCTTTTTTGTTTCCTTTTTCTTTTTCTGTTTTCTGTTTCTTTTCCGTTTTCTTTTTTTTTCCCGTTTTGTTTTTATGTTTTCTCTTCCGTTTTCTTTTTTTGTTTTCTTTTTTTGAAATGGTCACGAACCGAAAAAATGGTTTCGATTTTTGAAAATGGTTCCGAATGAAAAAAATGGTTCCTATTTTTTAAAATGGTTCCAATTTTTCGAAAATGGTTCCTTTTTAAAATGGTTCCGAACCGAAAAATGGTTCCGATTTTTCAAAAATTATTCCTTTTTTAAAATGGTTTCTTTTTGAAAATGGTTCCGAACCGAAAAATGGTTCCTTTTTGAAAATTGTTCCGAACCGAAAAAATGGTTCCGATTTTTGAAAATGGTTCCGAATGAAAAAATGGTTCCGTTTTTTCGAAAATGGTTCCTTTTTGAAAATGGTTCCGAACCGATAAAATGGTTCCGATTTTTTGAAAATGGTTCTGAATGAATTTTTTTTTCGAAAATGGTTCCTTTTTGAAAACGGTTCCGAACCAAAAAAAATGGTTCCAATTTTTGAAAATGGGTCCGAATGAAAAAAATTGATCCGATTTTTAATAATGGTTCCAATTTTCCGAAAATGGTTCCAAACCAAAAAAATGGTTCCAATTTTTGAAAATGGTTCCGAATGAAAAAAATGGTTCCGATTTTTAACAATGGTTCCGATTTTCCGAAAATGGTTCCTTTTTGAAAATGGTTCCGAACCAAAAATGGTTCCGGTTTAAAAAATGGTTCCTTTTTGAAAATTGTTCCGAACCGAAAAAATGGTTCCGAACCGAAAAAATGGTTCCTTTATTTGAAAATGGTTCCGATATTTTAAAATGGTTCCGATTTTAAAAAAATGGTTCCCTTTTTTTGAAAATGGTTCCAATTTTAAAAATGGTTCCGACTTTTAAAATGGTTCCGATTTAAAAAATTGTTTTGCTTTTTTGAAATTGGTTCCGATTTTTGAAAATGGTTCTTTTTTAAATTGGTTCCGATTTTTCTAAAAGAGTGATATTTTTGGTTCACCCGGATTTTAGTTTTTGAAATGATTCATATTTGAAAATATTCATTTTTGAAATGGTTACGATTTTTGGAAATGGTTCATATTTTAAAAAAATTCCAATTTTGAAAAATGCTCGAGTACTTTTGTGCTTAATGTAACTTCATTTTTGTTTGTTGCGTGCAAGGAGCTGGTGGATGCATGCAACGAGCTGAAAAATGGAAAATACGGAGCGATGTTTGTTGCATGCAGCTAGTCAACTATCGCTCGCTCAGAAGATTGCTCTTTTCCGTTCGCTACTCCGCTGATTGATAGTACTGCATAGCTGTGGACGACTGGACGTGCATGAAAGAAATTTATGGGCCAGGCCCAGATACCGCGTACAAGCTCCCCAGTGCGGGCGAGTCGAACGTTTCAACTCGCAGAACGCGAGTGAACACAAAACTTTTTCCCCTCAAGTTAGGGTTTTCTGCTCTCGTCGGCGACGGCGTTGAGAATTTTCGTTCCCTGCATCCACGACCTTGATACCGAAGGACTCGGGCTGACTACGGGAGGGTCTCGCACCCTTGCCCGGCCTTGGTCTGACGGGATTGAGTTCTTCGTTTGTTGGGGGGGTTTTTACGGCTAGGGTTTGCTGCGGGAAGAGCTGCTGAACATGGATCATGCGTCATCATCAGGAGCGGCGGGGCAGTCGGATCTGGAGAAGATGATGGCAGGACTCGGTTTGCAGGAGGAGGAGATCGACGTGGTCTTTGAATCTCAGGAACCGATCTCTGAGGAGGCGACTAGATGGTTAGCGGTGGCTCGGGTGCACACCGAGCAGGAGTTTAGCCATTACTGGTTTGGAAAAAACATGAGGTCGGCTTGGGACCTGGCAAAGGACGTGCGGATCCGATCAATTGAAGAAAATTTGTTTGAGCTTCAGTTCAAGTGTTTGGGAGACTGGGAGAAGGTCACGGAGGGAGGGCCTTGGGTGTTTAGGGGGAAGAGTGTGCTTATAGCCCCCTATGATGGGTTTTCTAAACCTACGTCCATCGAGTTAAACATGATGAAAATCTGGATACAGATCCATGACCTTCCAGTAGGCTATCGGGGCTTGGTTCCAACGTTGGCAGCGAAGGTTGGAGAGTTCCTGTCAGAAGAGCCTCCATCCCATGACTTTGCTGGGAATTTTTTCCGTGCGAGAATTTTGATCGACGTGAGAAAGCAACTGATTCCCGGTCGTTTCGTTGGTTCGTCAGAATCAGAGACAGCTCTATCGAGTCAAGTTTGAGCGCTTACCAGACTGGTGTGCAGTTTGTGGCATGCTAGGGCACACGTACAAAGAACATGGCAATGGAATTCATCCTCCGTCGGCTCTGATTTTCAATGGACTGCGTGTCTCCTCAGTTTGGCGCCCTAATTCCAGTGGTGGGGCACGTGCTGGGGCACGAACTAGGGGTAGAGGAAGGGGCCGAGGACGTGGTGGCCGTGGCGACAGTGACATGGATGATGCATATGAGAGCTTGGTGGGTGGTGATCCTGATGAACTCATGCATGAGACTGATCCGAGTAGGAAGCGGACGTCTCTCCTGCTAACGGAAAAGGCACCAGAAGGTCCACAGCAAAACAATGTCAGCACTATGGTGTCCGTGTTCCAACCTATTGGTACAGCGCCGGGGATTCAGAGCCCCCCTCCGAAGAGAGATCCGAAGAGGGTGAAGACGGACAATGCTGCTGACGGGGAGAACAGTGAAAGGGAGAATGAAGATGTTAGATCGGCGGGCCTCTCGGCGGGGCACCGCCGGGAACAATGAGTCTTATGAGCTTGAACTGTCGTGGTGCGGGCAACCACTCGACAGTTCGCGAGCTCCGGGAGCTCGTTCAAAATTTTGCCCCGTCTATTTTATGCATTGTAGAAACTCAAATAAGCAAAGCCCGCGTTGAGAACCTTGCTCCTACTCTAGGGTTTGACAAAGGTTATGCAGTAGGTAGTGTTGGTAGAAGTGGTGGTATCGGTGTGTTCTGGAACAATGAAATAAATTTGGATGTTTTGGGTTACTCAGAGTATCATATTGATTTTTCAGTTTTGGGTTTGGGGGAAATCCCCTGGAGGCTAACTTGCATCTATGGTGAGTCACAGACTCAAGATAGGTACAAGACTTGGGACCTTATGAAGGATATTTGCAGTGTTAGCAGTTTGCCGTGGCTCTGCATGGGCGATTTTAATGAAGTACTGCGATATGAGGAGTATGAAGGTGTTGGACAGCGGAGTGCGAACCAAGTCCAAGGCTTTCGAGATGCAGTTGATGTTTGTGGTTTTTTTGATCTAGGTTACATTGGAAATTTTGGACGTTCGAGAAAAGAGTTGCTGGAGGCACATATACTAGAGTTAGACTGGACAGGGCACTCGGTTCAGCTGAATGGGGCGCTCAATTCCCTTGTGCTTCAGTCACGCATCTAACAGCAGCTACGTCCGATCATTGTCCCATTTTTGTGCGTCTTGCTGATGAGGTGGTTGGAAGACGTCCGATGAGGAAGCCTTTTCGCTTTGAAGTGATGTGGGAGTCCCATCCTGATCTAAAACCCACGTTAAGTGCAGCATGGCCAGCGTCAGGAGAGGCAGAGGTCCGGGATGTGAAGGAAAAATTGAATTCATTATCAAATGTTCTTGGTCGGTGGGATAAGGAGACGTTTGGCAATGTCAAACAAGAAATCCGAAAGCTCAAGAGGGATTTGGAGGAGTTCCGCGGTGTTCCCCAGCGTGTCAGACCCTCCCATGCCGAGCTGAAAACCGTAGAACGTCTAACTGAATTATATCACCGCGAGGAGGTTATGTGGAAGCAAAGGTCGAGGGTTGAATGGCTAACAGCGGGTGATAAAAATACCCGTTTCTTTCACCAAAGAGCGAGCATGAGGAGAAGAAAGAATCGAGTGAAGGCGTTAATGAATGATGTTGGAGTACTAACGGAGGATAGTGATGAGATGGAGAGTTTAACCTCTGACTTCTATACAAATTTGTACACTTCGGAGGGAGTCGAAGGTATGCAACAGGTTCTGGATAATGTGCCCTCGAGGGTCACAGATGAGATGAATGCATCTCTCACAGCGCCATATTCAGCACAAGAAGTAAAAAACGCGTTATTTCAGATGTTCCCTATGAAAGCACCGGGACCGGATGGCTTCCCGGCGCATTTCTTTCAGCGGCATTGGGATATCTGTGGACAAGATGTGGTGAGTGCGGTTCTGAAAATAGTGAAAGGGGAGGAGAGTGCGGCATGCATAAATGATACTATTTTGGTCCTCATCCCTAAGGTATCGAGTCCGACTCTTCTCTCTCAGTTTCGTCCTATTAGCCTCTGCAATGTGCTCTATAAAATCGCATCTAAGGTGGTCGCAAACCGCTTGAAGATGGTCCTACCTGTCATTATTTCAGAGGAACAGTCTGCTTTTGTGCCCGGGAGATTGATCACTGATAACATTATTTCCGCATATGAATGCTTGCATTTTATGAAGCGTAGCAGGGCAAGGAGGGACTGTTATTGTGCTTTGAAATTGGACATGATGAAAGCGTATGATAGGGTGGAGTGGGAGTATCTTGAAGCTATGATGTTGAAGCTTGGTTTTGATCCTGCATGGGTTTCTGTGGTAATGGGGATGGTAAGGTCGGTTACATTCTCAGTGATGCTAAATGGTAACAAGTTGGAGGAGTTTCACCCTACGAGGGGTATTCGACAGGGAGATCCGATATCACCCTATCTCTTTTTGATTGCAGCAGAGGGCCTTTCGTGCCTCTTAAAACATAGTTTACAGTCATCGGAAGCGAGTGGACTCAAGGTGGCGCCAACGGCACCACGTGTGAATCACCTCTTGTTTGCGGATGACAGCCTGCTGTTTTTCAAGGCGAGTGTTCAGGGAGCGGAGGAGGTGTCAAACCTGTTGAATCAATATTGTAGAGCATCGGGTCAAAGGATTAATAGCAGCAAATCTTCTATATTTTTTAATAGAAAATGCCCGCAGCCAGCACGTGTTGCTGTGAAACATATCCTCGATGTTCAGAATGAGACACTAAATGATAGATATTTGGGGATGCCTTCTGATGTTGGGAGCTCAAAGAATGGTACTTTTAAGTATCTTAGGGACCGGGTATGGAACAAGATCAAAGGATGGTTGGAGAAAGTTTTATCTGCGGGGGGAAAGGAGGTCTTGATTAAATCAGTTGCCCAAGCTATACCGGTTTTCTCAATGGGCTGTTTTAGGTTGCCACAAGGACTTTGCGAGCATATTAATTCTATTATACGTCAGTTTTGGTGGGGGAGTAAAAGAGGTCGGAGGAAACCGCATTGGGTTTCTTGGGAGATATTGACTAGTCCGAAATCTCTAGGTGGACTTGGCTTCAAAGATTTGGAGCTGTTCAATTTAGCTCTTTTGGCAAAGCAATCTTGGAGGATCATTCAGGAGCCAAATTCTCTGAGTGCAAAAATTCTGAAAGCTGTTTACTTTCCTGATGGTTCCATCCTCGATGCTTCGTTGGGCTCTCACCCTTCGCAGATTTGGAGGGCGATTATTGATGGTCGTGAGGTGCTGAAACAAGGAATTATCCGTAGAATCGGAGATGGTCGTACTACAAGAATTTGGGAACAAAACTGGTTGCCTCGAGACAATATGCTACGCCCACTTGTTTCTAGAGTAACTGAACCTCCACAGCTGGTCTCGGATCTGATCGATCATACTTATGCAGCATGGAAAGTGGACCTAGTTCGGCGGGTTTTCTTGCCCATGGATGCTCAAGCTATTCTTGCGATCCCTCTGTGCACCTCTCCTATGAGCGATCACTGGGCCTGGCATTACGAACGAAAGGGAAGTTTCTCTGTCCGCTCAGCATACAGGATGCTATCTACTACAAAAAGAATTAGGGAGGGTTGGATAGACCATAGAGCTGGATCTTCGGGTGAGCAGATTGAAAAAGGCTGGACAAATCTGTGGAAGCTTTCAGTGCCATCTAAACTGAAGGTATTTTTATGGAGACTTGCACGTCTATCTTTACCGTCTGCGGACCTTCTACACCGACGGAATATGTCAACCTGTTGTTCGTGTTCTATCTGTGGGGCTTCGGATTCCTGGCGACATTCGTTATTAGACTGTCGTATGTCTCGCTGTGTATGGGCTTTATGCGATGATGAGTTGGCCGAACACGTTATCTTATGTGCGGAGCCGAATGCCAAACTTTGGCTTTTTTCAATGCATGAGACTTTGAGTTCTAGTGATTTCACAAGAGTTGTGGTGACCCTTTGGGCTATATGGACAGCAAGAAGGAAAGCGATTCACGAGGAGATTTTTCAAAGTCCACTGTCTACTTTTAGCTTTGTGAATTCATACATATTGATGAACTGAGTTGTTTGAGTAACCCAACACAGCAGTCTGCCCGTCAACAAGTCAGGGTACTTAACAGATGGCTTCCTCCGGATGTTGGTATGGTCAAAATGAATGTCGATGGAGCTTTTGCTCGCAATGGAACCAAGTCAGCAGCTGCAGCTTTCTGTAGGGACTCGGGAGGCAATTATCTTGGTGCTTCGGTCATGGTTTTTGAGGGTTTAAGTGATCCAGGAACGGTGGAATCTCTTGCTGTCCGGGAAGCTCTAAGCTTAGCTGCTGATCTAAACCTTAACATGGTGCAAATTGCTTCTGATTGCAAAGAAGTAGTGGAGGACATAACATGGGGAACACTGGGAAGATATGGAGCTATCGTCCGTGAAATTTCTGGTCGTGCTGCTTGTTTTGACAAGTGCTCCTTTATTCATGAACGTAGAAACTTCAACTTTGAAGCACATTCTCTTGCCAAATTTGCATCTTCTTTAGATGTGGGGCGCCATCTGTGGCTGGGAACCCCTTATGATGTTATTTCTGTACCGATAAACATCTTACACCCAGTCTTGCTGAGCTCTCACTTTTCCCCTCTCCCGTCTACTGTTGCAGGAGGAAGCGAAAAGCGATTTTTGGAACCTCGCCGTCGTCTCCACCGTGCGCGCCGCCGAATCGTGGGATTCCTCCCCTCCGCCGGCCGCTGCGGCGGCGGGAGGGTGGGGGATCCCCGATTCCGGCTTGTACATAAGGTAGGACCTGGTGGTGTTCCCGTCGGCGGCGCCTTGGAGGAGGTGGTGCTGCGGATGGGTGTTTTGGTGACGACGCGTCCCTTCTCCGGCGGTGGAGCTCCTAGGGGCTCGTCGTCGTCGCGCTCGCGGTGCAGATGCTTGAGGCCCGGCGGGGTGCTCGAGATCTGCTGGATCCCGCCGGGTCCGTGTAGGCGGAGGGCTCGGCGGTGGGGTTGCAGGGCGGGGCGAGGTTGGCTGCGGCCGTGGCTGTCGGCGTCGAAGACGGTGGCGGGAAGGTGGTGGTGCTGGCAAGGGAGGGTCTGCGCCGTGCTCGTTCAACGGCCTAGACTCCGTCGCTGCGCGGCGGACGGCTTCTACGGCGCTCTTCTGATGAGGTGCCCTCGGGCTGTGGCTGGAAGGTGGGCGCCGGTCTTCTTCCCCGACGACGGTGGTGCTGCCGACGGTTGCTTTGCTCTGTATCCTCTGCGTACGTATGTCTTTTCTTGGCTTCTGTATGGTGTACTTTGTACGTCGTACTCTCTTTGAATGTACGCAGGAAATTTCAAAAAAAAAAAGAGTGGCATGTTATCTCAAAAAAAAAAAAAAAACTCGCAGAACGCGATAGGTAGGGGATCCCCCCGTCACGTACCCAGGGAACACGGATGGGAGCAAGCCGTGGGAGCAGGCAAGCCCCGTCCCACGCGGATGGGCCAAAAGTTTTCAACCGGCTACTCGTTTTACCTAGGTTTAGTACATTTTTTTAGATAAAGAGCTTTTATTACTTAAAAGATTTAAGCATTACACCCGGTCTCTGCATAGCTAAGATGCACACAGCCACCAGTTCACCAACACTCAATTCGGTACCCAAAAAGTAAAAAGACGAATTACATATCAAAATGAGAAAGTGTGGATCCGCCTAAGATGCTGGTAGGTCTATCCGGAGTCTATGTTGCCACCCATGTCGGGAGAATAACTCCCTGGCCGCAGCCTCCAGTCTCGACGCCACCTCCAAAAATAAGTCTCGGTGCTCCGCACGCTGCAGGGGACCATGCTCGTAGCGTCGCTGTGCACCGGTAAATAACCTGCATAAGAGAAGCATTTTTATCATTAAAAACCTTGTCATTTCTACATAGCCATAGCGACCAAATAACAGCAATCGCTCCCACCCTACTGAATAGTTTGAACCTAGGATCCACTCCATTTAACCAGTTGCCAAAAATGTTAGCAACACTACTTGTGGATGTAAGGTAGAACCTATCTGGATGGCTGACCATATAGACCTGGCGAACTCGCACTGAAAAAAAGGTGTGTAATGGTCTCGTCGTGTTGACAGAAAACACACTTTTTACTTCCGTGCCAATTGCGTTTGGCAAGGTTATCTTTGGTAAGGATTACTCCTCGACGTAAATACCACGCAAACACTTTAGTTTTTAGCGGTATCTTCATCTTCCAAAGTTTGTTATTATTTGAACTATCGACTGGAATTCGGGTAGAATTAGTGCTCTATACATAGAATCAACCGAGAATTTAACATTCTTCGTAGATTCCATTGAAATTTATCTGGACCTTCCGACAGTTGGATTGAATCCAATCGGATGAGCAAAGCATTCCAAGATGCTTGTCTTGTTCCAAGTAAACTTCTTCTGAACGAAACATCTGGTGGGTAAGTACCCAACACCTTCGCGATCGTGTCGCTTTTGTTTCGTACAATAGAATATAGAGCCGGATATTGTTCTTTGAGGGTAGATTGGCCTAGCCAAATATCCTCCCAGAAACGAATTTCCGATCCATCCCTAATTGAGAAAGATCCATGTGGAAAAAAGAACTTCTTTGTAGCCATGAGGCCTGCCCAGAAGTGTGAATCACCAGGTTTCCAAAGAACCTGGGAAACAGCTTGATCTCCACATATTTTCTCCTAAGGAGGGTTTGCCAAACTCCATCTTCAGAAAGAAGTTTAAATAGCCATTTACCTAGCAGCGCTCTGTTCTTGACCTCAAGGTCATGAACTCCGAGCCCTCCTTGGTCTTTAGGGCAGCAAACCACACTCCATTTAGTCAGTCGATATTTTTTCTTCTCACAATCCCCTTGCCAAAAGAATCTAGATCGGAAATAATCCAATCGTTTTAAGACCCTTTAGGCAGTTGGAAGAATGAAATCATATACAGTACCATGTTCGTTAGTACCGAGTTTATGAGAACCAATCTTCCACCCAGAGATAGGAGTTTGCCTTTCCAGCTATTTAAACGTAATTGAAGCCTTTCCTCCACCCTTTTCCATTCAGCATTTGTAAGTCTCCGATAATGAATCGGAATACCCAAATAGTTGATAGGAAATTGTCCTTGCTCACAGCCAAAAAGCTCAGCATACAAGGCGGCGTTCTCTTGGGCCTCGCCAAAGCAAAACAATTCACTTTTATGGAAATTTATCTTAAGACCCGAAAGTTGCTCGAAAGCTGACAAAATCAACTTAGGTTACGAGCTTTTTCGATATCATGCTCCATAAAAAGAATTGTATCGTCGGCATATTGAAGAATCGATAATCCACCATCGACAAGATGTGGAATCACTCCTTCAATTTGACCCTCAGTTTTAGCGCGTTCGATCAGGATGCCAACATATCCGCCACTATATTAAATAGTATTGGCGATAGCGGGTCACCCTGTCGGAGGCCTTTTTTCGTTTGGAAGTATTTGCCAGTGTCATCATTGACCTTAATGGCTACACTTCCTCCGGAAACAAAGCTATTAATTAACGCGCGCCACTCAGAGGAAAAGCCTTTCATCCTGAGGTTTGCTGGATGAAAGACCACTTCACTTTATCATAAGCTTTCTCAAAATCAATTTTCAGATTACCCCGTTCAACTTTTTCCTATGTAGTTCGTGGACTGTTTCATGTAGGACCGCGACTCCATCAAGGATGTTGCGACCTTGCATAAAAGCCGTCTGAGACGGGCGAACCACATGATCTGCCACAGTGTTCAGTCGAATCGTAGCCGCTTTGGTGAATATTTTAAAACTAACGTTAAGGAGGCATATAGGTCTAAACTGTGGATCCTTTCTGCCTCGTTAACCTTAGGTAAAAATTATCTCACCAAAATTGAGACGAAACAACTCTAGTTGTCCATTGTGAAGACAGGCGAACAACTGAAGCAAATCGGCCTTGATAACATCCCAAAAGTTCTGAGAACTCAGCAGGAATCCATCAGGACCAGGAGCTGAATTATGTTTCATTTGGAAAACGCCTTTCTCACTTCCTCCTCTGAATAGGGTTTAGTAAGTAGGCTATTTTCCTCCTGAAACCTGGGGTATCCTCTGTTCGGGACTCATCCAATGAAATTCCCTCCTCTGGGCACCGAACAGGCCTTTATAGTAATTTGTAATATACGACTTTAGTTGTTGATGGCCCTCAATCGTTCCTTCATCCTGGACCAGAGAATGAATACGCTTTTTCCTGTGTCTGCCATTGGCAATACTATGGAAATAGCGAGTATTCGAGTCCCCTTCTAGAATGAATTGGCTTTAGAACGTTGATACCATTTTAACTCCTCCTCGCGCAGTAGTTTCGCTATCTGTGCATTTGATTGGCTCTTTAGCTCAATTTCTTGCGCGGATAGTAACGAACTTCTGCTAATGCTTCTAGAGCATCGATTATCGAGGAAAGTCGTACTTTTCTTTTTTAAGTAAACCAGTAGTATGACGAGCCCAACCAACGAGGTGAGTACGTAAAGCACGTATCTTATTGTTCCACCGCTGGATAGGCGTATCACCCGCTACCGGTAAATCCCAGATTCTTTTAACCATGTCATGGAAGCCCTCGCGGTGTAACCAACCAAGCTCAAACTTGAACCGTGGTTTACATTGCGGTCTAGGCACTCCAGTGGTCAATAGAATGGGAGCATGATCCGACAAACCCTCAATACGTTCTAGAGCCCGTACCGACACCAATGGGAACCTAGCTTCCCAATCAGAATCCATCAGTACACGGTCTAGTTTCTCGTATGTGGGTTCAGGGAGAATTAGCCCAGGTGAACTGTCTCCCCACCATCGTAATCTCTCTTAAGTTCAAGCTGTCAATGACTGCATTGAACAAAGAGGCCAACGGTTGTCGAACCGACCCTTACTTTTCTCGAACGGAAACCGTAGCAGTTGAAATCCCCACCAATGAGAATAGGGTGTGGGTTATCTTTTGCTAGGTTTACCATTCAAGAGAAAAGAAGTCTTAGCGCTTCCTGGCCGGCCCATACACGGCGACAAGACTCCAAATGAAATTATCGGATTTATTACGGATGTGCATTTTGATATGAAAATTGCCTTCCGTAACTCCAACACTTCCATGGTGTCAGTCCTGACGCCTAGTAAAATGCCTCCGGAGCGTCCATGAGGAGGGCGCGAGTACCACTCAAACTCTATACCGCCCGATAGTCGGTTCAAAAGAGATTGTGAGAACTCACGTCTACCGTCTCAGAAATAGCTAAGAAATCCAAATTATGGTCCCGAATACAATCAGCGAAGTGCAAGTGTTTAGCCAAGTCACCAAGACCTCTGCTATTTTTAAACATGCCATTCATCGGGAAACCGTGGGGATTTGGATAACTTGGTCCGTTTCCGGGACTTATTGGCTGTAGATTTGGATTTCGACCGGATGCTTTTAGCTCATATAATGAACTCAAGCCGTCGTCATCCAAACCGCCATCCAACACTTCACCAATTAGATGAGAAATAAGCTGACCATCTGATGTGGCAATCGCTTCATCCTCATCATCATAGGTGGATGACAACCCAGTCGAGACTTTAGGACTAACCGTGAGACGGTCAAATTCCATATGTCTCAAGAGATTAGTTGAAACATGAACTTGAGATTGACTATTACCGAGATTAAAACCTACACTACTCAGTTTTGAATGAATGGAATGCGGCGAAAATGAAAGAAATGATTTCGAATTCGAATCCATACCAGAATAGTCCAAGTTACGCGCCGCCTTACGACGCATGGCCTTCGTCATGGAATCCTCATCCGTGACGGAACCACCCTCCACATCCACCCCAAACCTACCGCTGCGACGGGCCGGAGGATTGGATGGCGTGACGGTGCCTCCGTCCGCACGCGTGGCCGTCGGGGTGGTAATGGCTTGGGCCGGCCTGGATGAAGTAGCAGCCTTCCCAGCCATCACCACAACATTGAACGGAGTCGCGTGAGGCGAGTGGGCCTGTGTCGGAGTCGAGGCCTCACTCGGCGAAACAACGACGGAGGTCAGTCCATCCACAGGGGGCTGTGGCGAAGTAGAAACCCCCTTGGAGACCGACCCCTCGCTGCCTGCCTGATACACCATCCCATCGGGAGAGTGCACAGCCCAGCTGATCGTCGAATCAGCCAGACGCGAGTCATGCTCGACGGCCTCGGTGGCTGGGCCGAAATCCGGCGCCTCGGACCCGTCAGGAGCGAGCGGCCCATGCGCAGAGGCCGGAGGAGGCGATGTCGTTGTAGCAGCCCCCTCCCGGCCCAGCCCAACCACCGCCGGCTCACCAGTCCGTCCGTCGCTAGGAACAAAGAGGCCCAGCCCAGCCACGGTTGTGGCCTCTGCCGTCCATGGGCCAGCGCGCACCACAACGTCGGCCAAGCCAGTGAGTCCACCCGGGGGCAGCCCATCAGAGGCCGAAGCTCCACCCCCAGCTGTGACAACCGGCGACGCTAACTCCGGTGAAGGGCACATCAGGCTCGGCGATGAACGGCGGATCAACTCCACAATCTCCCGACCTCTCGGAGAGCTAGGGCTAGCATTGTACGGAGTAATAGCCATCACAGAACCAACAAAATCACCGGGTGCAGCGGACTTGTTACCACTCGGAGTCTCAGACGATGTACTACCATCAACGTCCATGTTGTTGGAGAGGGAACCAACGAAGTTGTCCTGACCCATAGAACCCTCCATGCCATGCTCCTTACCCTCCTCATCCTCGGTTTCGTCACCCTTACGACGCCAAAAGAAAGGAACAAAGTTGGGATCCTGAACGAAATCCGCAGGCTCACGACTGAAATAGAACCCGCAGGCTCACGAAATCCGCAGGTTTAGTACATGCACATAGCCGTCTCACAACCCTCCATCAGCCATGTTTTCGGGGATGCCCTCCTTCGCCGTGATGAGGCAATACGGGGTACCCGCCGAGCACACCGGCGGGCGAGAGGGCTGGACAACCATCAAGTGCGCAAGCAAGCGCGCCTACGGATGCGGGAAGAGCGGCAATGCAGGATCTCGATCTGCTTCTGTACCACGGCGATCTCGAGAACATGTCCTCCCTGTCCGTCCGTGCAGGCGACAAGGTTTTCAGCTGGATCCATGAGGTGATCGCTGGCAAGGCCATGGTGGGCAGCACCCGCGTCCACAAGGACAAGGTTCCCTACTTCAGGTTCATGGTCGAGATCGTGGACAAGAGCCTCATCGTCGTCACCTTGTTCTTCGCCGAGTACGGTGGTCTCAACTACTACCTCGTCTTCGACGCCGTCGACAGGTCGCTCTCCATGATCTCCCACCTGCCGGACTGGGCAACCTACTATACGGCATGTCCTCTCCCTCTGCGCCGCCATGACAACGGCGGCTACTCCCTGGTCCTCTTCGGAGCGAGTTTCGTCGAGAGGGGCACAAGGACTTCCTCTGGCAGTGGTCTCCTTCGCGTCCCGACCTGTGGCAAACCAAGGAGCTGCGCTTCCTGACAGAGATAAAGAACCACTTCTTCTCCACCGACGTGCTCTTCTCCTTCAATGGCATGGCTTTCTGGACCGACCTCGCGCTAGGCACTCTGTTCTGCGACTGCAGCGCCGTGCTTGCCCCTGACGGCTATCCCCTGAGTTTCACCTTCATCGAGCTGCCCCCAGGGTACCAGATCGACCCGGACGAGGACGAGGATACCTGGCGGGTGCGGGTGCACCGGACCATGGGCTGCGCTGGAGGTTCCATCAAGTTTGTCTCCATAGACGAACCCCCCGATGACCCTTATGGTCACCGCGGATCGAGGGTGAAGGTGTGGACTTTGGAACCATCTTGTGGTAAGTGGAAGCTATACTCGGACATCCGTTTGAAAAGCATGTGGAAGAATTACTTCAAGGCGGCTGGACTGCCCAAGAACTTGCCCAGGTGGCCCATGTTAAGGAGCAGGAAGAAGGTGCTACTCTCTACTTCATACTGGCTGACAAGAAGACCAAGCGGACATGGGATGAGGTCAAAAAGTACTACATCTGCCGATTGGATATGCCTACTAAGAGTCTCCTCAACTACAAACTTCTCACACTCTCGTCCTTGAACCAGAGGCCTGTTATATTGCCCTCCGATTTCTTCGAGTACCTTGATTCTCATCCTTCCCTCCTAGGCCGGAGCCCATCTTGATGGAAGGTTAACCAGACGTCCTCGCATGGGTCTGCTAGTATTGGAAGCATCATTTGAACTGTGTAATTCATACATCTTGAGTTCAGAAACTACTACACCTCTTGCTTGTTTTGTTATAAACATTGGAGCAACATTGGATAGCTAGTACTAGCCATAGTTTTAAACATTGGAGCAACATTGCTGCTAAATGAATCCATGTACAATTTTTCGCTATAGCCCCATTTAGCTCCGATTTAGGGCGTCGCCCCTATTTGCTATAGCCCGTTATTTGGAACATTGGTACTAGCTATCTGATCTAAGTTGTAGATTGTTTTGTTTTGCTGCAACAAGAGGATTCAAGCTTTAAAGTTTTTGTTACAGGGTTGGTGATCCTGGAATGCTATCAGCTACTATCCTTTGCTGTTGCAGACCATGTTGTGTTACCTGCTTGGATTCCCTTTTGGGTCTGCATAGGAATGCAAAACATATTCTGATGCTTTTGGTCAATAGTAATGTGTTATCAGTTTATGTTTTTGTTCTGCGTTTTAAAGACTTGTATGTAATGACAACTTAATGGTGCTTGTCTTGGTTTGTTATTAATTTATTAAATTTCCTTCTCATTCTCAAGGACAAATATATCACTCAAATGCTTGTGTTCTTTGTATTCAATGTAAAATGCTGTTAGTGTAGAGAGTTGGTGGTGCAAAACTGTTGCATTTGTGGTGCTCGATGGTCCCTTAATTTTGTAGGAAATTGCAGGACTTGGATGGTGTATGCCACGTTTTAGATGGAACTGGTCTTTTGGCATGCGTGGCTGTGTCTAGAGAAATAGATATTACCCACCATATTTGCGGATTATTATTTTTAGAAAATCTTTTAAGCTTGATCGCTGGTACCACAATCATGTATTTATGATTAATACCATGGATCACACTTCCAATTATGCTATAATAACAATACTAACATTGGTGTAGATAGTCTGAAACTACTCAGTTCTACTTTCTGTTTGGCTCTGTTTTTTATTTTTATTTGTGATTTTTTTTGGGTATGGGATTACCTTCATCTAAATTAACAGCACTGTACAACAGTATGTAGCTCTATCAATCAGAACTCAGAAAATCCACAGAGATCAAACTTACACGGTTGTTCTTTGGGGAACAAGCCATACCAATGAAAGTATGATAATTGGTGAATCTGCACATATGCTCAAAGAAATATCGAGTGTAGCAATTGGAGCGACAATCAACTTACACGGTATCCTTCATGTTCGAGACTACGAGCAACTAAAGTAGAATCCGCTACTGTTTTGAGTCTGATAATATCTATGGTTGAAACTGCTCAAATGTCCAAAGCCCCAATTCAGAAATTTGCCGATTATGCGATACTCTTTGTATGTCATATCCTATGTTTTTCCCTGTCACTGTATATTAAAAATCTCTTCCAACCGTGCATTTTTCGTAATATAACTTGTTTGATTGTTTTTTACATGGGTGCCATTTGCCACATCTGAATGACGCATATGGACACTGTTTTCATTCCAATTTTTGCACTTCATGCCTTTTTTCATGTTATCTGAATTACACGTTCATTTCACACATTGCTTTCTTCTTCTCTTGTTATCTGAAGTAACCAATTATTATTTTTGTGTTCCATTTTGAAGACAGCTACTTTAAGCTCCTCCATTTCAAAGGTCTTAATTAATTCTTCTCTATCTTCTTCACTAATGTGCTTAGCCTCATCAACATCCAAATAGTTTCATTCTCAAGAGTTGTTATGTCAAAGTTATCACTCAAATGCTTGTGCTCTTTGTGTCCAATGTAAAATGTTGTTAGTGTAAAGAGTTGGTGTTGCAAACCCGTTGCCTTTGTGGTGCGGTCTATTTGTCAATCGAACTGACTTGAAGCCCAACTCTTAATCAAGAACCCAGTCTGAAACTACAGATTGGGTTGTGCCCATGGGCAGCTTTTGTAGCCTGGTTGCATAGGTACAGAGAAATAGGTTGTGGATCAAGTAGTAACTTGATCACGACGTGTGACTGTGTCAGCGTGCACCATCTTGGAACACCAATTAAGGAGGGAAGTGGGAACACACATCCATTCAATCACACAATACACACACTGACACACAAGGCAATGCAATCAGATCACACCCACTCCTACTTGTCACGTACTACGTGCATTTCACGAAGAAGGGCAAACACCTTTGACTGACAGGAGCAAAAGCTAGCGTGTACCAGATTAGCATGGCTCATCGGCTCGTGACTCCGTGGCCGCTCCCTGGCCGTGTCTGAAGCTTCCTAGCCCTCTTGCATTTTTCCTAAGATACATCCGCCATCATTTCTTCAAGAACTGTTTGCTTGATGCTGCTCATCTTCCACCCAGGATTAGCCTTCATTAGATTCCCGTACTTCTGAGCAATCACTTTAGAAGTGACTAACTTGTTGTTTCTCGCAGGCTCACAATATGTTGCTCATCATCCAATGTCCACAATTTGGAACCAGGTACTTCTACTAGACTTGGATGCATAGCCTCCATTTGCACGTTGGCCAGGTGCATTTCGCCCTTATATCTTGGTTACTTCATCTTTATCAAAGGCAATGTGCCTAAACTTGGCAAGCCCATATCTCTTACAAGCATCCTTGAATGGCCGGCCACTCCTCCATGTGATGAGGACGTGTGACTGTATCAATTGGACAATTGCAATGAAAGAGGACTTGTCACTGTGTCAGTGTGCACCATCTTGCAGCACATCCATTCAATCACGCAATACACAACCCACTACGGGAAAGCCACAGTACGCCGACGGCCGTACTGTACGCCGACGGCTAAATGTCGGGGCCGTCGGCGTACAGCGCGAGCTAGGGCAGCCGCCCACACAGCCGTCGGCGTACGAAGCGCCGTCGGCGTATCCAGGTATGGCCGATGGCAGCCGTCGGCGTAATCCGTGCCGTCGACGTACAAAAGGACGCCGTGACGGAACTTCCAGTGGCGTTTATACGCCGACGGCCGTGCCGTCGGTATACACGTGTACTGCAACGCCGACGGCGGCCGTCGGCGTATCGATGAAACTTTTTTTATTTATTTCTCTATATAATATTTATTTATTTATTTATCTATATAATATTTAATGTAGTTATAATTTATATATATATTGGATCTATAACGTTAGGGTTTTCCCAGCGGATTCTGCACTTAGAGGTGAAAACTCCCGTTTCGGGAGAAACTCACTAGAGAGAAAGTGATGCCGGTGAACCCGCTCACATCCCGCTGTGGGAACTTGGACATCCACAACACCCAACACACTTGTATACACAGACGAATGACAACAAAAACTTGGGTACATAGACGAATGACAACAAAAACTTGGGTACATAGACGAATGATAACAAACTTTGGGTACATAGACGAATGACAACAAACTTGGGTACATAGACGAATGACAACAAACCATTTTGTCCTAACCAATGATGTGGCTCAGGTTAGTCATACTCTTGCCTAAGCCTATAATACTCGTGGGTGTAGTCGTCGTAGTCGCCGTCGTCGTCGTCGCTGTCGTCGGACGGCCGTGATGTAGTCGTTGACGGGGGTTGTCGCCTGGACTGTAATTGAGGGTAGCGCAGGCGGGGTTATCTCCGGCCGTGATGTAGTCCATGACCCTCTTGAGAGTCCGGCCGGCCCACCACAGCCGACGGCCGGCCTCGTTGAAGTTCGAAGGACGCGGGCGGTCCTCCTCGTACCTGGCGAGCGCCTTCTCACGCCTTTCGATGAAGAAGGCGTCCCAAGTTGGGCGATAGTCTGGCTGCCAGCGGGAATCCATCCGCTGCTCCGGAGTGAGCTCGAGGTAGTAGTGGTTCGTGATGGCCGCCCGCGCGCCAAACCTTGAGGGACAGGAGGGACCGGCACGCCTCCGGTGCTCAGCCTCCAGCCGGCGGGGACGTTGTAGCCGGGTGGGCAGGGGTAGTTCGAGGCGCAAAGCGCCTCCGCCTCCGAGTAGGTTAGAGTGGGTACGGTGGAAGCCATGGGAGAGTGATGAGGTTGCAGATATGAGTTTAGATGTGCTATGCCAATGGAGGCCATGAATACATATATATAGTGAGAAATGGCGGGAAGAAGCACACGGATCGTGTGCTTCCTTCCAGCGCTTGTGAGACGTTGGATCAGCGGTGTGTTTCTTTCAACGGCTCACAAGCACTGGAAGGAAACACACGATCCGTGTGCTTCTGCCTGATCCAAGGGCTCACAAGCGCTCGAAAGAAACACACCGATGATCCAACGGCTCACAAGCACTGGAAGGAAACACACGATCCGTGTGCTTCTGCCTGATCCAAGGGCTCACAAGCGCTCGAAAGAAACACACCGATGATCCAACGGCTCACAAGCACTGGAAGGAAACACACGATCCGTGTGCTTCTGCCTGATCCAAGGGCTCACAAGCACTCGAAAGAAACACACCGCTGATCCAACGGCTCACAAGCACTGGAAGGAAACACACGATCCGTGTGCTTCTGCCTGATCCAAGGGCTCACAAGCGCTCGAAAGAAACACACCGATGATCCAACGGCTCACAAGCACTGGAAGGAAACACACGATCCGTGTGCTTCTGCCTGATCCAAGGGCTCACTATATATATGTAGTCATGGCCTCCATTGGCATAGCACATCTAAACTGATATCTGATCCCTCATCACTCTCCCGTGGCGTCACCACCGCGTGTGCCGTCCGCCATGCCAAGGTGCTGCCCTCTCCCTCCCCTACGTACCTAGGCTGCACGCACCTTAGTTGTTTGATCAAATTCCCCACTCATTTTTTCAGATCTCGGCGGGAATCGATGATGACCACCGGCCATTTGTTGGACACAGGCCGTGTCCGGGACTGGGCTCCGCCGGGCTGGCACTGGGAGGTGTCTTCCGGGACGCGTCGTTTGGTGAGGAATCTGGGTGACGTCGTCGACCCGGATCTTGTTTGGTGGCCGTCGCGTGGGCCAGCCTCGGTGCAGAGGCCGCCGGCCCCCGAGGTGGAGGTGCGTCGCCGTATCAGAGAGGAGGATGAGCACGTCCGTCGCTACCTGGTTAGGTTGGATACGCAAGCGGTGCATGACAATATGTGGTATACACTTCATAGGGATCCTCCTCATGTGAGTATTGCCCCAGTGATGGTTCCTTATCTTTGGGTGCAAGCCGCCGGCCGCTCAGCACCTCGTGGCTTAGGAGCCGGCAAAAGTTAGTTACATTATTCGTGATGTATTATGGATTAAATATTTGATTTCTTTTAAGAAATAAAAAAAAGCAAAAACCAAGCCGTCGGCGTAGGCTTGGTGGAATTTTCTTAGCCCACCCCGCGCGTTCCAAATCCCCAATTCCCCCACACCCCGCGCGTGCCATCCCAAACCACCACCGCACCCCGTTCGCCGCCGCCGCCGCCCTACCTCGCGCCCTACCCACCTCGTGCGCCACCACCTCCGTTCCACCTCCACCGGCCGCCCCCGACCCTCTCCACGGGCGGCCCCCGACGCCACCACCTCCAGTCCACCTCCTCCGGCCGCCCCCAACGCCACCACCTCCTCCGGCCGCCCCCAACGCAACCACCTCCTCCGGCCGCCCCCAACGCCACCACCTCCTCCGGCCTCCCCCAACGCCACCACAGCAGGAGCGCCTCACCTCGCCTCGGAGCGTGCCCCCTCCCCGAGCGCGGTCTCGCGCCGCCCCAACCCGCACTGCCCGTGGCAGCCACCGCCTCTTCTTCTGGTACCACAAGGTACCACCACCACTTGCTCTTGCTGTTGCAATTTAGCTTCTTGCTGTTAGGGTTAGCTTCTTGCTGTTGCAATTTAGCTTTTTGCTTTAGAGTTAGGGTTAGCTTCTTGCTCTTGCTTTAGATTTATTAGATTAGAACAAATGCAGGAAAAGCTCTAGGAACAAAATTTGTTCCTATTAGGGGCCCTAGGAAGTGATAATGATATAGGCTATTTTATGTGAAATATATTATTTTGAGTTTAATCACCATAATACTATTATTTTGAACCACTTCAATGTAGAGTATACCGCAATAAACCTACTGAATATACTTTACAAAATGGTGTGATTTATGTTTCTGCGTTAGGTGATAGATAGCCGACATTGCACATAAATATGCTTGATTTTCTTGTTGAAAGTTACAATTCTTGTAAATTAACTCCCCACCCTCAGAACCGGTCCTAATTGCACATGTAAGATCATATAGGGGGAGGTGCCCCCTATATCGTAGTTTACGGTGCTTAAAAGTTTACCCTTTCTCAATGCAGGTGATTGACCAAGATGAGCCAAGGCAAGGAATCATCGGCCTCCTTGCTAAAGAAGCTGCGCCAGAAGAAAGTTACTAAAAGTGGAAGAGAACCTATTCCGAACCCGCGTTACCTGTCTGACAGTGGTGAGAGTAGAGGTGATGCAATTCTTAATTTGTTCATTTCTTTATGCTTAATTGTTCACCCTTTCTCAATGCAGGTGAGGGTGGAGATGCTGGAGGAGGGGGAGGTGCCGATGCTCCAGTTCCTCCGAGGGGACGAGGTGCAGGACGAGGACGAGGGCGAGGTGAGGGAGGACGAGGACGAGGTGGGGGCGACGTGTCTTCGGACATACCCTCTGCGGGCTCCACGGACGTGGGGACGGGCCCCTCCACGGACTCGGAGACGGGCACCTACACGGACGTGGGGACGGGCCCCTCCACGGACTTGGAGGCGAGGCCCTCCGCGCCGCCGAAGAAGCCAAAGATTCGAGGGGAATCCCAGGTCCCTGATGAGGACAAGGAACCTGCTACCGAGGAGGAGAAGATCCTCATTACGCCTAATGGGAAAGAGTAAGTGACTATATATACTAATTTTGAACATGGTAACTTCATTGTGGTCAGGACAATTTGACATGTAGTAATGTTTAATTATTGTGCAGCAACTGGATACATCCTGCGGGAGCCCGTGTGCCTAACACCCTGATTGGAGCTTTGATTAGGAAGTTTTGGCCAGGCTTGTACAGTACCGTCCCCAACGGCGCGACGAAGCTAGCCACCCATTGGGTAGACTATCAGGCCGCCAATTACGCGAGCGGCGGGAAATGTTCTGACGCCGTGATCAACAAGTTTTGGGTAAGTTGAACTATTAGAATTTGGTGCATACTTGATGTCCCCACCATGCTCTCACAATTTGTTTTTTGTGCATGATTAAAGAGGTTCTATAGGGTACTTCCTGAGCAGCGGGCCGATGCGGACAGGACTTTGGAGGGGGCTTGTAGGAAGTTGACACGACAGCAGTTCTACAATGCAAAGCATACCATCATCAATCATTTCAGTACTGAGACGTTACACAAGAAGGCGGTGAAGCATGAGATTGTGGAGAACCCACTTGAGGTGACCGTAGATGACTACATGGCGGTAAGTAGATTGTTAATGAGATTACATGTTGTTCTAGGTTGCAATTGCATTATCCGTTCTTCACATGAGTATTGTTTTTTCAGTTTAAGCCCTCATGGGCCTATGGCAAGGATGACGCGTGGAGGGCGTTGGTGTCTAGGTGGGCTGGGGAGGACCCCGAGTTCAAGGCCTTGAGCGAGCGAAACAAGTTAAACCGCGGGAGCGGGGGGACACATTGTGCGGGTGCCCGCAACCATGATCGCTTCAAGGCAAAGCTGGTATATATATACATGAAACAATCTTCATTTATTTCCCCTCATGTTCCTACTTGATACGCATGACAGTTCTTTGGCATTGCAGGAGGCCGATCTCGGGGAGCCTCTTACGGACATGCAAACATGGGAGAGGATGAAGATGAAGAAGCCCAATTTTTCTGAGCCTCAGCCCTCGCAGCCCGATTACTTCGGCACTGCCAAGGAGGGGCTAAAGGCATACGTCGAGTCGTTCAAGGGTATAAACCCGGAGGTGGACAACCCTCTTCAGCATGACACCGACGAGAGAGCCGTGGTCCTTGCGGGGAACGGTTGGGAGCATGGCCGTCCTCTCCTGCTTAGTGCGGTACTCATGCGTACTCCTGAGTTGGGCCTCTCGCGTGTCAAGGCTACCCTCACCGCCGACGACCCTCCCGTCCTGCCTCGTCGGCCTTCCCGAGCTCGCCCCGATGTAAGTTTTTCTCAATTTCATTCTCTTTCCGACATTCGTTCCTATCTAAGTGGCTAAGTTGACGAGATGCGTTCCCTTTTAAAACTGTAGGCTGATTTCGAGGCGGCCTTCGATGCCGCTTACGCGGACTATGAGAGACAGTATCAGTTGTGGGTACAGAAGAGCCAGGAGTATGAGGAGTGGATTGAGTTGAAGGATGCTGTAAGTTTCAACTTTATATTTGCAAAATATGACAAGTCCCATTTCCTCTAGTTTGAACCTTCTTTTTCTACAACTCCTGACATCTAAACTATCTTGTAGGCTACCGAGAAGTTTTTTGCCACTGGAGAGCGGGAGGCGCTGCCTACGCGTCCACCTAGGCCGGGATCCCGCCCGTCGGCCCAACGAGGGAGTCGGTCGCTCGCACATACAGGCAAGCGACACCGGTAAGTTATTTGCCAAACAAATTGTTACCGCCATGCTGTGCTTTCCAAGTTGCTAACTTGGACTCAAACATGTAGGGATCGAGTTGCTCGAGGAATGCACCCTTTGATCCTGCTTTTGCCTCGCCGACTTCGACGCGCGCGCTCGTGGTGCATGGCACTGGTGGTGCCTCGTCGGGTTCGTCGCGTGAGACCACACAGCCCCTTGCCTCGCCGGATTCCTTGTGTGGTTCGACTGCCCCACGCGGTCGGTCGCCTATTCTCACGCGGTCAGAGATAGGTGGCTCGACCTCTCACGAGATGTAGGATTAGTTCGGGTGTTCCGGTTGTGAATTCGAACTATGTTTCTGTCATTTTGAGTTTGTATGAATGCGTGTATGAATTCGAATCATGTTTGTGTCATTTTGGATATCTATGTGATGTTCATGTGATGTTTCTGTCATGTTTTATAATTTGTGCAATTTTAATTGTATTTAAATTGTGCTAGAAACCAGCAGCAACAAGCAGCTAAAACTGGAAATTCTGGTCAAGGATACGCCGACGGCAATGCCGTCGGCGTAGAGCACTCCCCAGGCGCACAGGGTGCTGCCACGTCGCCTAAAATGGACCAAATGGTCACGAATACGCCGACGGCTTTGCCGTCGGCGTATCGCACGTCCCAGACGCACCAGCTCGCTCCACGTGGCACACTAGGACGGCTTCCGTTTTTATGGGTCCCACAGCGGCTACGCCGACGGTTACGTATACGCCGACGGTTATTTGTCTACGCCGACGGGCTGCTACGCCGACGGCGATACGCCGACGGCTGCCGTCGGCCTAGGCCTACGCCGACGGCAAACGTGCCTACGCCGACGGCTTCTGGCCGTCGGCGTATCGTGGGAGAAGCCGTCGGCGTATCGTGGGTTTCCCGTAGTGACCCTCCATCAGCCATGTTTTCGGGGATGCCCTCCTTCGCCGTGATGAGGCAATACGGGGTACCCGCCGAGCACACCGCCGGGCGAGAGGGATGGACAACCATCAAGTGCGCAAGCAAGCGCGCCTACGGATGCGGGAAGAGCGGCAACTCGGCGGTGCAGGATCTCGATCTGCTTCTGTACCACGGCGATCTCGAGAACCTGTCCTCCTCCCTTGTTAGAGTATATTTGTGTTACGGAAAGATATGGTAGAGATAGGATTTGTTTCTTGTCTTGTACTCCAATTCGGTCCCTTGTACTCCTATATATACTCGCCTATGAGGCTTAATAATACATCCACCAATTCCGCCAATCTCATAATTCTACATGGTATCAGAGCGGCACGATCTGACCTAGCCGCCGCCGCCGCGCTTCCGCACCGCGCCGCCCCCGGGGAGATCGATATCCATGATCTCTCTTGGGGGCCGCGCCGCCCGTACCTAGGGTTCGTCCACCGTTCGTGTTGATCGGCTGCCCTAGAGTCTTTTTTTTCGGGTCGTTGATCCGGTTTTTCTCTCTCGCCGGTCGTTTTTGATCGGCGTTTCTTTTTGGTTTTTCGATCTAAGATCGGTTTGCGTCGCCCGCCACCGTCGCCGTCTTCTCGCGCCTCTACTCCGACAACGGCATCGACCTGCACCGGCCCCCTCCTCGACAACCGGCGCGCAGCAAGGTCTCCATCGCCGGTTCGTCTTCACCGACCGAGCAGCAAGGCCGGACGCGCCGTCCACGGGACGTCTCGACGCGTCGCCGCCGGCTTCTCTCGCTTGCAAGGTCTCCATAGCCGGTTCGTCTTCGCCGTCATCGACCGGGACTTCATCGACAACTTCGCCATCGACTCCGATCTGCGCGTCGTCATCGCCGCCATGGCGCGTTCCGCGCTGCGTCGGTCTGATCAACCGATCGCGCGCCTGCACCGCCAAGCACGTCCCCGAGCACGCGCCTACCACCGATCGAGCTACAGGCTGCCGCCGCGTCGCCCCTTCGGGCCGCCGCGCCGCCGCCATTGGTCCATGTTGCCGGCAGCCAACGCGCCTTCCCAGGCGTGTATGCGCTAGCGACACCCGCTGTCGCCCCGACCCGCGCACTGCTGCTGTGTCGCCCCTTCGGGCTGTAGCGCCGCGGCACGCGGTCCTCTTCGGCGTCCCTGCACGTCGACTTCTACGTGGTATGCGCCGCGCCGACTCCCTCGGCGTGGGAACGCCACCGTCCGCGCATGGTCTTCGTCAAGCCGCCGGGTTCTTCCTCGCCTACTTCGAGTAACGCCGCCGCCATCTACAGCTAACCTGCATGGCCACCTCAGGCCGTCGCAGGTCCCGCCAACCACCCCTTGTCCAGGCGTACAGCATGGCCACCCCCGGCCGCCGCTGCCTTCGCCGCCTTCTACATCTTCGTCCACCACGACCACGTCGTCAGCGTCATCATCCTCGTCCCCGACTACGTCTACTCCGACAACCGCGGACGACATTGGCACCTTCTACCCCCCGCTGATTGGCACCGCAATCGTCGTCGAGTCCTCCTCTGCTGGCCCCTCCGACGCTAGCGTATGGTTGACGGTGGTCCCTGCCCCCGCATGCACGGTACTGGCAACACCGGTGCGTGCCTTCGTCCCCGACGTGTCCCCGGGTCTGGCAAGCCCGGGTCGGCGCCTCGTCTACATCGGCCTCGACAACGTCTTCGGCATCGACTTCCTCCTCTACGACTGCCTCGACCACGTCACCGATCTCTTCTATGCATACTCGGTTCTGGCAAAACAGGAGTATGCCTTCGTCCCCGACGTGCGCCTTGTTCCGGCAAAACAATGGCCGCACCTCGTCCTCGACGGCTCGTACTACGTCGTCCCCGGCATCGGCATCCTCGACGACTGCCTCGACGTGTCCCCGTCACTCTCCTCGCGTACTATGCGCAAGCGGCTTCTTCTGCGTCTACCTCGACACCGGCAACCCCGACCACGACATCGACCACGGCAACCTCTCGCACGGCTACCACGACCAAGGCTGCACCGCCTAACGCTCTCGGCTCCCTTGACATCGGCAACAAGGGCTACCAACTCGCTTGAGCACTCATCAGCTTCCTCTACAGTCCAAGCTCCGCGCCGCGACACCGTCCACGATGTTCCCGCTCCTACTGCGAGGGATGTCAGCCCCTGGATTCTACTTCGGCTTATCTCCAGTCTGACCGTACACGACGTTCCAGTTGTTCACGACGCTACCACTACGACTGCGGGGGATGTTAGAGTATATTTGTGTTACGGAAAGATATGGTAGATATAGGATTTGTTTCTTGTCTTGTACTCCAAGTCAGTCCCTTGTACTCCTATATATATACTCGCCTATGAGGATTAATAATCCATCCACCAATTCCGCCAATCTCATAATTCTACATCCCTGTCCGTCCGTGCAGGCGACAAGGTTTTCAGCTGGATCCATGAGGTGATCGCTGCCAAGGCCATGGTGGGCAGCACCCGCGTCCACAAGGACAAGGTTCCCTACTTCAGGTTCATGGTCGAGATCGTGGACAAGAGCCTCATCGTCGTCACCTTGTTCTTCGCCGAGTACGGTGGTCTCAACTACTACCTCGTCTTCGACGCCGTCGACAGGTCGCTCTCCATGATCCCCCACCTGCCAGACTGGGCAACCTACTATACGGCATGTCCTCTCCCTCTGCGCCGCCATGACGACGGCGGCTACTCCCTGGTCCTCTTCGGGAGCGAGCTTCGTCGAGAGGGGCACAAGGACTTCCTCTGGCAGTGGTTTCCTTCGCGTCCCGATCTGTGGCAAACCAAGGAGCTGCGCTTCCCGACAGAGATAAAGAACCACTTCTTCTCCACCGACGTGCTCTTCTCCTTCAATGGCATGGCTTCCTGGACCGACCTCGCGCTAGGCACTCTGGTCTGCGACTGCAGCGCCGTGCTTGCCCCTGGCGGCTATCCCCTGAGTTTCACCTTCATCGAGCTGCCCCCAGGGTACCAGATCGACCCGGACGAGGACGAGGATACCTGGCCGGTGCGGGTGCACCGGACCATGGGCTGCGCTGGAGGTTCCATCAAGTTTGTCTCCATAGACGAACCCCCCGATGACCCTTATGGTCGCCGCGGATCGAGGGTGAAGGTGTGGACTTTGGAACCATCTTGTGGTAAGTGGAAGCTATACTCGGACATCCGTTTGAAAAGCATGTGGAAGAATTACTTCAAGGCGGCTGGACTGCCCAAGAACTTGCCCAGGTGGCCCATGTTAAGGGAGCAGGAAGAAGGTGCTACTCTCTACTTCATACTGGCTGACAAGAAGACCAAGCGGACATGGGATGAGGTCAAAAAGTACTACATCTGCCGATTGGATATGCCCACTAAGAGTCTTCTCAACTACAAACTTCTCACACTCTCGTCCTTGAACCAGAGGCCTGTTATATTGCCTTCCGATTTCTTCGAGTACCTTGATTCTCATCCTTCCCTCCTAGGCCGGAGCCCATCTTGATGGAAGGTTGACCAGACGTCCTCGCATGGGTCTGCTAGTATTGGAAGCATCATTTGAACTGTGTAATTTATACATCTTGAGTTCAGAAACTACTACACCTCTTGCTTGTTTTGTTATAAACATTGGAGCAACATTGGATAGCTAGTACTAGCCATAGTTTTAAACATTGGAGCAACATTGCTGCTAAATGAATCCATGTACAATTTTTCGCTATAGCCCCATTTAGCTCCGATTTAGGGCGTCGCCGCTATTTGCTATAGCCCGTTATTTGGAACATTGGTACTAGCTATCTGATCTAAGTTGTAGATTGTTTTGTTTGGCTGCAACAAGAGGATTCAAGCTTTAAAGTTTTTGTTACAGGGTTGGTGATCCTGGAATGCTATCAGCTACTATCCTTTGCTGTTGCAGACCATGTTGTGTTACCTGCTTGGATTCCCTTTTGGGTCTGCATAGGAATGCAAAACATATTCTGATGCTTTTGGTCAATAGTAATGTGTTATCAGTTTATGTTTTTGTTCTGCGTTTTAAAGACTTGTATGTAATGACAACTTAATGGTGCTTGTCTTGGTTTGTTATTAATTTATTAAATTTCCTTCTCATTCTCAAGGACAAATATATCACTCAAATGCTTGTGTTCTTTGTATTCAATGTAAAATGCTGTTAGTGTAGAGAGTTGGTGGTGCAAAACTGTTGCATTTGTGGTGCTCGATGGTCCCTTAATTTTGTAGGAAATCGCAGGACTTGGATGGTGTATGCCACGTTTTAGATGGAACTGGTCTTTTGGCATGCGTGGCTGTGTCTAGAGAAATAGAGATTACCCACCATATTTGCGGATTATTATTTTTAGAAAATCTTTTAAGCTTGATCGCTGGTACCACAATCATGTATTTATGATTAATACCATGGATCACACTTCCAATTATGCTATAATAACAATACTAACATTGGTGTATATAGTCTGAAACTAAATAGAGTTGGCTTTCATTGTATTCAGAGTAGTTTCAGACTATCTACAGTTCTACTTTCTGTTTGGCTCTGTTTTTTATTTTTATTTGTGATTTTTTTTGGGTATGGGATTACCTTCATCTAAATTAACAGCACTGTGCAACAGTATGTAGCTCTATCAATCAGAACTCAGAAAATCCACAGAGATCAAACTTACACGGTTGTTCTTTGGGGAACAAGCCATACCAATGAAAGTATGATAATTGGTGAATCTGCACATATGCTCAAAGAAATATCGAGTGTAGCAATTGGAGCGACAATCAACTTACACGGTATCCTTCATGTTCGAGACTACGAGCAACTAAAGTAGGATCCGGGACTGTTTTGAGTCAGATAATATCTATGGTTGAAACTGCTCAAATGTCCAAAGCCCCAATTCAGAAATTTGCCGATTATGCGATACTCTTTGCATGTCATATCCTATGTTTTTCCCTGTCACTGTATATTAAAAATCTCTTCCAATCGTGCATTTTTCCTAATATAACTTGTTTGATTGTTTTTTACATGGGTGCCATTTGCCACATCTGAATGACGCATATGGACACTGTTTTCATTCCAATTTTTGCACTTCATGCCTTTTCATGTTATCTGAATTACACGTTCATTTCACACATTGCTTTCTTCTTCTCTTGTTATCTGAAGTAACCAATTATTATTTTTGTGTTCCATTTTGAAGACAGCTACTTTAAGCTCATCCATTTCAAAGGGCTTAATTAATTCTTCTCTATCTTCTTCACTAATGTGCTTAGCCTCATCAACATCCAAATATATAGTTGACTGCTCAGGTTTTCCAAACAGTTTCATTCTCAAGAGTTGTTATGTCAAAGTTATCACTCAAATGCTTGTGCTCTTTGTGTCCAATGTAAAATGTTGTTAGTGTAAAGAGTTCGTGTTGCAAACCCGTTGCCTTTGTGGCGCGGTCTATTTGTCAATCGAACTGACATGAAGCCCAACTCTTAATCAAGAACCCAGTCTGAAACTACAGATTGGGTTGTGCCCATGGGCAGCTTTTGTAGCCTGGTTGCATAGGTACAGAGAAATAGGTTGTGGATCAAGTAGTAATCAGATCATTATAGTGCTACGTATGGGAAAGAAAAGAATCGTCTGATCTCACCAATTTTTTTTGCCATGCATACTTGTTTCCATTTGGGTGCGATTAAAAAAAATGCAGCACTGATTCATAAGACAGGTAGTAGTAGGAGTAGTACATCAGCAACAGTGAAAACACAGAATGACAACACTAATTCATTCTGGACCGAAACAAGACACAGATTTTGAAGATAAACAAAGACCACGCACTCTGTAAAATTTAGATGTTGATCTCTGTCCGGTATAGGTTGCAGGAGGCCGGACATCAACTTTGCAGAGTAGCTAATGAAGTTCCCAGATGATTACTTCTACTACTCCTACACATGACATCACTACTAGCAAATCCACCGGGTGGCTCGAAGCCGATTGATCGACCATCTACCCTAAGACAGTAAGACTGGAAAGAAGACGATCCACGCGAGAGGGAGGTTCAAGGCTACCGCCAGGACGGCGCATGCCGAGCTCGACGCCGCCGAGGAGTTGCCGCCGCCGCGCATGAACATGTCGGCGGCCCAGTTGAAGGCGAAGGAACATAAGACGGCGTTGCAGCCGACGGCGAGCAGCATGAGCCCGCGGATGAGCACCCGGTGCCAGCGCACAAAGCCCGTGGTCGGTGGGTTGTCGAGGATCGCGCTGACGATGCCGAGCGCGACCATCGCCGCCACCAAGCTCCGGATGACGGGCCAAACGCGGGCCGGCAGCGTGTCGTCGCGGATGCCGGCCAAGTGGAAGAAGGCGAAGACGGAGAAGAGCAGGAGGGCCGTGGTGGTGGCCGAGAGGGCCATGGCAGAGCTTTGCTATGCTAGCTGGTGCTACTCTACTCGAACTTGGTTGTACGGTGGACCAAGTAGTTTTGAGACTTGAGAGCGTCCCTCGTTGTGGTTTGTGCGAGCCCCATGGAGTGAGCAGTTGGGGCATCTTATAGACACCAGAATAATCGTTTTCGCTTTTACTGCTCGATATTTATTATTTTGTCGCGTGGCCGTTGGAGTTTATTCATACTAGCAGGCAGCAGTAATGCTTGCCACAACAGAGAAAAGATTTAGCAGCTGCATCATCTGCTGCTATGCTAGGATATGATGACCGAGGCCAACGTCTTGATAGTTTCCTCGTTTGGCTCTCTCCCGTTCAGCAAGTAAAGCCTGCCTTGCTCGCTGGGATTGGTAACTGTGGCCTGTCATATTTACATCCGATGGAGACCCCTCCAATTAACCCCTCGGTCAGACCAATATTACGCAATATGGGCCAGGAGCGTATCCGAAAATGGATGCGTACTGAATCTGAATACTTTCCCCCACAAGGATCAGAGATGCTTACATACCACCATCACAAGATTCTCAGCAAGTGCATGAGCTAGGATCAGAGCATGAACCATGCATGCCTGTAATTTTTCTCGGAAGAGCACTCTTGAAATCAACGAAGAGAACACACCAGCAGTCGAACTAGCCTGTTGAAAACTTACTTTTGAGGCTTGAGTGTCAACATAGATAAAAGAGAGGTCGCTGATATGGAGTAAGAGATGCATGAAAGCAAGAACCAACGAAGACATCATGGCTTAATTCTACATTAGTATAAGTAGTTCAGAAAAAAATAAAACCAAGCTGCCAAACAGAGCCGAAACATGTTAAATTCGAATATTTTCCGACTAAAAACATGTGCACCTTGTTGGAAGTGGGCCACTCCTCCTTCCGATCACGACGTGTGACTGTGTCAGCGTGCACCATATATCTTGGAACACCAAGGAGGGAAGTGGGAACACACATCCATTCAATCACACAATACACACACTGACACACATGGCAATGCAATCAGATCACACCCACTCCTACTTGTCACGTACTACGTGCATTTCACGAAGAAGGGCAAACACCTTTGACTGACTAAATAGTTTGTGGCTCAAGTACTAATCAGATCATTATATACTGCATCCTTCCCTACAAAAACTAGTGCAACGTATGAGAAAGAAAAAGAGAGTGGCGATATATAGCTCTTTATTTATAAAATTTGAAAATCATATTTTGGAGTTCACAAAAATCTGAACAACATCCTGCACATATAGTATGCTGTCTTCTACCGACCTGTAAAATCACAAAAATAAAAATGTTGTATTTTCCGCTGCGCAAAAATGACAAAATCTAAACTGAAAGTAGCGAATAGTGCCAAATTTGAACTCTCCAAAATCTGTCAGATTTTGTTATTTTTGTGCAGCTCGAAATATGAATTATTTTGAGTTGAGATTTTACAGGTTGGTAGAATGCACTATTGTCTACCTCCTAGATTTTTTTTCAGAATTGTTCAAAACTCCGAACTATGATTTTAGAATTTGGCAAAATAAAGGGCTACATATAGCTCGGCCTCTGTTTTGAGTTTCCGAAAGAAAAAGGTATTGTCTGGTCTTACCAAAAGTTTGTGCCATTCTTGTTTCTATTTCGGTGCGATTAAACAAAATGCAGTAATGCAACAGCGATAGTGAGGACACAAAATGCAGCACTGGTTCATAAGACAGGTAGTAGTAGTACTGCAAGAGCAACAGTGAGAAACTAAGAACATAAATTGACAACACTAACTCATTTTCGACACAAGACACGGATTTTAGAGACAAACAAACACCACGCAACTCCCTAAAGTTAGATGTTGATCTCTGTCCGGTTTAGTCTGCATGAGGCCGGAAATCAACTTTGCAGACTAGCTAATGAAAAGCACCGGGTGGCTCGAAGACGCCGATCGATCAACGAACGATCTACCCTAAGCCTCGAAGATGGCCACCCACACGAGAGGGAGGTGCACGGCTACCGCGACGACAGCGCATGCCGAGCTCGCTGCCGCCCCGTCGCGCAAGAGCATGTCGGCGACAGAGTCGAGGAAGGCGAAGAAGGAGACGGCATTGAGGCCGACGGCGAGAAGCATGAGCCCGCGGAGCAGCACCCACTTCCAGCGAACGATGCCCATGGCCTCTAGGTTGGCGATGACCGCGTCGACGATGCCGAACGCGACCACCGCCGCCAGCGAGTACCAGAGGAAGAACTGCTGCCGGGCGGCCATGCGCTCCCGCTGCAGCGCGTCGCCGAAGTTGCCGGCCATGGTGAAGAAGACGAAGGCCGGGATGCGGCAGAGGATTGGCCTGATGGCCCAGCCGAAGAAGGCCATGACAGAGCAGAGCTAAGCTAGTCTACTCTCACACGGTCTCACTCACTCACTACTACAGTAGACCAAGACAAGTTCAGAGAGGCGTTGTGAGTTATGTGAGTGTGAGCAGCTGGGACATCTTATAGACACCAGAATAATCTTTTACGTTTTACTGCTCTATGTTTATTGTTTTGTGGCGTGACCGATGGAGTTTATTCGTAGCAGGTTGCAGTAATGCTTACTTGCCACAACAGAGAAAAGATTCACCAGCTGCATGATCTCTGCAGCAGACAGCTCGTCCCTATGCAATGCTAGGATATGATGAAGTGTGGATTTTGCCAAACCGCTTTGGCGCGCACCCGCAATCCTGGACCGTCGGTTTCAGCCATCAACGCTCAATCCTGGCCGTCGGATGGCTGAAACCGACGGTCCAGGATTGCGGGTGCGCGCCAAATCGGGTTGGCGGGTGAGTTATCCATGAACGAGGCCAATGTACTCGATAGTTTCCCCGTTTGGCTCTCTCCGTCACCAAGTAAAGCCTGCCTTGCTCGCTAGGATTGGTGAGTGTGGCCTGTCATATTTACGTCCGATGGAGACCTATCCATTTAATTCAGAGCCCACAGTGGAAAAGAGGGATGAGCAAGAACTGAGCTGACGAGGCAAATCCTATGCGGCGCCCGTTACTGACGCTTATCACGCGCCGCCTGAAGGAATTCGTCTGCGAAGATTTATTGGGCCGGCCCGTCTGGCGCCTTTTTCCTTTTTCTTTTTTTATTTCTTTTTCTTTTCTATTTCTTTTTTCGTTTTTGTTTTTCTTTTTCCAGTTTTGTTTTCGTTTTCTTATTATTATTATTTTTCGTTCTTTTAATTTTTTCTTGGAAATGGTTCTAATTTTTAAAATGGTTCCAAATTTGAAAATGGCTATAATTTTGAAAATGGTTCCATTTTTTAAAATGGTTCCAAAATTGAAAATGGTTTCGATTTTGAAAATGGTTCTGAATTTGAAAATGGTTCTAAATTTAAAATGGTCCCAAATTTGAAAATTATACATTTTTAAAAATTGTTGCATTTTGAAAATGGTTCCAAATTTAAAAATGGTTCTATTTTGAAAATAGTTCAAAATTTAAAAATGTTCCATTTTGAAAATGGTTACAAATTTAAAAATGATTCCAAATTTCAATTATTCAAATTTAAAAATGGTTCCAAATTTGAAAATTGTTCATTTTCAAAAATGTCCCAAATTAAAAAATGAAATTTGCTTATTTTTTTAAATGGTTCCATTTTGAAAATTGTTCCAAAGCTGGAAATGGTTCCAAATTTTGAAAATAGTTCCAAAATTGAAAATAGTTCATTTCAAAAACAAAATATTAAAGAAAAATAACACGAAAAAAGAAGAACGAAACGTTTTCTGGGCGCGAATTAATTGGGCCGGCCCATTTAGGCGCCGCGGAGCGATCCACGTAGGCGGCGCGGGGTGAACCTGCCGCCTACGGGCGCCGTATATCACCTCCCAGCTCATGAGACCCCTCCAATTAACAACTCGTTCAAAGCAATCGGATTGGGCAACATGTGCCCAGCGGCGCGTATCCGATTAAAAATTTATGCGTACCGGATCTAGATACATTACTAGAGCATCTCTAACAGAGCCCGTAAAGCATGGAACGGGTTTTGCCTTGTTCTCAGTTTCAGTTTGCACGGCGCAGAACAGAATTTGAAAATAAAACAAAAAATTTAAACTTTTTTATTACATGCAAACAAACGGACGAACACTAATTCACCCCAAAATACAACGCTGATGATCACCGGAGCACTACCAAACCCTAGCTAACCCTAACCGGGGCGGCGTCGACGCATCGACAGCGACGCGCCGCTAACTCCTCGTCGAAGACGAGATCGACACATGGCGACCTTGAGCTCGGTGACGCGGTGCCAATCGTCCTCCTTCTCCTTCCGGGCGCGCTTGGCGGCGACGCCCTGCTCGAGGAGGATGGCGTCGATGTCCTCGTCGCGGCGACGCTTCGCCGCGAGCTCCTCCTCCTCTGCCACCGTCCGCTTGCTCATGACTCATAAGGAGGTCAGTCAGGCTCATCCCGACCTGCCGCTAGATCATGACTATATACCTGGATCTCATTCCTTGAAAGATCCCAGGTCGCTTCGCTTAATCAAAGATAATATGTTCTGGATGAGAGTGGAGGTGATGTTCCAAAAAGAAAATTGTGTTTTGTTGTAGGGAGGAATCTATAGATTACTTGTTTTTCAATGTCCTATAGCTAGAATTGTATGCAAATATGCTCGGGGTTTCTTTAATTTTATATAAGTTCCGGTTTTGATGAATAGCTTTTCACACCTCTTGCAAAAAGAATCTCATATCTATTTGATTTGAATTTATGTTTCAGGTTTCTGTTCTTTGCTACTTGCTCAGGTGTTTGATTTGGTCTGACCGGCTTCTCACACGAGCCAATTTCGTCCTCCCATCTTATCTTCTGCTAGAATTTGTCTCATGTTCTTTGCCAGACCTTTTATTTTATGTTTAGGCTAGAATACTTATTTGGGTCATGAATAATGGCATGCACGAGGACTACCACAACTCTGTTTTCTCGATATGCATGACTTCAAAAATTACCACTCGGAACTCAGAAATGTCTTTTGGGTCATATGCACATATACTTCCACTACACAAAATTATTATTTTAAAATGCAAGAAAATTGACATAAAAAATTTCGGATATATATCCAAAAATTCTATTCGTTGGAAAAAAACATTTTTTGTACAAGACAAATCCTAGTGTTTCAAAATGATTTTGTATGCGACATTTTTTGGGTCTTTTTACACGTGCCACAAAAATTGTCTTTATGCAATTTTTGTTGTGCGGTCATAAAATGTATGGATGTTCATCCAATTTCTTTTTAGTTTTTTCCGAAATCTTAGAGCATCTCCACCGGGGGCCTCCAAATGACCCCCAAAGGCCCATTGGGGTCCGGACGCCTAAAAACGCCACCAGCAGCACCCTCCAAAGGGTCGCCCCGAGCAAAATCGTGTCCGGCATGGAGGCCCTCTCGGGGGTGCCGGACATGAGTGCGGACATGCTTCTGACAGGGTTGGCCCGCCCGTCATATGCACATCGCCCCGCCCCGTGTTAACTTGGGCTTAGCAGGAGGCCGTTGCGCCGCGTTTAATGGTGAGGCGACGAGACGGCTCGCCTGTCATCACGCCTCGCAATAACGCCGCGCCCGTTCCCATGGCGCAGATGGAAGCGACGCGTGCTGCAGTCGCAGCGGCTGCCCACGGCGGCGCCTTGCGCACGCGTCGTCGGCGTCAATGCGTGGCCAGGCGAACCGGTGGCCGCGTTAATGCTGGCCACCCAACCCCGCTCCTCCGGCCGCCTTTAAAACCCGGCGCGTCGCAGCCCTCCTCTCCCCACACCGCCGCTTCTCCCCTCTCCCAACTCGCCACCAGCAGATCGGCCGCCAAGCAAGGCGGGCAACCGCGAGACGCCGGAGGAGTGCGAGCTTCGGCGTCATCGCGACTTCCTCTCGGCGGAAAGCGAGCACCGCGGCCAGCGACGCCGCGAGCAGATGGAGGAACGCCGTAGCCGCAACGAGGAGGCGGAGATGGCCAGGGCGTATGAACGTGAGTGGTGGCTCGAGGACGCAGCCAACGCGCCTCCGTACGTCGTGTCGCTGGAGACGGCGCAGCTGTGCAGCCGCCACAGCGTGCCGGTGGAGGGGGATGCGTCCCTACCCGAAGGGTGGACGAGGAACACCGTCAACGTGCCGGTGGCACCGCGGCTCAGCGGCAAAGAGCGCGTCGGCTTCATCATGCGGAAGTGACAGGCGATGCCGTACGAGAAGAAGATCGACCCAAGTACTCCATCTCGGCGCCCTACTGGCACGCCGTGGTGGATGCGGAGTACGAGGCGCGCTGTGCCGGCGACTTCCTCACTGTCGGCACGCGGGAACCAACGCCGGAGTTGTCTGCATCGGACGACGACGACGCAGCCGAGGACGACGACGACGACCCCGAGCTGCCCGATCTACCTATAGAAATGGCAGGCGCATCTTGGTCAGCAGCGACGCCGCCACCGGAGAAGGGGGCGCAAGGTGAAGCCGGCGAGGCTTCCGATCAGGCGGCCAGGTGGTAGATGAAATCCCACCACGCGCCGGCCGCGAAACCAGAAGCCTCAGCCATGGCGAGGCTTCGTTTCTAAAGGCCGTAGCCGATGGGAATAGCAGATAAAACTTCCCGTGCCGGATCATCGAGACATGCAAGTCTGTTAATGATTCCGGCGCTTGGTTCACATCTTCTTCCCTTCGCTAGGCCATGGAGCGACATCTCTCCTCGCCGCCGGCGCGTGTAGTGGTTGGCTAGACGCTGTAGCGTGTAGCCGGTACCGGCGTAGTTAGGTCTAGTTTGTTAAATCTCGTTTAGATTTTAAATTGTAGTTTGTTAAATCTCGTTTAATAAAATCCGCCGCCCGCAAGGTGTTTGTTCTTTGATCGGCATGTCGGACCGTTTGGGGGCTGACGTTTGGGGTGCGCCGCTGTGGACGCGGTCGAAAACATGGGCGGACACATGTCCGGCACCCCCAATTGGGGTGTCGGACACGAATTTGGAGGCCCCCGGTGGAGATGCTTGTAACACCCGGCCACCCCCGGGCCGGGCCTGTCACCCCTGGCAGCTCGCTAGGATCTCCAGACTGGCCCCACAGATCAATACTAGTCTTTTCTGCGCACTTTGCCCTCACTCGTGCGCACCGGGAACCAGTTCCCGGTCGGTCACCCATCATTGGAGTGCTCCGGGCCAAGCACGCTTAACCTCGGAGTTCTTTCCAGATGAGCTTCCGGAAAAGAAGTTGCAACTTATTGATATGAGTATTCTATCAATCCTGTTAAGCCCTGAGCCAGGATCTCACATCCTCCCCCCTTAGAAGACCGACGCCCTCGTCGGTCAGCCCTCAGTCCAGGAACTTCCCCTCTTGGTACACGTCTGTGCGCCCAGTGCCGGCACATGCTCCACATGTCCGCGCCCCTGACCCGCACACGCCCGTGTTGCCGCGAGGGTCGGCTCTGATACCAAATTGTAACACCCCGGCCACCCCGGGCCGGGCCTGTCACCCCTGGCAGCTCGCTAGGATCTCCAGACTGGCCCCACAGATCAATACTAGTCTTTTCTGCGCACTTTGTCCTCACTCGTGCGCACCGGGAACCAGTTCCCGGTCGGTCACCTATCCTTGGAGTGCTCCGGGCCAAGCACGCTTAACCTCGGAGTTCTTTCCAGATGAGCTTCCGGAAAAGAAGTTGCAACTTATTGATATGAGTATTCTATCAATCCTGTTAAGCCCTGAGCCAGGATCTCACAATGCTCTTAGATCGAATTACAAAAAATATTTTTACAGAATGGATGCATGTTGTAGAAGGGATATTTAATGAGCAGAAGGAGATGGAAAGAAGGGAGGTTCACGTGGAGAAGGCATGGGGAATAAGCACTGCGGTGATTGGACAGATCAGACCCTCGGTCCGAACAGAGCAACGCCACCATAGAGTCATCAGTCATGTACATCCTGACATTCAGAACCGGGGCTTCGTGCCAACTTTACTCACGACGGAAGCACCTAGCTGACGGACAACTTTACTCACTATGGAAGCAATAGGCAAGTACATGTAGGGTACTAGGGCGTGTCGCGTCCAACCGCGGCAAAATGGACACGTTTGACCACGTGGCAAAACTATTTCACAAAATGAATGTTCGGCGAAACTATTTTCCCGAACTAACCATTTTGAGTAGCGCCCCACAATCAGGCACTATACTCTACATGGTAACGCCTTTCGATCAGGCGCTACACATCCTGCCAGCGTGGCGGCTACGGGGCCAGCTGGGGCCCACTTTTGGTAGTATAGCGCCTGATCACAAGGCGCTATGGTGCTGTCATGTAGCGCCTTGCCATCAGGCGCTATACATCATGTTAGATTAGTCACGCGCCGCGCCCTCTCCCCAAACCTAGCTCACTCCATCCCGAGACAGGACGGCGGCTGGTGGCTGACGGCTGCTCACTCCCCCTCTCAAATCCTCTCCCAAATTCTCCAAATCTGAAGATTTCTTCCATGGAATTTGTCCCCCCCTAGTTCCTAGAGGTAATCTATCTCATTTCCTTATGTTTTGACCCATTGAAATCTTGTATCTTGGTACATTTATGTCCAAATCATGGAAACCCCTAGAAATTCGAATTGACCCAAAGATGCATGGTTGGTGTTGGTGCATTGTCCAATTTGTGGCTTGTATGTTCCCCGTGAAGCATTTGGTTAGTGGTAGGGTTCTTGTTATGTTAGTAGTGATTGAATTAACTTGACATGGTGTTGTTTTCATTATTGTAGGGGATGGCAAGAATTGTTCATGTTCATCATGTGGACAAGGATGTCTTTTCGAAAGGAAATATTGAACCGGGCCCAGATGAGGTGGGCTTGGTGTTTGAGCATAGTCCTACCTATGCCGAGGTTTTGAATAAAGTGAGGATTGAATTGAATTGGTTAGACACAAGTGATGTTGTAGAGTTGGAGGGAAGACATAATGGGGTCACGGAGTGCACCTCCGTTGGAAGTTTTTGCGTATCAACTCCGAACTACATTGGGTTGTATACAAGGAGACGGTGGCCGAATCACTAGACAAGTCAATCGAGTTATTTGCCACTAAAAAGGTTGATGCTTGTGTGAAATTGGACTTGAACCGATGTGCCTACCCAATTGATGGTAGTAGTCAACCACTGATGAACCAAAATGAAGTGACAGAGCCTACTTTGACTCAACATGAAGTGAGGAAAAGTTTGAGCCCCATTAGAAATGATGACTATTGGGATGACGAGTACGAGGCCGATGATCATGGGGTCGATCTCCACGACAACCATGTTGGAGATTTGGACACATATAATGAACAAGAGACCATGGAGCATGACATCCCTTATTCTCGTTGCTATGCATCGGACTCGGATGATGATGGCCCCGATGAAGAAGTTGATGAGGAGGGGTTCACCGCCAAGGAGGCCGAAGCTTACGAGAAAGTATTGGGGCGGGATCTTCGGATCCCGTTGTTTCGTGATCTTAGTCTCGCAGATGAAGCCACAGTTGACGGAGGCAAGGGTGTAGTGCTCGGAGCAAGACCAACTTCTTACCGGGATATGAATCATGAGGACAATGGGATATCTCCCGGTTTGGAGTTCGCAACCTTGTTGGAATTTAAGATATGGATAAGGGAGTTCTCGGTCAAGTACCATCGTCCGTTTAAGGTGGTTCACTCCGACAAAAAGAAGCGTTACACGGTAAGGTGCTTGGAGAAAGGATGCCTGTGGATCGTGCGTGCAACACCACTAAAAAAAGGGCCCGAATGGCACATATCTAGTTGTGTATCAACTCACATGTGCCGAGGCAAGAAGGTCGATGGCAAGAATGTGAAGCCAGACCACCGACAACTCACCTCCAATTTCATCGCTTACAGGCTTTCCAACTCCATCTCATCACTTCCAACAATGAGCATTAAGAGCATCATGGAACTTGTGGAATCCCTATTTCACTACAAGGTCAAGTACGGGAAGGCACGGAAGGCGAAGCAAGCGGCCTTCGAGATGTTGTACGGTGACTGGGAGGAAGCATACAACCGAATAGCCATGGCCGCCACTAACCCGGGGATGGTTCATGTGGTCGAGCCGTATGGGCAAAAAACAAGGAGTTACAACGAAAAGGTTATCCTAGTATTTGGCCGCGCATTTTGGTCATTCGAGCAATGTGTGAGTGCATTTGAACATTGTAGGCCGGTCATCGCCGTCGATGGCACCTTTTTGACCGGTCCATACAAGGGCACTCTATTGGTTGCAATAGGAAATGATGCCAACAACCGTTTGGTGCCATTGGCTTTTGCTTTGGTTGAGGCGGAGAACGACGATAACTGGGCGTGGTTCTTTCATCTTTTGAGAACCAAGGTATTACCGCCTCAAAGAGAAATTTGTTTAATCTCGGATCGCCATCATGGAATTCTTAAGGCGGTGGACATTGTCATTCTCGGGCATGCTCCATTACACCATAGATGGTGCATGAGGCATTTTTGTTCCAACTTCTATAGGGCATGTGGGAGCAATGAGTTGTCCGATGATCTTCAAGATTGTTGTCTCACTTTCACCGATCGGCGTTTCGCAAACTTATACAATAGATTGCTCGCCAATAAATCTCTCAACGCCGGGGGGCAAGATTTTTTGGGTAGGCACATTGAACTTAGAAAGAAGTGGGCAAGAGCTTATGATGAAGATGGTAGGAGGTACGGTCAAATGACCAGCAACATGGCAGAATGCTTCAACAAGGTGTTGAAGGGTGTGCGTGCATTGCCCGTGACTGCCATAGTTCAATACACTTTCACCAAGTTGATTGAGTATTTTCTCAAGTACTCACTTGAAACGGATATGCAAATTGCGGGAGAGAACAAGCACAAATACGAGTTCAAGTTCCCTCCAAAGGTTGACGAGTTCATGGAATTCGAATCAAGGAAGGCGGACTCCCAAGTTGCAACAATTTATGATAACGAAGAGTTGATTTACCAAGTGAACGAGCCCGGAGGTACCACGGCCGATGATGTCCAACACGGAGGCCGGGCGTTTAAGGTCTCGCTCAAACTTTGTGATTGCACTTGCGGGAGGCCACTACTCCTTCATCTTGCGTGCTCGCATTTACTAACGGCGGCTCGTACTCGAAATATGGATGTAAATCACCCGCTCACCGTTAGAGAGTCCGAGTTCTCTATTGCGACAACCAAGAAGACGTGGGCTCCCAGATTTCACCCATACCTTGACGAATCACAATGGGCGGAGTATCATGGAATTCAACTATGGCCTGACCCAGCATGGAAGGTGATTAAACGGGGAAGACGCAAGACAAAGCGTTTGAGGGTGACATGGACGGTTGGGGCCATGGTGGGCGAGAATGTCGCAACGACCAATTCCAAGAGCCCGTGAGAAGACCCGTTGTGGCAAGTGCAATGGTGAGGGGCACAACGTAAGGAAATGCCCCCAAAGGAAGAAAGCAAAGGGTAATGAAGCTAGCACAAGCCAACAAGGTAGTAGCCAAGCAAGAAATGGCCAACAAGATGGTCCTAGCCAACAAGGTGGTCCGAACCAAGAAGCTCCAAGCCAACAAGCTCCTAGGCAACAAGCTCCTACTCAAACAAGAATGAGCCAACAAGCCCCTAGGCAACAACCTCCTACTCAACCAAGAGTGAGCCAACAAGCTCCTACGCAACAAGCTCCTACTCAACCAAGAATGAGCCAACAAGCTCCTAGGCAACAAGCTCCTCCTCAAACAAGAATGAGCCAACAAGCCCCTAGGCAACAACCTCCTACTCAACCAAGAGTGAGCCAACAAGTTCCTACACAACAAGCTCCTACTCAACCAAGAGTGAGCCAACAAGCTCCTAGGCAACAAGCTCCTACTCAACCAAGAGTGAGCCAACGAGCTCCTAGGCAACAAAGAGGGAGATCACTTGGGCTTACAAGGGGCCATGTTTCTTATAGAGGTCATGGTGGTGGTGGTGGTCGGGGCGGTGGTAGGACTGTGAGTATGATAAGATACCTAGCTGGGCCGTATCTGTATGTATCTCCATTTCAGTTTTGCATTCTTATTGTTTTGCATTCCGTATGTATCTTACTAACTTTGAGCTATAAAATGTGTGCAGGTATGGCAGCGTCTCAACCCAACAAAGCAACAACGAAGTGGGTCGCTAACTCGGACAAGGGATAGGGTGATTCGTGAGGCTCTTCTTGCAAGGGAAAAGGCGGAGGAAGAGGAGTGCACATCCATGATGTTGTGAACTATTTATGATCCTTGTTGTTTATTGAACTTTGATATGTCAATTTTATTTTGAACCTTGTTGTGTATCGAACTTTGCTATGTGATGTGGTATTGAACTTTGAATTTCCACGAAGTTCTAGCTCATATTAAGGTGTTGTGCACGCTATAAGTTTTTGAATTCAATGTGTGACCTGATTATTTGCTGCACGTTTGACCTATGGTCTGAAATATTTCAAATTTGGCCCAGCTTGCATGTGTAGCGCCTCAAAGCAGGGCGCTATGCATCTATAGCGCCTCGGGGCAAGGCGCTATACATCCTATAATATTAGGACCCGAGAGATCCAAAGAGCCCAGCGACGCGAGGAAGCTGGAAAATGCTAAGTCATAGCCGATTGATACGTCTCCAACGTATCTATAATTTCTTATGTTCCATGCTTATATTATGTCAATTGCTACATGTTTTATTCACACTTTATAGCATTTTTATGCATTTTCTGGGACTAACCTATTAACAAGATGCCACAGTGCCAGTTCCTGTTTTCTACTGTTTTTTATTCCAGAAAAGCTGTTCTGGAAATATTCTCGGAATTGGACGAAACAAAAGCCAAGGTCCTATTTTTCTGTCATGTACACGGAGTCCGAAGGAGAGACGAAGGGGGGCACCGAGGCGCCCTCACCATGTGTAGCGCCTCAAAGCAGGCGCTATGCATCTATAGCGCCTCGGGGCAAGGCGCTATACATCCTATAATATTAGGACCCGAGAGATCCAGAGAGCCCAGCGACGCGAGGAAGCTAAAAAATGCTAAGTCATAGCCAATTGATACGTCTCCAACGTATCTATAATTTCTTATGTTCCATGCTTATATTATGTCAATTGCTACATGTTTTATTCACACTTTATAGCATTTTTATGCATTTTCTGGGACTAACCTATTAACAAGATGCCACAGTACCAGTTCCTGTTTTCTACTGTTTTTGATTCCAGAAAAGCTGTTTTGGAAATATTCTCGGAATTGGACGAAACAAAAAGCCAAGGTCCTATTTTTCTGTCATGTACACGGAGTCCGAAGGAGAGACGAAGGGGGGCACCGAGGCGCCCTCACCATGTGGTGGCGCGGGTCCCACCCCTGGCGCGCCGCCACGTGGTGAGGTGCCCTCGGGCCTCCACCGACATCGCCACTTCGCCTATAAATTGCCTTTCTCGGGAAAACCCTAAACACCCGAGCCTCCATCCACGAAAAGTTCCAGAGCCGCCGCCGTCGTCAACCCTAGCTCGGGAGGGTTCTGAAGCTCTTCCCGGCACCCTGCCGGAGAGGGGAATCATCACGGAGGGCTCTACATCGCCATGCCTTCCTCCGGAGTGATGTGTGAGTAGTCCACCCCTGGACTATGGGTCCATAGCAGTAGCTAGATGGTTGTCTTTCCTCTTGTGCCATCATGTTTAGATCTTGTGAGCTGCCTATCATGATCAAGATCATCTTATTGTAATGCTACATGTTGTGTTTGCTGGGATCCGATGAATATTGAATACTATGTCAAGTTGATTATTGATTTATCATGCCTATGTTGTTTATGATCTTGCATGCTCTCCGTATTAGTGTAGGCTTTGGCCAAGTTTATGCTTGTAACTCAAGAGGGAGTATTTATGCTAGATAGTGGGTTCATGCCTCCATTTAATCTGGGACAGTGACAGAAAGTTCTAAGGTTGTGGATGTGCTGTTGCTACTAGGGGTAAAACAGCAATGCTTTGTCTAAGGATATTTGTATTGTTTACATTATGCACCATACTTAATGCAATTGTCTGTTGCTTGCAACTTAATACTGGAAGGGGTGCGGATGCTAACCTGAAGGTGGACTATTTAGGCACAGATGCATGCTGGATAGCGGTCTGTGTACTTTGTCGTAATGCCCAAGTAAATCTCATAGTGATCATCATGACTTGTATATGCATTGTTATGCACTCTCTATTTTGTCAATTGCCCAGCTGTAATTTGTTTACCCAGCATGTTAGTATTTTATTATGGAGAGACACCACTAGTGAACTGTGGACCCCGGTCCATTCTTTTACATCTGAAATACAACCTACTGCAATCATTGTTCTCTTTAATTCTCTGCAAGCAAACATCATTTTCCACACCACACTTTTAATCCTTTGTTTTCAGCAAGCCGGTGAGATTGACAACCTCACTGTTTCGTTGGGACAAAGTAGTTTGATTGTCTTGTGTGCAGGTTCCACGTTGCTGCTGATTCCCTGGTGTTGCGCCGTGCCACATTCAGCCACCAACAACCTTCAGAAGACTGGTTCGATTAAACCTTGGTTTCTTACTGAGGGAAAACTTGCTGCTGCACTCATCATACCTTCCTCTTGGGGTTCCCAACGGACGTGTAACTTAACACGCATCAAGCCAGTTTTCTGGCGCCGTTGCCGGGGAGGTCGAGGTACTTCTGGAAGGTCTTGCAACCCCGACAAGACGCCACAGTTTTCTGGCGCCGTTGCCGGGGAAGTCAAACCTTCTGCAAGGGGAGTCTCTCACTTCCAATCTCTTTACTTTGTTTTTGTCTTGCTTATTTTATTTTTACTTTATCTTGTTTGCTTCTTTATATCAAAAACACAAAAAAATTAGTTACTTGCATTTACTTTTGTATTTCGGCCTAGCTTTAATTTTGCTAAAATGAGTACTCCTGAGAACACCAAGTTGTGTGACTTCACTAGCACAAACAATAATGATTTCATATGCACTCCTATTGCTCCACCTGCTTCTAAAGCAGACTTTTATGAAATTAAACCTGCTCTGTTAAATCTTGTTATGAAAGAGCAATTTTCTGGTGTTAGTACTGATGATGCTGCTGCTCACCTTAATAATTTTGTTGAACTTTGTGAGATGCAAAAGTATAAGGATATAGATGGGATATTATAAACTGAAATTATTTCCTTTCTCTTTAAGAGGAAGAGCTAAAGAATGGTTGCTATCTTTGCCTAGAAATAGTATTGATTCATGGACTAAATGCAAAGATGCTTTCATTGGGAAATATTATCCTCCTGCTAAGATTATATCTTTGAGAAGTAGCATTATGAATTTTAAACAATTTGATAATGAGCATGTTGCCCAAGCATGGGAGAGAATGAAATCATTGGTAAAGAATTGTCCCACCCATGGACTGACTGCTTGGATGATCATCCAAACCTTTTATGCAGGACTGAATTTTTCTTCAAGAAACCTTCTGGATTCTGCTGCTGGAGGTACCTTTATGTCCATCACTTTGGGTGCAGCAACAAAGCTTCTTGATGATATGATGATTAATTATTCTGAATGGCACACTGAGAGGACTCCACAAGGTAAGAAGGTAAATTCTGTTGAAGAAACCTCTTCCTTGAGTGATAAGATTGATGTCATTATGTCTATGCTTGTGAATGGTAAATCTCATGTTGATCCAAATAATGTTCCTTTAGCTTCATTGGTTGCTCAAGAAGAGCATGTTGATGTGAACTTCATTAAAAATAATAATTTCAACAACAATGCTTATAGGAATAATTTTGGTAACAACAATTATAAGCCATATCCTTCTAATAGTGGCAATAGTTATGGTAATTCCTATGGTAATTCTTACAACAATAATAGGAGTGTACCCTCTGATCTTGAAGTCATGCTTAAGGAATTTATCAATACCCAAACTGCTTTTAATAAATCTGTTGAGGAAAAGTTTGGCAAAATTGATGTTCTTGCTTCTAAAGTTGATAGCCTTGCTCTTGATGTTGATCTTTTGAAACTGAAAGTTATGCCTAATGAAGTTAAAGATACTAAGACTTTTGCTACTGCCAATGCTATCCAAGTTAAAATTGATAATAATATTAGGATGTTGGCTGAATTGCATGCTAGGTGGGAAAGAGAAGATGAAATTGCTAGAAAGAATAGTATAGCTAGAGTTTGTACTATCACTACCACTAGTAATGCTGAAGCATCACATGTTAGTAAACCTTCTACTATCAATGGTAACATTATTGGTGTTGGCAATGTTTCCACTTCCATTGCAAAACGTTTGAAATTGCCTAAAACCACTGAAACTGTTCCTGATAAAAGTGCTGAAATTTTTCGAACTATGGGGGACAATGGTCCCATTGCTTTAGATGACGATGATCTTGATTTTGATAATTGTAATATTTCTGAAGTTATTATGTTCTTGCAAAAGCTAGCTAGAAGTCCTAATGCTAGTGCTATAAATTTGGCTTTTACAAAACATATTACAAATGCTCTCATGCAAGTTAGGGAAGAGAAATTAAGACATGAAGCTTCTATCCCTAGGAAGTTAGAAGATGGTTGGGAGCCCATCATTAAAATGAAGGTGAATGATTTTGATTGTAATGCTTTATGTGATCTTGGTGCTAGTATCTCTGTTATGCCTAAGAAACTTTATGATATGCTTGATTTACCACCTTTGGAACACTGTTATTTGGATGTTCATCTTGCTGATAATTCTATGAAGAAACCTTTGGGGAGAATTGATAATGTTCATATTATGGTTAACAATAACCTTGTCCCCGTTGATTTTGTTGTTTTGGATATTGAATGCAATGCATCTTGTCCTATTGTTTTGGGAAGACCTTTTCTTCGAACTGTTGGTGCTATTATTGATATGAAAGAAGGGAATATTAGGTATCAATTCCCACTCAAGAAAGGTATGGAACACTTCCCTAGAAAGAGAATGAAGCTACCTTTTGATTCTATTATTAGAACAAATTATGATGTTGATGCTTCTTCTCTTGAGAACACTTGATTTTCACTTTCTGCGCCTAGCTGAAAGGCGTTAAAGAAAAGCGCTTATGGGAGACAACCCATCATTTTATTTCCTGTTATTTTTATTTTATTTGAGTCAAGGAGTGTGCTTACTTCTGTAACAACTCCTTTGTATCTTTATTTTCTTGCAATGTTGTGCCAAGTAAAGTCTCTAGTAGAAAGTTGATGCTAGATTTGGATTTCTGCACAGGGACAGATTTTTGCTGTCCACGGTTTTGAGCTTTATTCACTCCAGAAAAATTGAAAAATTCTGAAAAATTCGTGCGTGATCCTCAGATATGTACGCAACTTTCATTAGTTTTGAGTTTCTCAATCTGAGCAACTTAAGTGCCTCGAAAAAATTCGTCTTTACGGACTGTTCTGTTTTGACAGATTCTGCCATTTATTTTGCATTGCCTCTTTTACTATGTTTGATTGGATTTCTTTGCTCCATAAAACATCAGTGGCTGTAGCTAATGTCCAGAAGTATTGGTGATGATTGTGTCACTGTAGAATATGAGAATTTTTGATTATGCACTAACCCTCTAATGAGAATTACTTTGAGTTTGGTGTGGCGGAAGTTTTCAAGGATCAAGCGAGAAGGATGATATGATGTGATCAAGAAGAGTGAAAAGCCTAAGCTTGGGGATGCCCCCGTGGGTCACCCAAGCATATTTCAAGAAGACTCAAGCGTCTAAGCTTGGGGATGCCCAAGGCATCCCCTTCTTCATCAACAACTTATCAGGTCATCTCTAGTGAAACTATATTTTAATTCTTCCACATCTTATGTACTTTACTTGGAGCGTCTGTGTGCTTTTATTTTCGCATTGTTATTTTTATTTTCTGAATAAATTGGATCCTAGCATTCTTGTGTGGGAGAGAGACACGCTCCGCTTTTTCATGTGAATACTCATATTCTTCACTTATATCTGTTGAGTATTCTTATCTAGCTACTGCTATGCTTTTAGCTCCTGTTTTTCATGCATCTCTTATTCAGAGCTGTTAGTTCTTGTAGAGTACTCTCTTGTTTCATTTGTAAATTATTTGGAGAGTTTTTGTTGAAATAAGTTGATTGGTGTTTGGTTGGAAACAGAAAATGCAACATGTGGTAGATGGTATATCGAAAAGACACACATATAGATCATTGTCTTGGATAATTTGATACTTGGCAATTGTTTTGAGCTCTCAAGTATTTCATGTTTAAGCTCTTGCATCATGTAGTTAAAAACCTATTAGTAAAGAACTACCGTAGAGCTTGTTGAAATTTGGTTTGCATGTTTGCTATCTCTAAGGTCTAGATATTTTCTGGTAAAAGTGTTTGAGCAACAAGGAAGACAGTGTAGAGTCTTATAATGCTTGCAATATGTTTTCATGTAAGTCTTGCTGTACCGGTTGATATCTTGTGTTTGCTTCAAACAACCTTGCTAGCCTAAACTCTGTACTGAGAGGGAATGCTTCTCGTGCATCCAAATCCTTGAGCCAAAACCCATGCCATTTGTGTCCACCATAACTACCTATTATGTGGTATTTTCTGCCATTCCAAGTAAATACTTCATGTGCTACCTTTAAACTATTCAAAAGCTATTATCCCTTATTTGTGTCAATGTTTTATAGCTCATGAGGAAGTATGTGGTGTTTTATCTTTCAACCTTGTCATTTACTCCTGACAGACTTTCACCAATGGACTAGTGGCATATACATCCGCTTATCCAATAATTTTGCAAAAAGAGCTGGCAAATGGGGTGCCCAGTCCCAATTAATTACAACTTTCACCTTTAATTCTCTTCACATGTTTTGCCCTGATTTATCAGTAAGCAATTTAAAAAGTTGATCATTTAAAATAGACACTCCTCCATGGTATGTGATTGTTGGAAGGCACCCGAGGATTCGGTTAGCCATGGCTTGTGTAAGCAAAGGTTGGGAGGAGTGTCACCCAAATTAAAGTACATGTGTAAACAAAAGAGAAGAGGGATGATCTGCCTTTGGGTAGAAATAACGTCCTTCATGGGAGCCGCTCTTGAAAGTCTGGTTGACAAGGGGGTTAGAGTGCCCACTACCATTCGTTGACAACAACAAACACCTCTCAAAACTTTATTTTTATGCTCTCTATATGATTTCAAAACTTAAAAAGCTCTAGCACATGATTTAATCCCTGCTTCCCTCTGCGAAGGGCCTTTCTTTTACTTTAGGTTGAGTCAGTTTACCTACTCCTTTCTATCTCAGAAGCAAACACTTGTGTCAACTTTGTGTGCAACAATTTTTATATGCTTACTTATTGCACTTATTATATTGCTTTGTGTTGACAATTATCCATGAGATATACAAGTTGAAAGTTGAAAGCAATTGCTGAAACTTAAATCTTCCTTTGTGTTGCTTCAATGCCTTTTACTTAGAATCTATTGCTTTATGAGTTAACTCTTATGCAAAACTTTTTGATGCTTGTCTTGAAAGTACTATTTATGAAAAGTTTTTGCTTATATGATTCAGTTGTTTACTCATTATCTATTTGTTAGCAAACTATAGACCATTGCCTTGAGTCACTTCATTCATAACATATGCTTTACAATATTATTTGATCATGATTATGTGGTAGCATGTCACCTAAGAAATTATTTGTTGTTATCGTTTTACCTACTCGAGGACGAGTAGAACTAAGCTTGGGGATGCTTGATACGTCTCCAACGTATCTATAATTTCTTATGTTCCATGCTTATATTATGTCAATTGCTACATGTTTTATTCACACTTTATAGCATTTTTATGCATTTTCTGGGACTAACCTATTAACAAGATGCCACAGTGCCAGTTCCTGTTTTCTGCTGTTTTTTATTCCAGAAAAGCTGTTCTGGAAATATTCTCGGAATTGGACGAAACAAAAAGCCAAGGTCCTATTTTTCTGTCACGTACACGGAGTCCGAAGGAGAGACGAAGGGGGGCACCGAGGCGCCCTCACCATGTGGTGGCGCGGGTCCCACCCCTGGCGCGCCGCCACGTGGTGAGGAGCCCTCGGGCCTCCACCGACATCGCCCCTTCGCCTATAAATTGCCTTTCTCGGGAAAACCCTAAACACCCGAGCCTCCATCCACGAAAAGTTCCAGAGCCGCCGCCGTCGTCAACCCTAGCTCGGGAGGGTTCTGAAGCTCTTCCCGGCACCCTGCCGGAGAGGGGAATCATCACCGGAGGGCTCTACATCGCCATGCCTTCCTCCGGAGTGATGTGTGAGTAGTCCACCCCTGGACTATGGGTCCATAGCAGTAGCTAGATGGTTGTCTTCTCCTCTTGTGCCATCATGTTTAGATCTTGTGAGCTGCCTATCATGATCAAGATCATCTTATTGTAATGCTACATGTTGTGTTTGCTGGGATCCGATGAATATTGAATACTATGTCAAGTTGATTATTGATTTATCATGCCTATGTTGTTTATGATCTTGCATGCTCTCCGTTATTAGTGTAGGCTTTGGCCAAGTTTATGCTTGTAACTCCAAGAGGGAGTATTTATGCTAGATAGTGGGTTCATGCCTCCATTTAATCTGGGACAGTGACAGAAAGTTCTAAGGTTGTGGATGTGCTGTTGCTACTAGGGGTAAAACAGCAATGCTTTGTCTAAGGATATTTGTATTGTTTACATTATGCACCATACTTAATGCAATTGTCTGTTGCTTGCAACTTAATACTGGAAGGGGTGCGGATGCTAACCTGAAGGTGGACTATTTAGGCACAGATGCATGCTGGATAGCGGTCTGTGTACTTTGTCGTAATGCCCAAGTAAATCTCATAGTGATCATCATGACTTGTATATGCATTGTTATGCACTCTCTATTTTGTCAATTGCCCAGCTGTAATTTGTTTACCCAGCATGTTAGTATTTTATTATGGAGAGACACCACTAGTGAACTGTGGACCCCGGTCCATTCTTTTACATCTGAAATACAACCTACTGCAATCATTGTTCTCTTTAATTCTCTGCAAGCAAACATCATTTTCCACACCACACTTTTAATCCTTTGTTTTCAGCAAGCCGGTGAGATTGACAACCTCACTGTTTCGTTGGGGCAAAGTAGTTTGATTGTCTTGTGTGCAGGTTCCACGTTGCTGCTGATTCCCTGGTGTTGCGCCGTGCCACATTCAGCCACCAACAACCTTCAGAAGGCCCTTGACTTCCTACTGGTTCGATTAAACCTTGGTTTCTTACTGAGGGAAAACTTGGTGCTGCACTCATCATACCTTCCTCTTGGGGTTCCCAACGGACGTGTAACTTAACACGCATCACCGATCCAGAGAGCCCAGTGACGCGAGGAAGCTGGAAAATGCTAAGTCATAGCCGATCCAGAGAGCCCAGCGACGCGAGGAAGCTGGATCGGCTATGACTTAGCATTTTCCAGCTTCCTCGCGTCGCTGGGCTCTCTGGATCTCTCGGGTCCTAATATTATAGGATGTATAGCGCCTTGCCCGAGGCGCTATAGATGCATAGCGCCCTGTTTTGAGGCGCTACACATGCAAGCTGGGCCAAATTCGATATGTTTCAGACATTGAGAGAAATAATAGACAGCAATGACGCAATATAGAAAACACATTTTGAACAGAACTAAAGTACCATAGTTCATGACCACATCCACAACTAAAGTATCATAGAAAACACATAAACTAAATGTTTCGAATTAATGAGAACAAGTTCATGACCAACATCAACAACTAAAGTACCCTAGTGCTGCAATTAGTGAAACAAATCAACATTTTGAACAGAACTACTCATCACATATTGCCTGGATCCTATCCAGCTTATCTCTGCGTGCATTATTGGCCTCGAATAGATCAACAACGCATGCTCTAGCTTTGTCTTCTCCTCCTTAAACTCCCTCCTCTCTTTATCCCACTGCTGCTCCTTCGCCTTCATGACATCAGCTTCGCTTGTCCGCATCAGTTTCAGCTCATGAACTTGTGTCTCCATAGTTCTATTGTTATCACCATTTGCTGCCTCGTTTTATCATGTTCCGCCTCATTCCGAATCCTGGAATTGTTGGCCTCCATGCAAGATTTGCTTGTGTCCCTAATTAATTTGTTCACGTCATCTACCATATCGTTGTACTTCTTCTCAATCTTGTTCTTCTCATCTGACACCTCCTTCAGTAGCTTTGTACTCGCTATCGTCTCAGTAATTCTTGCACTACTACTTGCATTGTACATTCCCCACAGTCGTCCTAGGGCATTCTTAGCAGTTTGTGGCCATTCTTCGTCTACCCAAGCCACAACCCACAATTTTGTACTTCATGAAAAATTAAAACCTTTAACTTAGCACAATTGGTTACAAATAGCACACACATCTAGAAAACATCTATGTAGGTGAAATGTAATGCCTACATCCTCAACAGAACAGATGTACAGACGTCGGCCGGTGTCGTTGCCGTCAAATGCAACACACCTTCGAGGGGCACGGTTGTGGACGCTGCAAAACGAGGGAGCATCCGGCGCTATACCGAAGAAACTGGGGTCCTCACACGTATCAGGGACAAAACCACGGATGTGGGACTCCTAATGGACAGAAGATACCATGAATACAACACCTAATCGACGAAATCCATTCGAATCAAACCTAGAAAAGAGGAGAGAAATTGAACCCTAAAAGGGCTTACCGACAGGATGGAATCGTCTGAGCTGGAGGACGCGCCAGTATGCCACTTAGCCATGGAGACGAGACGCGACGGCGGCGGTCAGAAATGGCGATGGCGGCGCGGCAGCGGAAGAGGGAGAATCTGCTTGATTCGGTCTACTGGCTAGGGCTCGGGTGAGGGCGCCGCGCGACTTACAAGTACTACGTGTGTAGCGCCTTATGATCGGGCGCTACATAACGCACCATAGCGCCTGATCCTGAGGCGCTACACACTGACTTAGCGAAATTTAGCAGCGTCGCTCGGCTGTGCTCTCTGGAGTCTCTCGGGCCAGGCAAATGTAAGACGTATAGCGCCTCAGTGAAAGGCGCTACACTGTGTTACACATATCACAGCAAATTGGCATCAATATCACAGCATATAGGCAGCAATTTCACAGCAAACAACTTAGCAAATTTACAGCAAATTAACATATTCACAAAATCCATACGAAATATCACACGACATTCATGATAACAAGTTCAGTCCACGAGCAAATTCAATTACAAACATGATAACAAGTGCGGCATTACTACAAGTTCGACACGACGACAAACACGGCCTCCTACTTCCGTCCACGAGTACCACGGCTACTCGTGGCTCGACCCCTCCGTGGCATAGGCTTGTTCCTCACAACCGGCTGCAGTTCTTCCTCGTTCACCTCATTCCCATCATCATCGGATTCCTCGACACGCCTCATCCTCCTAACCTTCAACTTCTGTGGATGCTCGTCCTGGAAAAGCTTCCCTTTCCTTTCTTCGCCCACTCGTCGGGTGTGTACCTCTTGAATGGGCCATCCCCTCGGGTCCTCATCAGGTAGGCCGATCGTTGTTCAAGCGCCCGAGCCAACACCATATCATCGGGAATCTAACAACCAAACATAAATTTCTGGTTACGGTAATTCAACAATAACATGAATGAAATAAGGACCCAAAAGGACAGTATGGTGGTCTCAAACCTCGTCGTCATCCGTATACGCCATGGACATAGTCACACCCTCTAGCTCATCCTCCAGATCAACCGTTGGGTTGGTCGATGAAGTGGACCTAGACTGTTGCGGCGATGTGTACTCAGGGTCACGACAACCTAGGAGGCTCGACAACCGGCGTAACCGTTGAGAGGAGCGCTGCGAAACAGTGTAGGAGATGTCTACCTTAGCAAAATATAAGCATGTAGACCTTAGATTAGTCCCAACATTTTGGTGCTTACCTTAACAAAGCACGAAGTGTACTTTCGCCCTTTTCTCCCCCGGGGTGGTATCCAACAATGTCTCGCTTTCACCAGCTTGATTCTTTATCTCCGTGCGCTATGGGTGAAAGGAAAATCAACAAGTTATGCAACCAAAAAAGAGAAACTAGTGCTAAACCGAAAACGATGAATGGAACACTTTACCACAAAGTTGACGATGCTAGAAAAAGGTGTTTGGTTCCCCCTCCGGACAAGCTTGTTGTACTGGCTCTGGGCAAGCTCATCAAATACGGTGGGCTCTTCCAATATCTCTTGCTCGTAAGCCGGGGGGCATATGTCCAGACGAGTATTCTTATGAAGCCATTGAAGGTAGTTGTTGATTGCAAGTGGGTCATGCTCCAATTGTCGGCCCCATCCACTCTTATTAGCATTCTCCACACAATGCTCGAACTTGGTGACATATTTCGAATGGTATATATCCCAATTCTTCACCTTCCTCTGCCTTTTTCTGTCCATACTGCATGTTGAAAAACCGACGCAATATTAGTACCACCACATAGAAGCCAAAACAACCTATGAATGCGCACAATTCATTAGATCTAACATGTGAAGCTCGATGCCTGTGTCCTTCCACTCAGGTGGATGTGTCTGAAACAACCCAAACTGCCTCATCACGCGGTGTGGCAAGTGAAACTCAACCGCCCAGTTGCATATCAACGGGCAGCGCATGAGCCAAACACGCTTCTCCTGCAAGCACTTCGGGTTCAACTGAAAATCAAACACTAGAGGAAAATCGTCCCCGCTGCCATAAGGCTCCCATTCCACCTGCAGCATAGCACAACAACATTAAGTTGGACGAAGATCAAAAGCATGGAAGCGGGTGATGTAAAGACAAGTACTTACTTGATCGGCGGTAAGCATATCAAACTCATTGGTGTACTGCTTGTACATGAATTTGACATCGCTATGAGCCTCCGACACCACGTCCCACTTGTAAGCCCAAGTGGGGAGCTGAAGCACGTTGTGGCCATAGTCATCCCAAGGAAGGTAGCTGACCTCTTTCGGTCGTCCAACTGGAAAGTGCTCCCAGCTCCATACCGAGAGTAGAAGCATAGGACCACCAATGCCGGCTTTCTTAGTTGTCCTACGACAGGCATCGTCTAACTGCATGAAAATGAAAACACGGTGAAGTTAAGACATTCTACAAATGCAAATGTAAAAACAAACTAAAAGTGACCAATTCATTACCTGTCGGTACAAGTAGACAAGTGCAGCAGAACCCCAACTCCACTTGGAGTCAAAGACGGTCATCGCCTTTAGCCACATCCAATGAGCCGTCGTGGCACCGCTGTCCGCAAACAAAGTCCTAGAGATAACGTACCACACGTACACGTGGGCATACGTCTTGATCACATCCTCATCGGCTCCGACGGGGCAGGTCCTAAAGTGTTCTACTATCCACGGGTATGTGGCGCCGGCTGGGATTCTGTATGAACTCTTGTCCTCAACCTCCTCAGGAGCCATACCAATAAGGGCCTGCATCTGCGCGCGCCACCCTGAAGAATCTGTGCTCATACAAAGAGGCTTCCCCTCGATAGGAAGTCCAAGGATCATGGAAACATCCTGTAGAGTGGGGGTCATCTCACCCGTCCGGAGGTGGAAAGTGTGTGTCTCCAGCCTCCACCGGTCGACAAGGGCGGTGATTGCAGGCGCGTTCAGATTTGGCGGGGTCGACCGGCTCATAAGCTGGATGAAAGGGAGGAGGCCTAGCTTCTCGATGTACGGAGTGTAGTGCTCATCGTACGGCATGTCACTCGACGACGCCCCATGAGACCGAATCTTCGACGGTTTCAGCTCCTGCAAACATACAAAGAAGATAATTACAAAATATCCAACACATTTCAACAATAAGATAATTGACAAGTCCAATAGTATTTTAATTACCTCCCCCATCTCCGTCAAAAATTAGACCCGGTGTGCAACATCGTAGTGATTATTGAGGAACCACACCATCCTACGTATTCCAAACAACAAATCAACCAAATAAGAATAACACAAAACTAATATGTGAGAACAACAAAATGTAATATCAATAAAACACCGAATATGTGAGATCATTTTCTATGGAAAATGCACTTAATATTTGAGTGACATATGCGACCGAATATGTGAGCAATTTTGGAATCAAACCATATGTAGTTCTACAAATAATACTACCCACCTACACATATAAAAGTCGGTTTCTAAGAAAAATTAACCTACTAAATTTTAACCAATGAATAATGTACCTATCCTAATGCTATAGATCGTACAAACATGTCATAGTTCCACAACAAAATCCAAATCAACTAGAGACTAGGGTTCAACCGAAACTTGCAAATAGAGGCCAAATGAGATGTAATTATTGGACAAAAAGGGGGGATCGGAGGAGAATACCTGGAGGAAGTAGTTGGGGACGAAATCCCCTAGCGTTTTCGGTCAGATTTGAGATTCGGAGAGGGATTAGTGAGGGGGAGAGACAACCGCCGCTGCCGCCGCCATCTTCTCCTTTCTGTTTCTCGGGTCGGGTGGAGTGAGTGCTAGGGTTGGGGAGGGCGCCGTCGCGCGACTTAGCACTGCCAGATGAGTAGCGCCTGATGGCAAGGCGCTACATGGCAACACCATAGCGCCTTGTGATCGGGCGCTATACTACCAAAAGTGGGCCCCGGCTAGCCCCGCAGCCGCCACGCTGGCAGGATGTGTAGCGCCTGATCGAAACACGTTACCATGTAGAGTATAGCGCCTGATTGTGGGGCGCTACTCAAAATGGTTAGTTCAGGGAAATAGTTTTGCCGAACATTCATTTTGTGAAATAGTTTCGCCACGTGGTCAAACGTGTCCATTTTGCCTCCAACCGCTTGCATCTAGCCCCGCATCTCCTCTGTCTTCCTTGCAAGAAAAGGAATCCCTCATATACGGGGCTAAGAGCATCTCTAGCAAACTCCTCAAAACGTACGGAACCTCAAAATAACCACTGGATAAGGTTTCGGAACCTCAAAAACACAAAGACCAGAAACCTCAAAACGCGCCGACCCGTTATCCATTTTGAGGGGTGTAACAGCCCAATACTGGTAATGCAAATTATGAGTAAAATTTTCACTTTTTGCATTCCATGCATGCATCATTGCATCCATTTGAAATTGCTAAACAACACAAAAACTTGGTTTGGTAACATTGAAAAGTAAAATGCCAACTTGGTTTAACTAAAACTCACAACAAGGGAGACACTCAACTTGCAAAACAAAATACTTTGGCTCCTCTTATTTGTCTAGGAAGTTCCAAGAGCTCAAATAATATTTTGCCCTTGATTCAAAGTTTCTAAAGTAATAACTTTTGGAATTTGAGAAAAATGCTCTATCTTAAGACTATGAGCAAATGTTGTCAAAAACATTTTACTTGGAGATACCAAAAATTGTGGAGCTACTAAATGTTAAGGGGAGCCTCCCCAAATTATTTCATATTTTTCTGGAGTATTTAAGTGCCTCTATAAAATCCCTAAAACCTGCTGGAAATAAAAGAAAAGGAAGCAAGGACCAATCTGTGATGATTTTAATATTTCCAGGGGCTAAGTTGCAAAAACTTCATCTTCGTCGCTGTAGCGACCGAAGCGCGAGGTGCTCCCGCCGGACCGCTCGACCCCGTGGCCGCCGTGCACGCCGCCGGGCCCCCTCTGCCCCCACCGCAGGAGGACAAGCACCCCGGGGCCCCCTCTGCTCCCCATTCCCTCTTGCCCCGCTCCCTTTTCTCCTCCCCCGAGCTCTCACGTCGCCGTGGCCACCGTGGCCGTCGCGTCCATCGCCGTGGTTTGTCTCCCTCGCGAGACCGGCCGTGGAGACGGCCTAGGCCGGGCCGTGGGCCGTTCCTATCGGGACCCTAACCGGCCTCTGCACCGGCAAAAACCGGCCTGAGGGCCGGAACCCTCTGTCGCCTGGCCGGCCTCGGAGCCAGCCCAAGCTGGGCTGGGGGCCGGACCCCTCTGTTGCTAGGCCGGCCTGCCAGCCGGCCCAGACCGGGCTGGAGGCCGGGTGAACTGTTTTTTTTTGTTGGTTCCTTTTTCTATTTTCCTCTCCCTTTCGCGCATGCTTCCGGCTACTCCCTCGTGCTTCAGGGAAATCGAACCCCGATGATTTCTACTAGTTCCTCTCTCCCTTTCGAGTCGAGTAGATGAAATAATTATCGTTGGAATTAAAATGATCAAAAGTAAATATTTAAAAAGAGGAATTATAAAATCAATAACTTTCGATCGGGGCCTCCGAAAAATGTGTTCCTTATATCGAAATGCTCAGAAAATGTGCACTGATCCTTTGCATCACTTGCATGCATGTCTACATGAACTTATAGCACAGGAAAACATTAAAACAAATGTAGAGCTATATTTCCCTCTTATTAGACAATTAATTATCGCACCCCATTTAAAATGGGTAGAACTTGCTATAATAATTTCAGTGCATTAAAAATGCCATACCATCATGTGTTTGCGCATTGCAATTGTTAAAGCATGTGTGGTGATTGATTGCTCTTCTGTGGTTATATTTCGATAGATCAAGCAGCCGGGGTTACTCCACAATACCCCGAGGATCCGTACTATCAGCCGTATCAACAAGGCAAGCGTAATCCCCCCTCTGAGCATGTCTTATCCTATTTTCCACAAGTATTTTCTCCACTATAATATTGCATGCGGTTCCAAAGGTCAATTTGCTTGGAGTAGAGTATCCTATAGTTGCATTAAGTTTCCAATGCCAATACCTGTTTCCTTCCTATTATCCATAGGTTTGTATTGTTGGCCTGAGATATTTAACTATGCTATGTTGATGCTTAGCCATGCTTAGTAAATGCTTAGCGGTACTATGGATGGTTCATGCTGGACACAGGTGATACATTGTTCAGATGATGGTGGAGAATTGTGGTGACAGGTAATAAGATGCTAAAGGTGCAGATGAGAGGCCACTGTGGTTGTGGTGCTTTGTCTCGTTCTCGCCGCCTAGGTGCGAGTTCTTTACCTCCCGAACCAAGACTGAGCGTGCAACCATGTAGACTAAATAACTCGGGCGGGGCTAGCCAGGGTCCTCTAGTTCGGGCTTCCATTTGCGCGTGCGTGATGATGGTGGTTGAACTGAGATGAGGATGGTGGTGTTAGGAAAATGAGTGGCCGTGGGGCAGGGTGTTGTGATCCGTGTCCTGCCGCCACTGATGATCCTGGAAAGTCCTTAACGAGGGAGAAGTCGACACCGTTCCCACCCAGCCGACTTTCCAAGGAAGAGAGCTAATGCGCAGGTAATGGGCCGGACGGTACGCGTGGCAAACATTGTACACCCCTGCAGGGTTAAATCCTTTCGAAAAGCCGTGTCCACGGTTAAGGACGACTTGGGAAAGGACGATAAGATCATAGAATAACTTGAACGGAATGATTAAAACCTGGGTACTAAATGTACCACTTCAAGATTGCAAGGTGAGCTTCCTCGAGGGTGATTCGGGGAGGTGCCTTTGATGAACAGGTACAGTGGTTGATGGTGGTTGATGATGAGTAAGGTGATGAAAGAAAGAGTTACTCCTTACCTCTTTTGAAAATATATGTTTAGTCGATGCCTTTGAGTTATGTTTTCATAAATAAAATCAGCTTTATGCAAAACAGCCATAAAACCTTGAAAGCCTCATCGAGCTAAAGCTCTATATATAATCTTGCGAGTTCGTCGAACTCAACGTCGTTTGTTTTGTTTCAGAGGAGGACTTCACCGACATCGAAGGTGGGTTCTTTGTGGACGTCGACGAGTAGTCTGGGGTTCCCAGGTGGCAGCTTGGGACATCCCGGAACAGCTGGCGCTGTGATGTTTATCTGTAGGCCTCTTAGGCCATATTTGGTTATAGTTGTTTAGAACAACCTAATTCGCTTCCGCATGTTGTAATGTTGGGTCTGTGACCTCTGGTTGTAATTTGCTATCTTTCTCTATTATAAGAGTTGAACTATATGATTTGTGTCGTAGAGTCTGTGATGTGCCAGTTGTTCCACAAGTCTTGATCTCTCTATTATACATTGAGGGTTGTGCCTGTGTTAAGGCATCAATCGGGGTGTTGCGTTGCCGATGATCCATTCCGAGCAACGCCTGCCAAAGGTTTTGGCCGGGGATTGGTAAACCCGTAACCTCCGGTTGTATCGCTTAACCGGTGACACACAGCATCACTGTATAACAGTCGGGTCGGGGCGCCACAAGTTGGTATCAGAGCAGTACTGCCTGTAGGAAACCCTTCTACTGGTCGATGTTGAGTCTAGTGTTTGTGAAAATATTTTAACCTAAAAATGAGTTGTGAAAACCATCTTAGGATTCTTTTTACTCCTTATCTGGTTACACTCTAATCTCGGAGCAATCTTACCTCGAGTTGACTCAAAGGTTTTACTTCTCATCTGTTACTTCAAAACTAGAGTATCACGTGGGTGGGTTCTATCTTTAGTGTTATGTGTCCAGTTGCTCCCGCTGCGTTGCAATCTCAAATCAACTCAGATGTTTCTACCTAATCAAATCATTTGATCCTTTCTTTGGGTTTTAACCCACGGACTTGAACATAAGGTCCCGGATTGTGCCAACTAGAGTGTGTTAAGTGGTGACTTCTTAACTCTCACTAGTAGCACATGATGCTGATCTTTGACCCAAGTTCTATCTTGTTGTTTTCCTTCTCGCAAAGTATTATCGTCCCTAGTCTGTGTACTCGTGTAGACGCTAATGCTATTGTTCGACCATTCGGAGAAAGATACTGACCGTGTCATTGTCAAATCTCCAGAATGGCTCGAGGAGGTCGTGGAGGCCGCGGTGGTCGCGGTAACCACAATGATGATGAGGATGATCTGCCGCCACCACCCTCGATGGCTGAGGTCTTGATGGCCATTGAGGAGAACCGTGGGCGCAATGAGCGCTTGCTTGAGCAGTTGGTGCAGCAGAATGCACGGAGGAACGAGTGCAACACTCTCACTGAGTTCCTGCGCTCCCAGCCACCCACCTTTGCTGATGCTAAGGAGCCACTGGAAGCTGATGATTGGCTTCGTGCTTGGAGCGCAAGTTCTCCGCGCTTCATGTCCCAGTGGCTGAGCAAGTCAACTTTGCCACCTATCTCTTGGTTGGTGCTGCTGGTTGTTGGTGGGAAAGCCATGTGGCTTTGTTTCCAGCCAACCATGTCTTCACCTGGGCTGATTTTCGCACTGCCTTCCGTGCGGAGTACATTCCCCAGCCGATCATGGACTTGAAGAGGAGGGAGTTCCTGGATTTGCAACAGGGACGGATGGACCTCCGCACTTATGGTCGTGAGTTCAACCATCTCTCTCGTTACGCCCCAAGGGACGTGACCAATGATGCTGACAAGCAAGAGCTGTTCCGCAAGGGTCTTTCGCCGCAGCTCCGCTATGAGTTGTTGCCCTTCAGGTTCCAGACCTACCAGGAGCTGTTCAACCAGGCTTTTACTCTTGAGCAAGGAAGAAAGGAACTTGAGGCTTCCAAGAGGCCCGCACACGGGGACCACCAGAGTTCCTCGGGTTCTGAAAGCAAGAAGCGCAGGGTGTTTGTTCCCTACAGCGCTGTACCTCGTGCTCCATTCATGCCGAGAGCCTCGGGATACAGGCCACCTCCTCCGCGTCCCACTACTTCGACACTTGGGGTAGGCGGGAGTGGGTACCGTCCTATGCTACCTGCTCCACCTGGACTCACTTGCTACACCTGTGGCCAGGCTGGCCACTACTCCAGGGAGTGCCCCCAGAAGGCACCTCTCGCGATAACTCCTGCACGAGCCCCTGCCACACCAGCTGGCAAGGCTGGACCTATTGTGCGTGGTCGCCTGAACCACATCTCTGCTGAAGAAGCTGAAGAGGACCCCGGCGTTCTCATGGGTGAGTTACGAATCAACAACAACCGTGCTACAGTTTTGTTTGATTCTGGAGCATCGCATTCATTCATATCCATAGCTTTTGCAAAAGACCACAAAATACCGTTTGAGAAATTGAGCTGTCCCTTGGTGATCGCCACTCCTGGCTCCAAATGGCAAACCGATGGGGTTACTCCTGAAGTTCAGATTACTATCGGTTACTACTCTTTTCCTTTCGCTTTGGTAGCTCTGAGGTCAAGTGGCATTGATGTCATACTGGGCATGAACTGGCTAGCCAAATACCAGGCTAATCTCGACTGTGCTGCCAAGACCGTCACCGTGACCAATTCTTCCGGTGACAGTGTGAAGTATTGGTCTGCATTGTCAAGACCTCCGTCCTCCATCATACCCAACTCACCTGAGATTCTCCTTTGCTTTATGGAAGGCGAATCCCCTCCTGAAATCCAGGACATACACGTGGTGTGTGACTTCCCGGATGTGTTCCCGGAAGAGTTGCCTGGCATGCCTCCTGACCGAAGTGTGGAGTTTGTCATAGATCTACTCCCGGTACCGCTCCAATTTCCAAGAAGCCCTACCGTATGCCGGTGGAAGAGTTGGCTCTGTTGAAAGAGCAAATTGATCAGCTGTTAGCTAAGGAGTTCATCCAGCCTAGCAGTTCACCTTGGGGTTGTCCGGTACTCTTTGTCAAGAAGAGGGATTCTACCGTGCCTCGTCTAGTCTCTGACTATAGACCGTTGAATGCGGTGACAATCAAGAACAAGTATCCTATTCCTCGCATCAATGATCTGTTGGATCAGTTAGCTGGTGCAACCGTATTCTCCAAGATGGATCTGAGGTCAGGCTACCATCAGATAAAAATCAGAAAGGAGGATATTCCAAAGACGGCATTTGTTACTCGTTATGGCTCATATGAGTATACCGTCATGTCCTTTGGTCTCACAAATGCTCCAGCTACTTTCATGAGGCTCATGAACTCCATCTTCATGGATTATCTTGACAAGTTTGTCGTCATTTACATTGATGACATCCTCATCTATTCCAAAACCAATGAAGAGCATGAGGAACATCTTCGTTTGGTTCTGACAAGACTTCGAGAACACCGCCTCTATGCCAAGTTCTCCAAGTGTGAGTTTTGGTTGGATAATCTTGTCTTCCTTGGTCATGTGATATCCGCTAATGGTGTGGCTGTCATTCCGACAAGATTCAGTCCATTTGGATTGGAAAACTCCAATGTCAGTCAAGGACATCCGTAGCTTTCTCGGATTGGCAGGTTACTACCGCCGATTCATCGAAGGTTTCTCCAAGATAGCCAAGGCCCTGACTGACCTTCTCAAGAAGGATAAAAAGTTCGTATGGTCGGCCGAAGCTGAAGAGAGCTTCAAAACACTGAAAGCCAAACTCACGTCCGCTCCTGTGCTTGTCCTGCCGGACACAAGCAAGGATTTCGTCGTCTTCTGTGATGCCTCTTTGCAAGGCTTGGGCTGTGTGCTAATGCAAGATGGCCATGTGGTGGCATATGCTTCTCGCCAACTTAAGCCGCATGAGCACAACTACCCAACTCATGATCTAGAGCTTGCCGCTGTGGTCTATGCTTTGAAGCAATGGAGACCATACCTGTTTGGTAACCGTTGCGAGATTTTCTCGGATCACAAGAGTCTGAAGTACCTCTTCACCCAGCCGGATTTAAATCTCAGGCAAAGGCGTTGGTTGGAGTTAATCAAGGACTATGATGTAAGTCTGAACTATCAACCCGGCAAAGCAAACGTCGTGGCTGACGCGCTAAGTCGGAAGTCCTATTGCAACAATCTGATGATTGAAAAGGCCCAACCTGCCCTCCATGAAGAGTTCTCTCGTTTGAACTTAGAAATGGTTCCCTCCGGCTATCTAGCAAATCTGGAGATCAAATCTACTCTTGTAGACCAGATTAAGGAAGCTCAAACCGTGACAAGGGTATTCTAAAAATCAAGGAGAACATTGCTAGCGGGAAGGCCAAATGTTCTCTATCAATGAATCCGGAGTTGTTTATTTTGGTGACCGCTTGGTAGTGCCAAAGAAACGAAAATTGAGGGAGTTGATCCTCCAAGAAGCTCATGATTCTCCTCTCTCTATTCATCCCGGTAGTACCAAATGTACCAAGACCTTCGACCACAATTCTGGTGGACTCGTATGAAACGGGAAATTGCCAAGTATGTTGCTGAATGCGACACATGTCGACGGGTAAAGGCTCAACATCAAAGGCCTCCCGGTACTCTTCGCCCTATTGCAGTCCCGAATGGAAATGGGATGAAATTGGTATGGACTTCATCACCGGGTTTCCCGATCTCAAAAGGGCAACAATGCAATATGGGTAATCATTGATCGTCTGTCCAAGGTTGCTCACTTCCTACCAGTCCGTGATGATACACGTGCAAGTCAACTTGCTGACTTATATTTGGCTCGTATTGTTCCATTGCATGGGGTCCCTCTGAGGATCATATCGGACCGTGGAAGTATCTTTGTATCCAAGTTTGGCAGAGTTTCCAAACTGCTATGGGGTCCCGTCTCAACTTCAGTACCGCTTACCATCCCAAACTGATGGTCAGACCGAAAGAGTGAACCAAGTGTTGGAAGACATGCTTAGGGCATGTGTGATCTCTTTTGGCAAGGGTTGGGAAAAGTATCTCCCTTACGCGGAGTTCTCCTACAACAATAGCTATCAAGCTAGTCTGGGCATGGCTCCCTTCGAGGCTCTATATGGAAGAAAATGCCGCACTCCTCTAAATTGGTCCGAGACCGGAGAGAGGGCACTCTTTGGTCCGGATGTGATCAATGAAGCTGAGGAGAAGGTTCGAATCATAAGAGAGAATCTGAAGATTGCTCAGTCTAGGCAGAAGAGCTACTATGATAAGCACCATCAGGAAATTCACTATGAAATTGGTGATAAAGCTTATCTCCGCGTCTCTCCCCTTCGTGGCGTTCGTCGCTTCGGAATCAAAGGGAAATTGGCACCTCGCTATGTTGGCCCTTTCAACGTTCTGGAAAAGCGAGGTGATCTTTCCTATAAGTTGGAGTTACCGGTCAAATTCCCAAATGTACATGATGTGTTCCATGTCTCCCAACTGCGCCAGTGTTTTAAAGATCCTATCCATGGAGTCAATCATGAGGAGTTGGATCTCCAGGAAGATCTCACTTATCGCGAGCATCCTATCCGTATTCTGGATGAAGCCGAAAGGAAGACACGTGTCGTCGTATCGGCATCTTGGATAGGAGACGGGGTCCTGCTAGCCGAGGGTGAACGTAGGGCAAGAAGGTGGACGTCGTCAAGGTCGGGATTGTACACGGCGGTTTACCCAGCTTCAGGCACCACGGCGGTGGCGGTGCCCTACGTGCTGCTATAACTCACTATAAGGCAATATCGCCGTGAACAGGTTACAATGAGTTGGATGTATGAGAGAATCTTGTCCCCTAAAGGCGTCCCGGGGTCCAGCTTATATAGGCGGCTGGACCTAGGGTTACAAGGTGATTACGTATCCAGCAAGTATACGGAGTCCTAAACCTAGCCGGCAAGTATGCCGCCTTCCATCTGGGTCTTGGTGGCTTCGTGGGCTTCAGTCTTGGGCCTCCTCCCTGCTGGCATCCGCCTTCCTTGGTCGTCAGCTATCTGGGCCGCCCGGTAGGCAAAGCCTTCACCACCACTGCGGGCCACCCTGGACTAGCCGGATTGATCCATGCTGGTGATACCCCTAGTAGGTGTATCCCCAACATTAGCCCCTGGGAGGGTTCGAGTTCTTCAGGCGCCGTCTTCTTTTGTCGGCAACGTCCGCCTTGTCTTGTAAGCGTCTGAAGAGCTTGAAGCATTCCAAAGTTGAAAATAAGCGGCGGTCCGCCTAAAGTAGTCGGACAATTTGCCGCCATCATGGGAAAGACGGCCTGACCATTGTCAGGAATCTTCCTGGCACTAGTCTTGTCAATTGACTGGACCTGTCAAATGTTGACGGATGACGCCATGCAGTCCACGACAGTTTGGACTTGGGCATGCGTCATGATGGTTTCTCCACTACGCACAGAAATCGGAACGAGGCCGCAGACACCGTTGCCATGATGTGCAAATCGTGGGCACGTGGCGGAAATCTCGCGTCCCCCCAATCTTGGCACGGATCTTGGCGCGTGGGGATAAATACCCCAAAGGGCACATCGATGCACACTTCTTCTTCATTCGCACCCACCGTGGCCTCCTCACCTTCCCGAGCTCATCTCCTCCCCGTACTCAACTCCGGCGAGCATGAGCGGAACCTTTTCCCCAAATGGCGAGCACTCAGCAGGACGCGGCGGCGACGGTGGCACTGGCTGCGGCTTCTGCGACCCCCGCCGGATCTGGATCTGTCCCGGCGGCGGCGGCGGTGCCCGTAGGCGCATCGATGACCTCTCCCGTGGCCACCGTGGCCACGGGCGGGGTTTCTACTTCTTCCCCAGCTCCGGCGGCACCTGCAACCGCCGCTCCAACCTTTCCCCTCCCATCCCTCGCGGCGACCAGCTCTGAGGCCGCGGCGGAATCTGCCGCCGACGATGATGACGACGCGAGGAAGAGGAAGAGGCTGGAGACCTGGGTTCCAGGTACTGGCTGCCGTCGTCAGCCTACCTGAAGGAGCTGGAGGAAGGCGGATACATTCCGCCAAAGACTGAATGCTCCTGGAGAGTTCCAGGCGACGAGGCGGTGCCTGACCCCCAAGACGGCGAGCGCGTCATGTTGGCGTCGCTCAGCCTTCGCGGTATGTCTCTGCCGCTTTCCGCCTTCTTCTTGGCGGTGCTTAGTTTTTATGGGCTGCAGCCACACAACATAGCGCCCAATAGTATTCTAGTGCTAGCCGGCTTCCAGGCTTTGTGCGAAGGGTACTTAGGCATAGCTGCGTCCATAGAGCTGTTCAAGTACTGCTTCCTGTGCCGCCGGCAAACCATACCAGGGGGCCACCTAGCAACCTGCGGTAGTGTCACGTTCAACTACCGCCAACCCGACTGGTACCCAAAGATACCATACATCGAGTCGGTGAAGCACTGGACCAACACTTTCTTCTACTGCAAGGACATCCCGACACCTGGCAGCACACAAGGGATGCCGGCCTTCGTCAACGGTCCGCCAACCCACAAGGCCTGTTGGACGGCAAAGGTGCCGCTCAGCAGCTTGTCGGCGGAACTTCGAATTGCCGTCAGGCGGATCGAGTTCTTGACGAAGACGATGTTGGCTCCACGACTTGACGGAGTTGACACCGTCATCTGCTGGGTGTCGAGGAAAATAATGCCACTCCGCCATCGCCCACTGAAGATGTGCGAGTACAAGGCGGATGACGCCGGCAACAGCACCCTTGACCAGGATGCCTTAGAATACCAGCTCAGTGAGCTTATCAAGCCTCTGTCGGTGAAGGCGGCTGAAGGCGTCGCCATGTTCACCCATGACAACCCAGCCCCAGCGGTAAGTCAAAGCTACTTTGTTATTTCACTAACATCCTTGCCCACTAGGTACTGGATTAATATTGTCTTGTTTCCTTTTCAGCTGCAAACCTTGGGGAGGAAGAGTTGGCTCCAAACTGGTACGACACCGTGCCAGCAAATCGAAGAAGCGCAAGCTGAGCTCCTCCACCAAGGATTTGGAGAAGAGGAAGAAGGCGGCCACCTCTGTCGATGCAGAGGATGAGACCGTCGGGAATGTCCCCTTCAAGCGGTAAGCAAACTTTGGCTTTCCCTGACTTAGCTCTTTTGATATGTTGGTGCTGACAAACTTGCATGTTTCTGCTTACAGGGGCAAGCCTGCCATGCCCAAGCTCCGCTCCAACTTGAAGATTGCTGCCGGCAGGGGCAAGCCACCACGCTCTCCAGCCGCTGCGCTGACAACGCCCACAGTTGGCGTTCCCGTGGTTGTATGCCAGGGAACGTACACAGCTGCTGGTACCGCAGAGGCGGCTACGGAGAAGATGGCGGGCAAGAAATCAGTTGTCGGACCTACACTTCCAAGACGGCTGAAGCTTCGGCTAGTGATGCCGCTCGATTTATTGCCATGAAGCAGGAGATGGATGACCAGATGGCGGCCGAACATGGCGGATCATCCTCCCATCCTGGTTCCCAATCTGGCAAAGGGTTGCAAGACCCCCGGCAAACACTAAAGACCATGCGTGACGGCACCCGTAACTGGTACGCGCACATGGACGAACTCCACGACTCCCTGCACGGACAACTTGAGGTAAAATAGCCTATGGTCCCAGCCCACGAGCACTTTGGCGGCTAAAAATTTTTTTGCCGGCAAAGTGGTCTCGTTGACTAAATAGTGCTAACCATAATGTTGTTTTCGTGCATGCAGGCCGTTCTTGCTTCCAATCTTGAGCTATTTCGTGCTCAAGAGAAGAAAAAACAAGGAATGCCAGCAACTGCAGCAGGACATGGAGATGAAGGACGCCCAAATCACGAGCTTGGAAGAAGCTCGCAAGAAAGATGAAGGTGACAAAAACTTTCTTTGCCTTCTTTTCATCCGACTTCTTTTTCTTTTCCGACAAGTATTTTAGTCGTCTTTTCTTTTTATTTGTAGAATTACTAAACACTGTGCAAGATATTCTCAAGAACTCCACTGACATGCAAGCTTTGATGAACGAAGCTGCAGATCTTGCCGAGCTGGTGACCAAACTAAAGGCGGATCACTCCAAGGAGTTGGATGAGCGTGCGTTGGCCCATGCTGCCGAAGTTAGCAAGTTGACTGGACAACATGAGGCCATGAGCAACAACCTTGACCAGGTGAACAAGAACGCCAAGGAGCAGCAGGACCAACTGTCAAAGGCGGTCCAGCTAGCTCAAGAAACGCTTGAGAACCATCTGGATGAGGTCAACGCCATCCACGACCATGTCTTGGGTATGTCTCCAATCCTTCATCTTTGTCACCTTGCTTTCTTGAAACTAGAGGCTGCAGTGTGTAACTTTTTGTGTTGTGCAGTGCCGGCTGGCTTGGGAGATGACCTGGCTACAACGCCGCGCCTTGCCCGAATCTTGAAAGTTGGCGAAATCGTCAACCAGATTGTCGGCGCAGGCAAAGCAATTGCCGCCAAGTTCTACCCTGGGGAAGACGGCGATCCCGTCATCTTCGATGCTCTGCCGGACCTGTTGGCGAAGGCGGCAGCCGAACACGACAGCACGCTACGCTCAGCAGCACGAGGCGGCGCCAAGTTGGCATTGGCAATGACGGCGGCGTGGTACCTGGAGGCTGATATTCATCAAGTCACCGAGTACTTCCCCACCGAAGACGAAAACAACCAAGCCATCGTGATGCAGGACGTGCTGCGGTCTGTTCGCGGCTATGCGACCCGGGTTGCCAACATGGTTGACATCCGCAAGTTCTACAAGGAACACCCGGACCCGCATGTTGCCGTAGTCGATCCTTCCTTGGCGGATCCTGAAGCTGCCAGAGGCGAAGAAGGCGAAGCCGAAGACGACAAGCGCAGCCCCAAGGATGGCCGAGCCAGCCCCAATAATGCCGGCGTCAGCCCCCAGGACCTCTCCACCAGCTCTACCAAGGCGGCAATCCCTTAGACTCCCTCCTGCAAAGGCAGCACAAAACACTGCGTTAATCTGTTAAAGCATAAAACTTTATTTTGGGTTGTAAATATTTATGGGCCAACTTTTATGCTACACTTGGCGGTAGGCTTATTTAAGTGGCCCGCCTTAATATGTATCTCGCCTGCATGTTTAGCTTTTTCATATGTTGGCGGAACCTCATCTTAGTTACTTTAGCTGAGCCAACCAGGTGCAATACCAACTAATTTAGACTCAGAGACCAAAGCCAACATGTTGGTGCGAACGACATACTACTAGGCGACCCACACAAACAGACAGATAAGCATATTAGGCGGTGCAAAGATTGTTTGCGTTTTTAGCCGGCAGACGGCAAATGTCAAAAAGTTTGGACCTTAGCACGGAGCAAAAACTTATTTTGTTTGGTAACTTTTATGACAACAGATATATGATTGCGAGAAAAGACAAAAGATGGCATGATCCCAAAACTGAATGAGCAAACCACAGACTTTTATTTCATAATCATATAGTACTTATTACAATGTGGAAATTGCTAAGTGTAAAAAGGACGTAGCTGCTCAATGTTCCAGGGTCGCTTGGTTTTTTCGTACTTGTCGTCAACCTTCCTTTTGCGCTTGCGACCTCGCTTCTTCTTGTATCCGTCTCGTGCGTCGACCAAGTAATAAGAACCATTGAGCAACACCTTACTGACCACAAAGGGTCCTTCCCGAGACGGGGATAACTTATGCAAGCCCTTCCTATCTTGGATTAGGCGGAGAACCAGGTCACCAACTCTAAAACTTCGTTGCCTCACCCTTCTGCAGTGATAACGCCTCAAACTTTGTGTCGTGGTGGGATCACGGCAGATGCCATGGGTATGGCTTAGTTGGGGCCGAACGGTCGTTGGGGGAATCCGGGGAGGGTTTATGCACTCAAGACGTGCACAAGCAAGAACATGCAAGAAACCACAAGAACATGAACAAGAAACCAAGAAAGCCAAGAACACAAAAGACACCACGATGTACCCAGGTTCGGGGCCTTCGTGAGGAAGTAAAACCCCTACTCCTGCCTTGCCTCTCTCAATATATCAGTGTGGTTCTCAGTACAAGGTGCTCCTCGAGCTGTATGTTGCTACCAAAGTGAGAGCTCGAGATAGAAGATGAAACTACGAAGGGGGAAATGAGCTAGGGTTTGTTCCTCTCCCCTCTCTGGAGGTAGAGAAGCCGCATATATACACAGGCCGAAGTACATTTTTACCCCTGCCTACAACTGACAATGGCATGGCCAAAAGGTAGAAGACAAGCCTCTGCCTCCTGCCAGCCCAACGGCCGGACTGTCAGGCCAGCCAGGCCTAGCTTTCCTCTTCGGGTCATACTTCAGTAGCCTGCCGAGGTCTAGCCTGTAGACCTTTCCCGAAATGGCCAAGTCAGCTCCTAGGCCCCCGAGCTTCCGGGAATCCCGTGGACGGACCTCGCCGTCCTCTGAAGCCTCGGGCTACGAGCTCTGCGGCACCCGTGACCTCTCTGACATGCCTCGATCCTTGCTGCCAACCTCGGATAACACTCCTGATCATATACCTCGGTGGAGAATATCTTATTCCGTGGTAGAGAATATACCTCGGAAAGTATACCTCGGACGTACACCTTACGTCGGATGACGCCTCCTGCGTCCTTGCTCAATCGTTCCCTCGGACAGCTTACTGCCTTAACCTTACATGTCTTTACCTCATCATTACCCTACCCGGGGGTAACCCCCCGACAGTAGTCCCCGAAGCTGATGTGGTCTCGCAGCCTCGGATGAAAGGCCGCATCAGGTTCAACCCGAAACCACATGCGCTACGATGTTTTGCAGGTCACCGAACCAATACCCGAGAAATCCATCGGTCTGTTCCTCGGGCCACGCTGCTTTTCCGAAGTATCCGCCGAGATCTCGGACGTCAACCCCTCGATTTCTGCATCCTTACTGACTTCGGTCAGAGAACACTGTTCACGTGTCCCATCCGTCACTTCCTGGTCCACGATAGTCAAAGCACTCGAGTGCTTTCCACCACGCGGCCCACGTCAGCGGAGGTTTCCCGCTTGCGCCGCTTCGCGCTCCAGTAACCGCGCCGCACGACGGTTTGCCTCCTGCAACCGATCCTGTGGCCTGCTCGCCCACCGCTATCTTCGTGCCACGTGGGCCATTGTGCACAAACGATCCCACTCGCCGCTCCGATAACCGCGCGGTAGTGCGCAGTTACCGCCCGCGGTTATAAATATGGGCCCAGGGCAGTGCTTCCCTCTTCTTCCTCATTCACTCGCCGTCTCGCCTCCATCGCCACCAGCGCCGCCGCTTCCGGTTGAGAAGAAACGCGTTCCAGCCGCCGCCGACGAGCAGCTCCTTCGTCGCCGCTGCGACCGCGTCACCGGCGCCGCCCTTCAGCACCTCGTTTTCACGGTATGTACTCCCTTTCTTGATACCCTAGGCATTGCCCTAGGTTTCTTCCTCTTCGCGCTTTGGTTCTTCATATGTTCTTGAATAAAATTCTATTTACCTCCTCCGGTAGATCTTACTCGCATACTTTTTTGGGTAGAAATGAGTTTCATACCTCGGACAGACGTTCGCCTAGCATATATGTGCCTCTATGTACATTAGATAGCCGTCCAACTCCTCCTGAGTTAGCCAGATATAGCCTTAGATTCCAGATTTACTTTTTCCTTTGCTAAACTTCTGTGCATTCTCTGCAGATTGATTCTGCCGAGATGTCTCCTCCTGAGACTTCGGAACAAACCGAGGTTCCAGACCTCGAACTGGAGGTCGGAGAACGAGCCGGCTGGGAAGGTTCGGATGTAACTCCGGACGAAATCCAGTGGCTCAGGGCGACTCGGCGGATTCCCGCCGGGGTAGAATGTCGCCTGCCAGAGGGCGAACTCGAGCCTCAAGTCAAGGAAGGGGAACGGGTGGTCTTCGTCGCGCACTTCCAGCGCGGCTTCGGACTGCCCGTTAGTGATTTCTTCCGGAGCTTCCTCGACAAGTTCGGACTCCAGGTTCATCACCTCCCCGCCAACGCCATCACCACTCTCTCCTGCATCGTTTCCTTCTCTGAGGGATACCTCGGCCTCAAAGCCACGGTAGACCTCTTTTCTCGCTACTTCCAACTCAAGCGGCAAGTGATCCCGGATCCAAAGAACAAGGATCTGCCCAAGCAATTAACCGCCTGCGGAGCTGCCACCGTAGCTCCTCGCCGAAACTCCATCTTCCCACGTATCACTACTCCGGACACCGTTCGCAAGTGGCTCCGGACGTGGTTTTACGTGAAGAACTCCGGCGAAGAGGACCTCCTCAACCTGCCGGCGTTTAACCTCAGCCCTCCTACAGAACAGCTCAACTGGGACTACACTCCCCCTCACAGCGGCGAACTCAAGTCCATCCATGAGTACATTGCGAAATGGCAGGACCCGGAGGACCCCGGAAACGACGGGAAAGTCCTGACGGCTGATGACCTGGCCTGCACATTCGTGAAGCGCAGGGTCTCCCCTCTCCAGGCGAGGTCTCACAAGATCTGCCACATGAGCGGTCTTTATGACCCCACCCGCCATACGCACGTTGCACTGGACAACGCCGCGGTAGCTCGGCGAGTCCGAGCTATCACCAAGTCCAAGATCCCTGACGCTTGGACATGGGGAAGGGAACCCCACTACCGGACCAAGCCAGCGAAACAGGTACGCTATTCCGACGTTTTCTTCGTACTCCTTTACCACCGAGGTCTTGCTACCGACGTTCATCTTGACAATTTTCTTCCTAACTCCTTTTCATATGTCTGCCATACAGCTGTTCTCCCGCCAGACCGCCGAGGATGGAGTCCATCCTGCGGACCACTTCGGCAAGGATCTCCCTGTCGAGGACCCACCATCCAACGTGGACCCTGACAACGAGGATTATATGCCCATTGCCTCGGCCCGCATCACCACCGCGGGTAAGCCTCAAGCACAAGCTTCAGTTCAAGAGATTTCGGATGACGAGGAGGGGTTTCTCGTCATGGAACCAATAAACGCGGTACCTATCTCCTGCCTTCCTCACCTTCCGAACTTTACTCCAGCAACCAGCCGGAAACGCGCTGGTGCCGCAACTTCGGCCGCCGAACCATCCGCCACTGGAGCCTCCGGACCCACTGAGGCTCCGGTCAAGAGACGTCGGCTGAAGAAGTCCGGAAATCCTCCTCATGCCCGAGGGGGCAAGAGGTTTCCTACCTCGGATGGGTAATGCTTTGCTTCTATAGCCAACAATGTTTGTTGCTTAAACATATTACCTCGGTATTAACACTTAACCATCTTCCTTTCGTTGCAGTGACCCCATAGACGTGGATCAGGAGGTATCCTCCATGACTGCACCCGTTGGTGCCTCTGAAGCCACGACCACCCCGACGAACTCTCGCCCCGGATCTCCTCCACCGAGGTCTGGCCCGGCCTTGGGGAAATCTGCCCCCACCCGAGGTCAGACTTCTCCGCGTCCTCAAACGGATGCGGGGACCAATCGCGCCAGAACTCCGGCTACCGCCTTGCCGGAGCCTCGACTCTCCCCCCGCAGCCAGACTGCCCGCAACCAACAGCAGCAACAGCAGAAGCATCAGCAGAAGCAACAGCCCAAGCAACAGCCCCAAAAACCAGTTCGCCAGACTACCTTGCCGTTGGAGAAGGGCAAGGAGAAAGAGAAAGAGACGGTGAAGTCTAAGGTCACCCCCAAACCAACATCTGGGTCTGGCACCCTGACTATCTCTTCTCCTTCAAGGATGCAACCGAGGTCTCCTCCCCCGGTGACACGCCGAATTCCTCCATTCGCCGCACCCGTTGATGAGACTGCCCCTCCGGCCGAAGAATATGCTCGGAGGGCATCTCTTATATTGGATAACCGGCCTGCTTCAAGCTCCGAGGCTGCTTTGGCCTTGGAGGCCTCGGTTAGGGGCATCGAGCAGGGCGGACCGTGGGGATTTCCTCCTCTGCGCACTGACAGTGACCAGAGCCTCGGCTCCTTGGAACACTACAATGCAGACTGGAATTCTGCAGACGAGGTCTCCTCGGCCTCCCTAGCTGCTCCGGTGGCTGAGCATCCTGCGGGAAACAGCGCCTGCGGCCGAAGCGTATATGATCTACAAACTGCTGCCCTGCGTGCTGCTCAAAACATCGACGTAAGTCCTATTCTCTTTACTTTCATGCAGTATCTCATCTAATATCCACCATTCCCAGTCCCCGAGATTCGAGGTAAACTATTGACGCTCCGCCGGAGTTAAAATTGTTTGGCTTGAATCTCAACTTTCCATTTTCATCCGACGTATCCAAACCATTTTACTTACTTTAGCATGCACCTCGGGTACGAGTCCCCGAGACTCCTGTCGAGGCATACCCCGGCAACATTTTCCCAATGATTTGACTCCGAGTCCCCGAGACTCTTGTCGAGGTATAGCCTTTCTAACCGAGCTATGTTTTTCTTCCTTGCAGAATACTATGAACGTCCGCACGGATATCTTTCATACCCTCTTGTTTGACCACAAGAAACTCCACGACGAGCACAAGGCCGTCCTTGCAGAAAAGAACTCTTTGGACGAGAAGCTACAACAAGAGAAAGCCGAAGTAGCTCGTCTGGTAAAGGAGCTCAAGCGCATCACTGAGCTGCGGACGTCTGAAAAAGAGCAGCTGCAGGCGGAAAAGGCCAGTGTTGTCGAAACAGAGAAGAAACTTCGGGAGGATGCCGCCAAGGATCACCAGGAAGCGCTCCAGTTAGCCGAGACCCGCGCCACCTCGGCCACGAGGCTTTGGAAGCTCTGCAAGCGCAGGTCAACCAGTTTCTCCCGACGCTGCAAACTATCAACCGCGAGATGGACGGTAAGTTTCTTGCCCCCTTAGCTTTGCTTTGTCCTCAACATAGGCTCTTTGCCGAACTATCTCTTTCATTATTAACATGCTATCCTTCTGCAGAGCATTTCACCTACACCCAAGTCTCGGCCCGCAGTATCACTGCTCGGCACAGGGAGAGGCGTAAGGAGACGAACCCCGTCTGGACCGTTGAGGACCACATCGTGGCCATCAAGGCTCGGATCAATCCCTTGAAAACCATTGGGTCGGAACTTCTTGATGCAGGTGCGTCTGCTTTCCGAGCCTTATGGCCTCTTGCCGACGCTCCCAAATCTACGCCCGAGCTCGCCGCCCAGCTTCGCGACACCGAAAGAAGATTGCGAGAGTGGCGCTCATCTTCAGCTCGCGCTGGAGCTGATGCCGCTCTCAGGTTTATCATGACTTGGTGCGAGAAGATCGACCTCGAGAAGATGAACACTCTCCGGCGAGGCTCACCTTGGTCGTCCGACCCGATCCTTGTCGCGCGCCGCCAAAAGATGGCCAACTACTTTGCTGGATATGCCACACGAAGAACTTGAGCGAAGGAGACACCTACTCCGACGCCGAGGATTACGAGCCAGAAGACGAGGAATACGAAACAGAATCCGACGTCGAGGCCGAGCAAGGTGACGGCGGTGAAACCCGCGAAGCAGAAACCGAGGCTTCTCCACAACCTGGTGCCGAGGTTACTGCCGACGTTGCCAGCACTTCCCAGGCTACCTCGGCTCCGGACGAAATCCCTGCTACATCGGCTGCTGCCGACGTAATTCCTGATGCCTCGACCTGAACTTATGCTTGGCCAAAAAACTTCATTAAATCCCCGGTATGCCGGGACGCAGATGTAATCAAACTTAAGTAGTTCCTTTGCTACCTCTATTACTATCATGCTCATTCGAACCATGCTTTTCTAAGCTTTATGTCGAATCCTTTTGAATGATTGCTCGAGTTTACTTTCGTGTTTACTATATTTGGCATTCTTTGCTCTTGTCTGCCATTCTGGCGTTCGACAGTCGAGTCACAAGATTGTTGTTCATAGCATACAGTACTTGGTAAATTCCGAGGTATGTTTCAAAGTCATCCGACATAAAAAAGAAGTAAAAACAGGGGTTAGTAAACGACATATGCCGAACTGTCTTTTTGGACCGAGTCCCCGAGTTCATTTTCATGTTTCCCATGTTCTTTCGTCTTTGCTCTTGACTGCCATGCTGGCGTTCGTCAGTCGAGTCACAAGATTAGTTACATAGCATACAGTACTTGAAGTTTGAGACGAGGTTCAAAATAGTTCGGCATACGAACGAAGAAAGAGTACAAACAAAAAGAAACATGCAATCATAAGAGCGAGGCAGTCCCCGAGCTCACTCTCGAGGTGCCGAAGTTTTTATTTAAAGATCAGCCGAGGTACATACATTACTTCCTTCAACAGTAGAAGGGTCGGAGTAGAGCTACATTCCATGGACGCTGAAGCTCCGCATCGGGTCTATCCAGCCCATCTCCCCTTGGCTCCTGTGCATCTATAAGATAGTACGAATCATTGTGCAAAGCTCGGCTCACAATGTATGGTCCCTCCCATGGAGGTGACAACTTGTGCCGACCTTTGCTGCGCTGAACAAGCCTCAGCACTAGATCTCCTTCATTAAACTTTCGGGGTTTTACATGCCGACTTTGATAACGTCGGAGACCCTGCTGATATATTGCTGACCGAGATAAGGCCAATTCTCTTGCTTCCTCGAGCAATCTACAGCATCTTCCCGAGCTTCTTTAGCCTCGGCTTCTGTGTACATTGCCACTCTGGGCGCATCATATTCAATGTCGGTTGGCAGCATTGCCTCGGCCCCATAGACCATGAAAAATGGCGTATAGCCAGTTGATCTGTTCGGTGTGGTCCTTAGACCCCACAGAACTGCTGGTATCTCATCGATCCAACACCCCGGTGTTTTCAACAGTGGTTCTACCAACCGAGCTTTGATTCCGGCCAATACCAATGCATTTGACCTCTCTACTTGCCCATTAGCCTGTGGGTGAGCCACCGAGGCTACATCAAGTCGAATTCCCTTACTCATGCAGAACCGAGCAAACTCTCCGACAGCAAAGTTCGTGCCGTTGTCTGTAATGATACTATGAGGATATCCATATCTCAGGATTATTTCCTTCAAAAAGGTCACCGCCGTATGACCATCCACTTTTCGGATTGGCTTCACCTCGATCCACTTAGTGAATTTGTCCACCATCACCAGTATGTGAGTCATATTGCCTCGGGCTGGCTTGAATTCTCCCACCATGTCCAGACACCAAACTGCAAAGGGCCACGTGATAGGAATGGTCTTGAGCGCCGAAGCTGGCATGTGCTGCTGCTTGGCGAACCTTTGGCACCCTTCACATTTCCGAACTATATCTTCTGCATCGGCATTGGCGGTGGGCCAATAGAACCCGTGCCGGAACACCTTGGCCACCAGAGCTCTTGTGCTGCAATGATGTCCACATTCTCCTTGGTGGATTTCTAAAAGCATCTCCTTGCCTTCAGCTGGTTCGACACACCTCTGCAACACCTCGGTCACACTTCTCTTGTATAGCTCCTTGTTGATGATGGTGTATCCCTTAGCTCTCCTCTGGATTCTCCTTGCCTCGGTTGTATCACTTGGCAAACTTCCATCGGCTATGAAGTTCATGATCTGCTCCGCCCATTCCGGCACTGGATGCAGAGGAAAAAGCCTCTCATCTATCTCCATTGGTTCGGTCGCCATGATCTCCTTCATGATTTCCTCCACCATTGCTCGGCCAGTCCCCGAGTGTTGGTGCGAAGTCCCCGGGTCAGACCCGAAGTTCCCATCATCTATCTCCATAGGAAAAGCTCCATCAGTCCTCGGATACTGCGAAGCAGTCCCCGAGTCCGGCCAAACGCATCCGACGTCTACCTCCATAGGAATAGGCTCAGACTCCGAACTTGGCGGTAAGAAAATTGACTCGGAGTCAGGCGAGGGCTTGATTGAAGGAGTTCTCAAATGGTTCAGCGCTATCCCCGGTGGCACCGGTTCTTTGGATGAACCGAGCTTGGACAATACGTCGGCGGCTTCATTCTCCCCCCGAGGTATGTGCTTGTACTCACATCCTTCGAAGAACCCAGACACCTTTTGCACATGAAACCGATACAACTCCATGTTCGCATCCAACGCATCCCAAGTGCCGGTGGATTGATGCACCACCAAAGCTGAATCGCCGAAGCATTCTATACGCCGGACACCTATCTCCTTTGCCACCTTGAGCCCATGGATCAGGGCCTCATACTCCGCCACGTTGTTCGACGCCGAGAAATGGATTTGCAGCACATACTTCAACTGGTCTTGCTTCGGCGAGGTTAGGACTACGCCGGCACCTAATCCGACCTTGGTCTTGGACCCATCAAAGTGCATCTTCCAATAATTATAGTCCGGCAAGGGCGGCTCATATTGCATCTCGGCCCAATCGCATAAAAAGTCCGGCAGCGCCTGCGACTTGATTGCATCTCGCCTTTCATAATGCGGAGTGTATGGAGATACCTCGATCGCCCATTTGGCAACTCGCCCAGTTGCGTCCTTGCATCCGATGATCTCCGAGATTGGAGCATCACATACCACCGTCATGGGATGCTCTTGGAAGTAATGCTTCAGTTTCTTAACCGCCAGGTATACTCCGTACGTCATCTTCTGGTAGTGGGGGTAGTTTTGCTTCGACGTGGATATCACCTCGCTCAGGTAGTAGATTGGTCTCTGCACCGATTTGCCTCCTTCGTCTCGCTCCACCACCACTGCAACACTTACGACCCGGTTTGTAGCCGCAATGTATATCAACATCGGTTCATTCTGCAAAGGGGATGCCAACACCGGAGCAGTGGACAACATCTTCTTCAGCTCATTGAACGCCGCGTCCGCCTGCGGGGTCCAAGTGAAACTGGTACTTTTCTTCATAAGTTGATACAATGGTAAGGCTTTTTCTCCTAGCCGACTTACAAACCGACTTAAAGATGCAAGGCATCCCGTGAACTTCTGCACATCTTTTAAACAGTTCGGCAACTTCATTCTTTCGATAGCTCGGATCTTAGCCGGGTTAACTTCTATACCTCGGCTCGATACGAGGAAACCGAGCAATTTTCCAGCCGGGACACCAAAGGTGCACTTGTCCGGGTTAAGTTTCAACCGATACTTTCTTAAATTTGCAAATGTCTCTTCGAGGTCTTCGATGAGAGTATGCTTCTTTTTAGTTTTGATAACAATGTCATCGACATACACTTGCACATTCTTGCCCATTTGAGAATGTAAGCACTTCTGCATACACCTTTGATAAGTTGCCCCGGCATTTCTCAAACCGAAACACATGACACGATAGCAATACGCCCCGTACGGGGTAATAAAGGCAGTCTTTATTTGATCATCAGTGTTCAGTGGGATCTGGTGAAAACCAGAATATGCATCAATAAAAGACAACAGCTCACATCCAGCCGTAGAATCGATCACTTGATCAATCCGAGGTAAAGGAAAGGGATCCTTCGGGCACGCCTTGTTCAGGTTGGTGAAGTCAATGCACATGCGCCACACCTTGACTACCGCCGGTTCGTCCTTCTTTTTCTCCACGAGGACTGGATTAGATATCCAGTCCGGATGCAGCACTTCCATGATGAAGCCTGCAGCCAGTAACTTCGCCAGTTCTTCGAGTACCACCTTTCTTCGGTCATCTGAGAGCCGCCGCGTCGGTTGACGCACTGGTTTCACCTCTGGCCGAACAAACAAAGAGTGCTCTGCCAACTCCCTCGGAACACCTGGCAGGTCTTTAGCCGACCATGCAAAAATGTCCCGATTCTCACGGAGGAAGTGACAGAGCGCGCTTTCCTATTTCTCGTCCATGCCAGTACCAATGATGGCGAAACGCTCCGGGTTCTCCGAGTCCAGCGGGATTTTCTTGGTCTCCTTGGGCACCTCGAATGAAGCGCTCATGTCCGGAGTAATTAGTCCGGACATGCCGAGCTGAGTAGACTGCGCCATTGCCACCACCTTCTGAAGTTGCTTCTTCTCCGCCGCGATCACCAAGGACTCGGCTAAACTGGATCCCGCCGAGGCACATTGCATAGCCTTCTTGTAGTCACCAGAAATGGTTATTATTCCCTTGGGCCCCGGCATTTTCATCTTTAGGTAAGCCACATGAGTGGAGATCATGAACTTGGCCAAGGCTGGCCTTCCCAGCAAGGCATGGTAAGGGCTCTGCAAGTCCACAACCTCGAACTCAAGACTTTCAACTCGGCTGTTATCTCGGGTACCAAAACCCACGTCGACCCAAATCTTTCCCATAGGTGCACAAGAGACCCCGGGCACAATACCGTGAAATGTACAGCTGCTAGGCTGCAACTGGTTCGGTGAGTATCCCAGCTTGACCATTGTGTCTCGGTACATGATATTTATGGCACTCCCATTGTCCACCAAGACTCGGGTGAATCTCACATTGTTGGTCGGCCCACAAAACGTCGGATCCACCACCAGTGCATAGTTTCCAGGGCTCGGCATGATCCGAGGTGTATCTTGCCTGCTCCAAGTGATCTCTTGCTCGGACCAGTTCATGTATTTCACCACCGCCGGAGATACTGCATTCACCTCCTTGGCACGCCTCAGCATACTCTTCTTATCAGTTGACTCAGTCACAAACACCACGTAGCTCTGATGTACTTCCCTATAATCATTACCGGGGTTCTCATACCTCTGATTCTCAAAGGACCACGTTTGGCTTTGGCCGGCACCACCGTTGTTGTTGTTGCCCTGGGCACTCACTGCATTCACCGGTTTCGCCTGCACCGTCTTCTGGTTTTGGGCCGCATGCACCGGGGTTGAATTTGCTCCGGTTAAGCTCTGATTCTGCGCCGCTATGGTCGGCTTATGCTGCTGCTGCGTGTTCGGATATTGAGGTCTACGCCATTGGTTCGGTGGCCCACTCCGGTTTGCCCCAGCTTTCGCCCCTTCTGCAGCGGTTCGGTGATGAAAACTACACTGCAGAGTGGTATGGTTGGGTGTTCTGCCATTCCTGCCATGATAGATACATGGTCCATTCACCAATGACTCGTAAGTCACAGGTGGTCCGGCCTCCTGCCACTGCTTCGCACCACCTCCCTGATTCTGGTTCTGGTTCGGAGTCCACGCCTGACCCTCAGTCTTCGGTTTCTGGGCGCCTCCAGGTCCGGACTGACTTGGGTTTACAGCATTGACTTGGAAATCTGGTTCTCTCCTCTTCTGCCCGAACTCTTGACGGTTATCAAACCTCGGTCCGTTGTTGCGGTTGTTCATCGGATTCCTCCTGTTCCGGGCATTCCCATCCAGCAGAGGCTGCATCGGATCGCCAAGGGCATAGGAATCAGCTATCCGAATCGTCTCGGCCAGAGTCTTTGGCATATCTCTCTGGAGCCTCTGCCACAACATGCTACCATACCGACATCCATCAGCAAACCACGCTATAGCCTGTGCTTCGATAACTCCCTCACAGGAGTTCCGAACATTGCTCCACCGAGTCAAGAATTCTCGGTCAGTCTCATTGTCCTCCTGCTTGCACGCCTGCAAAAGCTGAGGTCGGTTTGGCCTCCTGTAAGTGCTGGCGAAGTTGCTATTGAATGCCTCCTCTAAATCCAGCCAGCAATCGATGCTATTCTCCGGCAGATTGTTCAGCCAGATCCGAGCAGGACCTTCCAACATGTGCGGGAGATACCGGACCGCCCATCGGCGATTGCCCCCCGCAATGTATACTGCTGAAACATAATCAGCTAGCCAATCTTGCGGCTTGGTGCTCCCATTGTACGGCCTGGTACTCCGACCCAACTGAAACTGAGACACGGTGGAGGTGGTTCCTTCATGATCCGAGGTCCAAAACACGCCGGACCAGGAGGGCCTTCCTCCTCCAACTCTCGGACATGTAAATCCGATCTAGCTTGTAGCGCGCATCACCTGTAGGCAACGTCCGAGCTCCGATACGCTCTCCCAATGCACCATCCACTCTATAGAATCCAGCCCGCTCCATGGCTGAATTTCCATCATCATATCGGTCGCCACCTCGACCGACGTTCTTCGGCTGCGGAACATACTCCGGCTCTTGCTGATACTGCTCCTGCGGCCGGGGTTGCTGCTGATGCCTCGGGGGCTGAGGTGGTTTACCTCGGCCAGCCGACGCTGCTTGCCCACCGTTCTGATTTCCCTGAGCTGAACGGCCCTTAGCTCGGCTTGCATCACCTGGGCCGGGGTCTCCATTGGCTCGGCTAGCGTTGCCGACCTTTTGCTTCCCAGCTAACACCGGATCGTACACTTGCAGCTGCATCTCCTTGTTCCGACCTGAAGTGACACTCCGGGCACGATCGGCTCCTCCGACGTGTGGAGACGAGGCTTGCCCCTTGGACCCCTGGCTAACTGGCCTAATCGAATGGACCGCCTGCGAACCGCCAAGCCCGGCCTTGCGGAGGGCTTCATTTTGCTTGCTGGCCACATGCACTAACTCATTGAGCCGCTTCTGCTGCTCACGCCATGCATCTCCGGTCAACTCCGATAGCCCGGCCCTTACTGCTTCGGCTGCTCTAAGGTTCTTAGCTGGTGAACTATACACCGGCCTACCAGTAGCCGACCTGCTACTTGTTGCCTTACTCGAGCCCGAGACTGCAGCCCTAGCCATCTCCCCATAGAGGTCCTTGCCTCGGTTGAGCAGAGCAGCTTTCTTACGCCGCACAACCGGAGTAAAACCATCCTCTATACCATGTGCAGCATTGTACTCCTTCTGCTCCATATCGAACTGCTGCTTAGCCTCGGCCAGCAACCGAGCTTCTCTCAGCACCCTCTGGCGCTCTGCCTCTAACCCGGCCACCGTATGCTCCACACTTGCCTCTACTGCGAGTGGCCGAGCTAACCTATCAACGATAGCTTCTAAGGGAACTTCTTCCCTTGGCATGCCCAACTGCTCATTCTGACTAGGTTTCTCGTACGGAAACTTCGCCGTCCGACCTGATTTCTCAGGCAGCGCGGTTGGCGTCGCCTCCACCTCGGCTAGCGCGACCTTGCCAGCATCTGCCTTGCTAGCTGCAGGCCTGGTACCAGCCATCATCACCTCCACACACCTCGGAGGGCGAGTGACACGCCGACCCAAAGCCGCCAGGAGAGGAGTTTCGTCGTCCACGAGCACCTGCTCCGGGTACTCGCGAACCACCTCGACAGCAACGTAAGTGGGGAAGCTGCCGAGCATCATGAGGAAGCCATCGGTGGGGAAAGGCTTGCCGGCGAAGCACCCCGCATTGTCGCTCACAAAGGCGAACTCGCCGATCTTGGTAACAAGGCCAGAAAGAACACACCAGAGGAGCCCGTCCGGATGGAAACTCCACCCAACGCCTCAATCTGCCCCACGGTGGGCGCCAACTGTCGTGGTGGGATCACGGCAGATGCCATGGGTATGGCTTAGTTGGGGCCGAACGGTCGTTGGGGGAATCCGGGGAGGGTTTATGCACTCAAGACGTGCACAAGCAAGAACATGCAAGAAACCACAAGAACATGAACAAGAAACCAAGAAAGCCAAGAACACAAAAGACACCACGATGTACCCAGGTTCGGGGCCTTCGTGAGGAAGTAAAACCCCTACTCCTGCCTTGCCTCTCTCAATATATCAGTGTGGTTCTCAGGTACAAGGTGCTCCTCGAGCTGTATGTTGCTACCAAAGTGAGAGCTCGAGGTAGAAGTGAAACTACGAAGGGGGAAATGAGCTAGGGTTTGTTCTCCCCTCTCTGGAGGTAGAGATGCCGCATATATACACAGGCCGAAGTACATTTTTACCCCTGCCTACAACTGACAATGGCATGGCCAAAAGGTAGAAGACAAGCCTCTGCCTCCTGCCAGCCAACGGCCGGACTGTCAGGCCAGCCAGGCCTAGCTTTCCTCTTCGGTCATACTTCAGTAGCCTGCCGAGGTCTAGCCTGTAGACCTTTCCCGAAATAGCCAAGTCAGCTCCTAGGCCCCCGAGCTTCCGGGAAACCCGTGGACGGACCTCGCCGTCCTCTGAAGCCTCGGGCTACGAGCTCTGCGGCACCCGTGACCTCTCTGACATGCCTCGATCCTTGCTGCCAACCTCGGATAACACTCCTGATCATATACCTCGGTGGAGAATATCTTATTCCGGTGGTAGAGAATATACCTCGGAAAGTATACCTCGGACGTACACCTTATGTCGGATGACGCCTCCTGCGTCCTTGCTCAATCGTCACCTCGGACAGCTTACTGCCTTAACCTTACATGTCTTTACCTCATCATTACCCTACCCGGGGGTAACCCCCCGACACTTTGCTGATAGATGGCGGATCGTGCAAGGGCGACATCTCGTTCTTCATCAAGTAGGTCAAGGCCATCCTGTCTTGCATCTTCTGCGTCTTCCTGGACGTAGGCTTGAATTCTGGGGAATCGTACATCATGTCGGTTGGCAACACTGCTTCTGCGCCATAGACTAAGAAGAAAGGAGTAAACTTGGTTGATCTGTTTGGAGTTGTGCGTAAACTCCAAAGGACAGATTGCAATTCATCCACCCAAGCCCCAGCCGCTCTGTGCAATGGTACTTCAAGACGTGGTTTGATTCCTTGTAGAACTAAACCATTTGTACGCTCTACTTGACCGTTTGCTGCGGATGCGCTACTGAGGCTAGATCTAGGCGGATACCATGCTTATAACAGTATTCCTCGACTTCGCCTTGCGACAAGTTAGTGCCGTTGTCGGTGATAATGCTATGAGGCACCCCGAACCGAGAGATTATTCCCCACAGAAAGTTTGCGGCTGTGGCGCCGTCTAGCTTTTTGATAGGCTTAGCTTCAACCCATTTGGTGAACTTGTCTACAGCCACAAGTAAATGTGTGTAGCCACCAGGTGCCGTTTTAAACGGACCAACCATGTCCAAGCCCCAGACTGCGAAAGGCCATGTGATGGGTATTGTTTTAAGCTCTTGAGCCGGCATGTGTGATTGTCTGGCATAAAGTTGGCAGCCCCTGCATCTTTTAACAATGTCTTCTGCATCTTGCTTGGCTGTCAACCAATAGAAACCTTGTCGGAAGGCTTTTGAAACAAGGGCGCGTGAGGAAGCATGATGTCCACATACGCCGGCATGTATCTCATCCAACAGTTCTCTGCCTTCTTCGGGCGAAATGCAGCGTTGGTAAACACCAGTGGTGCTACGCTTGTACAATTCGCCTTTGATTATTGTAAATGCCTTGGCTCTTCTTATTATTTGCCTTTTCAAAACCTCATCATCCGGTAACTCCTGATTGATCAGGAAGTCCAAATATGGCGTCGTCCAATCCGGCTTTACCAAGTAGACGGCATAGCTAGCATTATCAACTGGTTCTGCCGATTCTGGGTCAAGGAGGTCTGCTCCTTTAATTGACGGCTTGTGTAGGTGTTCCAGGAAAACATCTTTTGGTACCTTTTTGCGTTCAGATCCCATTCTGGCAAGTGTATCTGCCGCCTCATTTTGAGCTCTTGGGATGTGGCGGACCTCGTAGCCTAGAAAACACTTGGCGAATTCGTCAACGGTAGCTCGATATGCCGCCATTGTCGCGCTCTTTGTGTCCCAAGTACCACGTATCTGTTGCGCCACCAAGTCTGAATCTCCGTAGCAGAGGACACGCTGGACGCCAAGTTCCTTGGCAATGTGTAAACCATGAAGGAGAGCTTCGTATTCAGCAACATTATTAGTTGCCTTGAAGTGAATTTGTAACACATAACTAAGCTTGTCTCCTTGAGGGTTTCTTAAAACAATGCCAGCCCCCGAGCCCTGAAGCATTTTTGATCCATCAAAGTGCATGATCCAGTATGCATCTTCAGGGAGAGGTACTTCGTCCATGGCCTCCGTCCAATCTGCTACAAATCTGCTAAGGCTTGAGACTTAATGGCCGTTCTGGGCTTATACATGATGTCGAAGGCGGCAAGTTCAATGCCCCATTTGGCAACGCGGCCTGTTGCATCTGTATTATTGATGATATCCCCCAGAGGTGCCTTGCTCACCACCGTTATTGAATGTTCCTGGAAATAGTGCCTTAACTTCCTGGCGGCGTAGAAAACACCGTAGACCAGCTTCTGGTAATGCGGATAACGCTGTTTTGAGGCGGAAAATACTTCACTGATGAAGTAAACCGGACGTTGTTCCGGCAAGTCTGAATTTTCCGTCTTGCGTTCCACAACCAGTACCACGCTAACAACCAAGTTAGTTGCGGCAATATAGAGCAGCATTGGTTCCTGCGAACGAGGAGCTGCCAAAATTGGAGCAGACGTTAACGCGTCCTTGAGTTGCTGCAAGGCGGCGTCTGCTTCGTCTGTCCACTCGAAGTTGTCGGATTTCTTCAGAAGCCGGTAGAGAGGCAGTGCCTTCTCACCAAGACGGCTAATGAAACGACTGACGGCAGCCGCCGAGCCGGCAAGTCGCTGCACGTCCTTCAGGTCCTTGGGCCTGGATATGTTGAGGATCGCTTTGATTTTTTCTGGATTTACTTCTATCCCTCGTTCGGAAACGATAAAGCCAAGCAATTTGCCGGCAGGAACCCCGAAGACGCATTTTTTCGGGTTGAGCTTCATCCTATATACCCGGAGGCTATCAAAGGTTTCTCTCAAATCGTCAAGCAAATCTGCCTTCTTTCTTGACATGACGGCAATGTCGTCAACATAGACGTGAACATTGCGGCCAATTTGCTCGTGAAGGCATCTTTGCATACACCGCTGATACGTTGCGCCGGCATTTTTTAGACCGAAGGGCATCGTGATGTAGCAGAAGGTCCCGTAGGGCGTAGTGAACGCTGTTTTGATTTGGTCGGATTCTCGCATTTTGATTTGGTGGTACCCGGAGTACGCATCCAAAAAGCACAGCAGCTCGGAGCCGGCTGTGGAGTCTATGACCTGATCTATACGAGGCAAAGCAAAGTGGTCCTTAGGACAGCACTTGTTCAAACCGGTATAATCAATGCACATTCTCATTTCCTTATTAGGTTTTGGAACCATTACAGGATTTGCCAACCAATCAGTGTGTACTACCTCCCTAATGAACTTGGCTTCTTGCAACTTGATGATCTCCTTCCCTATTGCTGTCCGCTTCTTCTCACCGTAGCGCCTTATTCCTTGCTTCACTGGTTTGGCTCCTTCGTAGACGTTAAGAGAGTGCTCGGCAAGTTCCCTCGGGACACCTGGCATGTCGGCTGATGACCATGCAAAGATGTCCTGATTCTCACGGAGGAACCTGACGAGCGCGCTTTCCTATTTGTCGTCCAAGCCAGCCCCTATGGTGACTTGCTTGGAGCTGTCACCTGGGACCAGATCCGCCTTCTTTGTGTCTTCGGACGCCTTGAAAGTGTTCTTTTGCTCAGCGGTCTTTACATGCTCCGGCAACTGCGACGTATCGAGCTCTTTCTTCAACATGGCTAACTCCTCTGCGTGGAGGACTGCCTCAGCGAAGGCGGCGTTGCCACGCTCACACTCCTTTGCTTTCTTGAAGTTGCCACTGATGGTAATTGTACCATTGGGTCCCGGCATCTTCAGCTTGCTGTATATGTAACACGGGCGAGCCATGAATTTGGCGAAAGCTGGCCGTCCAAAAATGGCGTGGTAGGCACTTTTGAAGGGGACTACTTCGAACCTGAGATACTCCGAGCGGTAGTTTGTCTCAGGCCCAAAAGTAACCTCCAATCTGATGCTTCCCATTGACTTGGCTTGCTTTCCCGGAACAATGCCATGAAACTTGACTTGCTATAGTCAAGCTGGCTTTCCGACAAGTTCATGCGCTTCAGAGTGTCCGCGTAGATGATGTTGAGGCTGCTGCCGCCATCCATCAACACCTTGGTGAGCCTGAAGTTATCGACAATTGGGTCGACGACAAGGGCGTATTTGCCGGGGTGAGGAACGTGATCTGGATGATCATCTCTATCCCAAGTTATTGGCTCCTCTGACCAGTCTAGATACTGGGGAACGTCTGGTACTGTGGCGTTTAGCTCGCGCATCTCCGCCTTTTCTTCTTTTGCCGAAGGAGTGCCCAGGAAGCACACCAATTGGCCATGTACCTTGGGATATTTCCTTTCTTTGCGCATCAGCTTGGGTTCCTCATCCTCGGACATGGACACTGCCCCATCATCGTCTTCCTTCTTTGTCTTCTCAGCCTTTTTGCTCTTTTTTGATTTCCAGCCAACCTCGGGGTCCTTCTTGAAGTCCTCCATGAACCGGCATTCCCCTAATGTGTGGTTACTTTGCCTAAGGACGCGTGGATTGGGCAGGGCAAGGCTTTCGCCTGATCGTACGTCAGGCGCTGCTTGCTGGAGCCGCCATCTTTACCCTTTCCTTTCCACTTGCGGTTGCCGCCTTTGCCTTCGAAGGCGGCGGCGACCTCGTTTGATGGTCCGGCTTTGTCATCCTGGGGAGCCTTGCGTTTGTGACTTGCTCGCCTGTTTGGCGCCATATCATGTGCGCCATCTCCATCGCGTGCATCATCATCCGCCTGTGCGTACATGGCTGCTACTTCGAGCATGACTCCGAGATCCTTGACTTGCATGCGTACGAGCTTATGTCTGAGACTTGAGCCCTTCAGGAGGCCTGTGGTGAAGGCATGGATTGCTTGATTGTCGTCTACGTTCTCGCAGCTTGCCTTTGTTTGAATCCACCTTGCCAAGAAGCTTGTAGCTGTTTCATCTGGCTTTTGCACGCAACGAACCAAATCTGTGTATGTATTGGGTCGCTTGTACGTGCCTTGGAAGTGCTGCGTGAACACCTTTTCCATGTCATGCCAACTATGAATGCTTTTCTCCGGCAAGTTTTCGATCCAGCTTCGGGCTGTCCCCTCCAGCATGAGGGGAAGGAAGCGTGCAGCGACGAGGCCATTGCCTCCGGCAATTTCAACTGCCAGCGCGTAGTCCGACAACCATGAGTTTGGCTTGTCCGCTCCATTGTACCTTTGATGAGTTTTTGACACTGATGTCATGTCTCTGGGTACTTGAACGTTGCGGATGGCTGGGCCAAAGCACTCAGGTCCTAGATAGGCATCTTGCTTTCCAGCCTTGATGTCATTGAGACGATGTCTCGCGTCTTGCGGACTGAGCTGTTTGCCAGATCTATGCATGAGGCTCGTCCTGCGCTGCCCGGCTGTGCCTAGGCTCATTGTTGTGTCCCCGGCTTCCGCCTTCGTGCCTGGGCACTGGTGGTGGGGACTGTGTGCGGTCCCTGCTTCTTCTTGGCGGCGGGGCGTCGTCGCGGTTGCCGCCACTCCTTGGCGGCTGCTTGCTGCCCCTGCTTCCGCCTTCATCCCGCCTAGGCGGTGGAGGTGAGGCCTTGCGCCTGTTGCCGGTCCTGGATGCCTCGTCACGCTGCCTTTGGGAGGTGGTGATTTGCGTGGGTCTTTCTCCTTGTCCTTCCCTTTTCCGTGGCTACTGGAGCCGGACGGATCTTCTGGGTTGCCACCGGCCGCAGCTTTGCAAGCGTTGGATTTTGATTCCAACTTTCCTCCCCTTGCGTCCGCCATGTCGGCGCGAGAATCAGCACGGGCCTGCTGCTCTAGAGCTTTGTGAGCAAGGATCGATGCGTAGTAGATCTTCTCGTCCTTGTCATAGTCATCATTGTTGAGGATGTCCAAGGCGGCTGCAGTGTTGAGGACAGGGGTTGCGAGGATGACGTCCCCGTTCTTGTCCTTACGCTGCGGCGCTGTAGCCCACTCGAAACCAAGCTTTTGGGCAGGGGATTTGAAGGTGTCATGATCCCTGCCTTTCCTACCTTTCTTCTCGCCACTTGTCCTGCCGGCTTGGGCAATGGGGTGGTGGTGAAAAGATTGCGCTTGGGGTCGCACTTGGCGGTTATCTTGGCGTTTTCCTCCTTGGCTTCGTCGAGGAGGCTCTGGACCTCTGCTTGCTTGCTTTTGAGGTACTCAGTTTGCTCCACCAAGGTGTTCCGAAGTTTCTCCAAATCAGCCGGATTGGTTTTGTCGTTTACCGGCGTGTGAAGAACTTCCGCCAGAGCCGCCATGCTTCCTATCTTGCTGGGCTCGCCCTTCTCCAGAATTTTCTTCTTTGGAGCCCCAGGAGGCTCTGGAAACTGTGGATCGGTTGCCGGGGTCCCCAGGTTGGCGGCGTCAGTTGCCGCCTTCTCTGAGGCTGCACCGGTGACATCCGCCACAAAAACCTGCTGCATGTTGACGGAAGAGCCCGTAGCCGCCTCAGATGGCGGAGGATCAGGTGTAACAAAACACTGCTTGACCCGTTGCTCGAACATGCTGGCAGAATCTTCTTCGGAATCAGAATCTACGTTGACGTGAACGGTAGATCTGGATCCGGCATCCGACATCGCATCATCCTGGAGCGCAGGAAGAATAGATTCGGGATCTTGACTGTTGGGCTGGGAGTCTGATCCCAGTCCCGTCATGCCGACAAAGTGTAGATCTGAATCTGCGGACTCCTCAGAGGAGGCAAACTCAGATCCGTCTTGATTGTAGGGCGGGTGGGATGGCGAATAAATTCGCGGCAACCCATACGCCTCAGAAGTGTAGCCGATGAACACATCGACGCCGCCAAACGGCACAACTCCGCATCCGACAATGTAGTCGTCTGCGGGGATGTAGGACTCGTCGCAGCTGATGTAGTGGTTGTCGCCGTAGCGAACAGCGCGGCCGACGGCGATTGTTTCGCCGATGCCGCCAAGAGTTCCCGCCTGGAACGTGACGCCTGACGCCTTAGGCCCCACGGTGGGCGCCAACTGTCGTCGTATCGGCATCTTGGATAGGAGACGGGGTCCTGCTAGCCGAGGGTGAACGTAGGGCAAGAAGGTGGACGTCGTCAAGGTCGGGATTGTACACGGCGGTTTACCCAGCTTCAGGCACCACGGCGGTGGCGGTGCCCTACGTGCTGCTATAACTCACTATAAGGCAATATCGCCGTGAACAGGTTACAATGAGTTGGATGTATGAGAGAATTGCCCTAAAGGCGTCCCGAGGTCCAGCTTATATAGGCGGCTGGACCTAGGGTTACAAGGTGATTACGTATCCAGCAAGTATACGGAGTCCTAAACCTAGCCGGCAAGTATGCCGCCTTCCATCTTGGTCTTGGTGGCTTCATGGGCTTCAGTCTTGGGCCTCCTCCTTGCCGGCATCCGCCTTCCTTGGTCGTCAGCTATCTGGGCCGCCCGGTAGGCAAAGCCTTCACCACCACTGCGGGCCACCCTGGACTAGCCGGATTGATCCATGCTGGTGATACCCCTAGTAGGTGTATCCCCAACAACACGTAACAAGACTACCAAGTTCCTCAAAGTTCAATGGTCTCACCATTCCGAGGAGGAAGCAACTTGGGAACGAGAGTCTAGTCTTCGTGAGGAGTATCCCGACTTCTTTTCGCAATCTTAGAATCTCGGGACGAGATTCCTCTAAGGAGGGTAGAATTGTAACAGCCCAATGCTGGTAATGCAAATTATGAGTAAAATTTTCACTTTTTGCATTCCATGCATGCATCATTGCATCCATTTGAAATTGCTAAACAACACAAAAACTTGGTTTGGTAACATTGAAAAGTAAAATGCCAAACTTGGTTAAACTAAAACTCACAACAAGGAGACACTCAACTTGCAAAACAAAATACTTGGGCTCCTCTTATTTGTCAAGGAAGTTCCAAGAGCTCAAAATAATATTTTGCCCTTGATTCAAAGTTTCTAAAGTAATAACTTTTGGAATTTGAGAAAAATGCTCTATCTTAAGACTATGAGCAAATGTTGTCAAAAACATTTTATTTGGAGATACCAAAAATTGTGGAGCTACTAAATGTTAAGGGGAGCCTCCCCAAATTATTTCATATTTTTCTGGAGTATTTAAGTGCCTCTATAAAATCCCTAAAACCTGCTGGAAATAAAAGAAAAGGAAGCAAGGACCAATCTGTGATGATTTTAATATTTCCAGGGGCTAAGTTGCAAAAACTTCATCTTCGTCGCTGTAGCGACCGAAGCGCGAGGTGCTCCCGCCGGACCGCTCGACCCCGTGGCCGCCGTGCACGCCGCCGGGCCCCCTCTGCCCCCACCGCAGGAGGACAAGCACCCCGGGGCCCCCTCTGCTCCCCATTCCCTCTTGCCCCGCTCCCTTTTCTCCTCCCCCGAGCTCCCGAGCTGCGCCATGGCCGCCAAGCTCCGCCGCCGTGCCGCCGTCGCCTGAGCGCACCCCGTCCAATCGAGCGCTACAGAGAGTTCCGCCGCGTCGCCAGCTACTTCTCTGCCAGAGGAATTGAGCTGGGAGGACGCGAATCGACCGCGCCGTCCGCATTTTCGCCGACCACCGCCGCCGCTCCGCCGGACGAAATCGTCGCTGTCCGTCCACCTCCGGCACCGCCGTGTCTTCGTACGTGACCCTGGTGAGCTCGCCGTCCCGTAGCACCCCTCCGTGCCCTCCCCCTTGCTCTCACGTCGCCGTGGCCACCGTGGCCGTCGCGTCCATCGCCGTGGTTTGTCTCCCTCGCGAGACCGGCCGTGGAGACGGCCTAGGCCAGGCCGTGGGCCGTTCCTATCGGGCCCTAACCGGCCTCTGCACCGGCAAAAACCGGCCTGAGGGCCGGAACCCTCTGTCGCCTGGCCGGCCTCGGAGCCAGCCCAAGCTGGGCTGGGGGCCGGACCCCTCTGTTGCTAGGCCGGCCTGCCAGCCGGCCCAGACCGGCTGGAGGCCGGGTGAACTGTTTTTTTGTTGGTTCCTTTTCTATTTTCCTCTCCCTTTCGCGCATGCTTCCGGCTACTCCCTCGTGCTTCAGGGAAATCGAACCCCGATGATTCCTACTAGTTCCTCTCTCCCTTTCGAGTCGAGTAGATGAAATAATTATCGTTGGAATTAAAATGATCAAAAGTAAATATTTAAAAAGAGGAATTATAAAATCAATAACTTTCGATCGGGGCCTCCGAAAAATGTGTTCCTTATATCGAAATGCTCAGAAAATGTGCACTGATCCTTTGCATCACTTGCATGCATGTCTACATGAACTTATAGCACAGGAAAACATTAAAACAAATGTAGAGCTATATTTCCCTCTTATTAGACAATTAATTATCGCACCCCATTTAAAATGGGTAGAACTTGCTATAATAATTTCAGTGCATTAAAAATGCCATACCATCATGTGTTTGCGCATTGCAATTGTTAAAGCATGTGTGGTGATTGATTGCTCTTCTGTGGTTATATTTCGATAGATCAAGCAGCCGGGTTACTCCACAATACCCCGAGGATCCGTACTATCAGCCGTATCAACAAGGCAAGCGTAATCCCCCCTCTGAGCATGTCTTATCCTATTTTCCACAAGTATTTTCTCCACTATAATATTGCATGCGGTTCCAAAGGTCAATTTGCTTGGAGTAGAGTATCCTATAGTTGCATTAAGTTTCCAATGCCAATACCTGTTTCCTTCCTATTATCCATAGGTTTGTATTGTTGGCCTGAGATATTTAACTATGCTATGTTGATGCTTAGCCATGCTTAGTAAATGCTTAGCGGTACTATGGATGGTTCATGCTGGACACAGGTGATACATTGTTCAGATGATGGTGGAGAATTGTGGTGACAGGTAATAAAATGCTAAAGGTGGGGATGAGAGGCCACTGTGGTTGTGGTGCTTTGTCTCGTTCTCGCCGCCTAGGTGCGAGTTTTTTACCTCCCGAACCAAGACTGAGCGTGCAACCATGCGTGAGGCCTATGCAATTGCAGGAACCCTCATACACTAAATAACTCGGGCGGGGCTAGCCAGGGTCCTCTAGTTCGGGCTTCCATTTGCGCGTGCGTGATGATGGTGGTTGAACTGAGATGAGGATGGTGGTGTTAGGAAAATGAGTGGCCGTGGGGCAGGGTGTTGTGATCCCGTGTCCTGCCGCCACTGATGATCCTGGAAAGTCCTTAACGAGGGAGAAGTCGACACCGTTCCCACCCAGCCGGCTTTCCAAGGAAGAGAGCTAATGCGCAGGTAATGGGCCGGACGGTACGCGTGGCAAACATTGTACACCCCTGCAGGGTTAAATCTTTTCGAAAAGCCGTGTCCACGGTTAAGGACGACTTGGGAAAGGACGATAAGATCATAGAATAACTTGAACGGAATGATTAAAACCTGGGTACTAAAGGTACCACTTCAAGATTGCAAGGTGAGCTTCCTCGAGGGTGATTCGGGGAGGTGCCTTTGATGAACAGGTACAGTGGTTGATGGTGGTTGATGATGAGTAAGGTGATGAAAGCAAGAGTTACTCCTTACCTCTTTTGAAAATATTCTGTTTAGTCGATGCCTTTGAGTTATGTTTTCATAAATAAAATAAGCTTTATGCAAAACAGCCATAAAACCTTGAAAGCCTCATCGAGCTAAAGCTCTATATATAATCTTGCGAGTTCGTCGAACTCAACGTCGTTTGTTTTGTTTCAGAGGAGGACTTCACCGACATCGAAGGTGGGTTCTTTGTGGACGTCGACGAGTAGTCTGGGGTTCCCAGGTGGCAGCTTGGGACATCCCGGAACAGCTGGCGCTGTGATGTTTATCTGTAGGCCTCTTAGGCCATACTTGGTTATAGTTGTTTAGAACAACCTAATTCGCTTCCGCATGTTGTAATGTTGGGTCTGTGATCTCTGGTTGTAATTTGCTATCTTTCTCTACTATAAGAGTTGAACTATTATGATTTGTGTCGTAGAGTCTGTGATGTGCCAGTTGTTCCACAAGTCTTGATCTCTCTATTATACATTGAGGGTTGTGCCTGTGTTAAGGCATCAATCGGGGTGTTGCGTTACCGATGATCCATTCAGAGCAACGCCTGCCAAAGGTTTTGGCCGGGGATTGGTAAACCCGTAACCTCCGGTTGTATCGCTTAACCGGTGACACACAGCATCACTGTATAACAGTCGGGTCGAGGCGCCACAAGGGGGCCCGTGAATTCGACCCGCAGAACCGTGAATACGATGTTTTCGCGGCTGAACTGAAGGGGCCCTGTGAACCGCGCGAGACGTTGGCGGGCTAAACATTCAACACCCGCCGGTGACCTTCCGCCGTGGAACTCGCCGGAATCGCAAGAATCTCACCGAAATCACGTGCAGAAGGACACTGGCAGCTGCTGCGCCGCCGGCGATGGAGCTCGCAGGAGCACGCAAGGACCGGCGGCGGCGGCGCTGGCGAGGACTGCGTCAGCCCAGCGAGGAGCGAAGGCGACCGTCGGCGGCGGCGCAGGAGCTCGAGGGAGGGGGCTGCCCACTGGTCGCAGGAGCTCGGGCGAGAGGTAGGACGGAGGCCGCGCGAGGGGTAGGTGGTCGGGAGGCAGGCGGCGCCCGTGATGGTGGTCGGGGTTCGGCGCCGGAGGGAGGTAGGACGGAGGCCGCGTGAGGGGGAGGTGGTCGGGAGGCGGGCGGCGCCCGTGATGGTGGCCAGGAGGCGCCGCCGGAGGGAGGTAGAGGGCGGCGCCGAAGTGAGGTCGGAGGGAGGCATGCGGGCTGGTCGATTTGGGAAGAAGACGAGAGAATATTCTATAGCATATTCTGTTTTACAGTTTTGTTTTCAGTTTCTATTCTACGCGGCGACTTTTGGGCCCATAAGAGCATCTCCACTCGCGGCGCCCAAATGGCTGCCCAAAGGCCTTCCGGACGGGCCATTTGGGTGCCGTCCGGACTACCTGGTGCGCCGTCGCTCTCCGTAAATTAAAACTTCGGCGATTTTCATTCAAAATTTAGGAAATTTTATAGATTTGAATGAAATTTTAAAAAACTAAACCTAATCTACTGGCCCCGGTAGCGGCACCTGAAGTCGTAGTAGGGGTCCTCCTCCTCCTTCTCCTTCTTCACGGCGGCGCCGCCGCTGCTTGGTCCTGCGCCACCGTCCTCCTCCTTGATGCGGCTAGGGGCGGCGCCGCCGGTGAGGTCGACGAAGGGCACGCCTTTGGCCTTGGCATGCTCGAACGCGGACCACGCTCATGCAGATGGCCCGTCGAGCGGTGGCACATCGTCCATGGACGCAGCGGCGATGGCCTGCGTGATGTCGTCGTCGTCCGTGCCCGACTGTGCCGCGGCGAGCTCGGCCATGAGCGGCGACAGCCCCGGCTCCGCCTTGACCTTCATCTGCTCCGGCTTCGGCGTGGGCAGAGGCGAGATGCGGGAGCGGGAGGAGGAGGAGCGTGACGAGGAGGCCCGCGACGAGGGCACCGACGAGCGCGATGAGGAGGCCGACGCATGCGGCGCCTATAGGTTGGCGGGAGGATGTGGAGGCGGAGCAGGCGCCGACGTCTCCAGCAGGGATCCGCCGTTGGAGATGTGCTCCATGACGGCGTGGAGCGTGCGCCCGGGCATGCTCCAGAACGCCTCGCGCTCGGCGACATTCTTGTCCATGGGAGCATCCCCAAGTTTAAGCTCTTCACTCTTCTTGATCACATTATATCATCCTTCTCTCTAGACCCTTGAAAACTTCCGCCACACCAAACTCAAAGTAATTCTCATTAAAGAGTTAGTGCACAATCAAAAACTCACATGTTCTATAAGGACACAACATGACCGTTAATTTTAACATTAGCTACTGCCACTGATGTTATGTGAAGCTCTTCCCCCTAAAAAAGAATTCCACTCAACACTACTAAAAGAGAGAATGCGAAAAATAAAAGACAGAATCTGTCTAAACGGAACAGTCCGTAAAGACGAATTTTTTCGAGACACTTACGTTGATCAGATCGAAAAACTTTAAACTAACGAAAGATGCGTACATATCTGAGGATCACGCTCAAAATTTTCAGATTTAAATAATGTTTCTGTGATTTTACAGAAGTAAAACGGTGAACAGCAGAAATCTGTTCCTGCGCAGAAATCCAAATCTAACATCATCTTCCTATTAGAGGCAATACTTGGCACAACAATGCGATAAAATAAAGATATAAAGGAATTGTTACAGAAGTAAACAACTACTTGACTCAAAAAGAAAAGAAAAATTGTAGAAATAAAATAATGGGTTGTCTCCCATAAGCGCTTTTCTTTAACGTCTTTCAACTAGGCGCAGAAAGTAAGAATCAAGTGTTTCCAAGTGATGAAGCATCAACAGAATAATTTGCTCTAACAATAGAATCAAAAGGTAACTTCTTCTTCTTTCTAGGGAAGTGTTCCATACCTTTCTTGAGTGGGAATTGATATTTAATATTCCACTCTCTCATATCAATAATAGCACCAACAGTTCTAAGAAAAGGTCTTCCTAAAACAATATGTTGGGGATATACTTATTAGGGGTATCACCAGCATGGATCAATCCGGCTAGTCCAGGGTGGCCCGCAGTGGTGGTGAAGGCTTTGCCTACCGGGCGGCCCAGATAGCTGACGACCAAGGAAGACGGATGCCGGCAAGGAGGAGGCCCAAGACTGAAGCCCATGAAGCCACCAGGACCAAAACGGAAGGCGGCATACTTGCCGGATAGGTTTAGGACCCCGTATACTTGCTGGATACGTTACCACCTTGTAACCTAGGTCCAGCCGCCTATATAAGCTGGACCTCGGGACGCCTTTAGGGCAACCAATCCATATTCTCTCATACACCCAACTCATTGTAACATGTTCACGGCGATATTGCCTCATAGTGAGTTATAGCAGCACGTAGGGCACCGCCACCGCCGTGGTGCCTGAAGCTGGGTAAACCGCCGTGTACAATCCCGACCTTGACGACGTCCACCTTCTTACCCTACGTTCACCCTCGGCTAGCAGGACCCCGTCTCCTATCCAAGATGCCGATACGACGACAGTTGGCGCCCACCGTGGGGCACAGGCGTCACGTTCCAGGCGGGAACACTTCTGGCTGTCCGCAGCCGACGATTCCGATCGTCATCTTCATCAACGCGACCAGATCTCATCTGGCCGGCTCTCCTGCTCCGGCAGACCGGCACGATCGCAATCGTAAAACATCTGCCAGATCAATCCAGCCGGCTCATCCTCTTTGCCGTGCGCGCAAGATTAGATCTGGCAAGATCGACAGAAAAATCCGTCGTCTCCTGCTTCATCGGATGGCTGGCCGAGTTGGTCTCGCAATCCGGGTCGCAGGACACGCGCTGCATGGCGGCAGCCTCCAGGGGCTGCAACCGATCTGACTTGCTCGCCTTGCTTGCCGATCCGGGTAGCACTTGGATTCAATTTGTTGACCAGATCCGACTCTGCCAACGCTAGGTGTCTCGTATGAGCTGCAGGAATCACGAGGATTCAGCATCCGGCGTATCCCGGCCGCCCGGCAGCAGGTGCATGCTGATGTCGCCTAAGCTAGCCATTAGCTGCGTCATCAAGTCATAAGGAAAACAACATCCAAGCTGCCACATCGTGAAGCTAAGCTAATCGCTCGTGGTACTACACGTGAGGCCAATTAAAACAATATAATCGGTGCGTGGATTAGACAGCCAGAGTGCTAAACTGCATGCATGATGTTTATCGCCTCGTGTGCTAAAGCACCCTCACGTACAGCCAATGGATGGAATCAAAACTAGTACTACTGTCAAAGACACGCGGCATAGGTTAAAGGCGGCCAGATATCCAGTGTATTTGCGTCTTCGTCTTCGACCAAATGCTGCAGGTGACTATTTAAGTCATCAAATCACGCCATGTCAACGATGTCAGCGGGACGCCGCCATCATTGCATCTGGCCTAGACGTATTCATCATCACCTAACGCCACGTCCGGCTTCGTTCCGACGTCCGGCTTAGGCGAATATATCGCCACCCATGCCACACTCGGCTTCGCTCCAACGTCCGGCTTGGGCGGATTCATCGCTACATAACGCCGTATCCCGGCTTAATTGCTAGCGCGGCACACGCCTTTCTGGTGTATTTACCGTCGCGTTCCGACGCGACATGACGTCTTTTCAACATGCTTGTTGGCTGGTCGCCCAAACCTGGCCAGTTTGGGAAGACATCGATCAATGCAAAACAACAACCTATGTACGCAAAGAACAGTGCACATGCATGGATTGTTCGTCCAGAGTGCTAATCTCATGCATGATTTAAGTGGGAATCAGTATCTCACGAATATTTAAGTATGACAATTTATCGTTGCGTTTCCGGCTTAATTGCCAACGTGACGAGCCCGGCACGCCGTCTTTCGGCCTAATCGCTAACCGGCAAGCACAAGAGGAGAACTCGGAAGCCGCCGCCTTGCTGGAATCCGCCTTAGGATCCGGGAGGCTGCCGCCTACATTCCGGGGCTGCCGTCAACATCCCTGGGGCTACCGCCTACATCCCGGGGGCTGCCGCCTACATCTTAGGGGTTGTCTTCTTCAGTCTGGGGCTGCCGTCTTCCGACTCACCCTCCTCGACATCAACGTCAAGCCATCAAACAGCTAAGTTTTCATACACTTAACATTTAATTAATTATTATATGGTCATGAAATAAAAGTCTATGGTTCCCTCACTCTGCTCTGAGATCATGCCGTCTTTTGTCTTTTCATATGATCATATACTCTTAGTATCAAGGTTACCCAAAATCTGCTCTGTGCTAAGTGGTTCAAACTTTTAGATACTTGCCGCCTCCGGGCCAAATTAAGCAATCATTTTGCACCGCCTAATATCCTTATTCTGATTGTTTATATGTGGGTTGCCTAGTAGTATGTTTTTGGCACCAACATGCCGGCTTCGGTCTCTGATTCTAAACTAATTGGTACTAGCCCTGTTTGTCTCAGCTAAAGTAACTGCGCTGCGGTACCGCCAACATACAAAAAGCTAAGCATATATGCCAAATAAATATTAAGGCGGGCCACGTAAAATTTACAACCCTAAATGTTTGTTCCAAAACTACCGGCTCAGGCCTTACATTTGTCCAGCTTACAGTAAAAGTTCATCTTAATGCAGCTATGTTTACTATGCAGGATATTTGACACTTGGGGCTGCGGTCGCAGCACTTTCATCGAGTCTTGAGCCGCCTTTTCCTAAAGGTGTCACTAACCTCGACAACTACAGCCATTCGATCTACAACGCCACAAGTTCTTCTGAGCATCGAGCCAACTTTCAAGTACGTCGACTCAACGCTTGGGGGCTGCAGATAGGCGGATCAAGAAAAACTCTGGCTAACATAGCCGGGGGCTTGACATCGACAATGCCCTCGCCAGATATTCAGGGGCTTGACATCGACAATGCCTTCGCCCGATACTTGGGGGCTGCACATGCAGCTCCATCATCAGCGACGCAGCCGCCTTGTCGTCAGCGACACGGCTGTCTCGTTTATCGCCGCGTTTTAGCTTAGTTGCTAACGCGGCGCGACGCCTCCGTGGCACGGCTGCCTTGTCGTCAGCGACACAGCCGCCTTGTTGTCAGCAACAAGGTCACCTTCGTGGTACGGCCGCCTTGCCGTCAAATTTCAGTCTAACCGTATCTGCAATGTTAGGCGGGACGCCGCCATCATCGCGTTCGGTTTAGGCAAATTAATCGCCAAATTACTAGTTGTTGTTTCCGATCGCCCAAACCTGGCCAGTTTGGGAAGACATCGATTGGTACAAAGCTCCACGTTCCGGCTTAATTGCTAATGTGGCACAACCGCCTTGTCGTCTGCGGCCGCCATCATCGCCTTCGTGGCACGGCAGAGATGCCATCATGACGTCACCTCATCTCTCCTTGAGTCCAAACTGTCGTGGACCAAGGATGACATGGACACGTCAACTATCGACTAAACTAGTCAATGTGACAAGGCAACTCGTGGAAGATTCCTGATAGGAGGTCAGGCCGTCTTTCCCATGTTGGCGGCAATGCGTCCGGCATCTCTGGTCGGACTGCCGCCTAATCCAACGGTGGAATGCTTCAAGCTCTTCAGCCGCATACAACGTCAACAACAAGGCGGATATTGCAGACGAAAGAAGACGGCGCCTGAAGAACTTAAACCCTTCCAGGGGCTAATGTTGGGGATATACCTACTAGGGGTATCACCAGCATGGATCAATCCGGCTAGTCCAGGGTGGCCCGCAGTGGTGGTGAAGGCTTTGCCTACCGGGCGGCCCAGATAGCTGACGACCAAGGAAGGCGAATGCCGGCAAGGAGGAGGCCCAAGACTGAAGCCCATGAAGCCACCAGGACCAAGACGGAAGGCGGCAAACTTGCCGGCTAGGTTTAGGACTCCGTATACTTGCTGGATACGTTACCACCTTGTAACCCTAGGTCCAGCCGCCTATATAAGCTGGACCTCAGGACGCCTTTAGGGCAACCAATCCATATTCTCTCATACACCCAACTCATTGTAACCTGTTCACGGCGATATTGCCTTATAGTGAGTTATAGCAGCACGTAGGGCACCGCCACCGCCGTGGTGCCTGAAGCTGGGTAAAACCGCCGTGTACAATCCCGACCTTGACGACGTCCACCTTCTTGCCCTACGTTCACCCTCGGCTAGCAGGACCCCGTCTCCTATCCAAGATGCCGATACGACGACACAATAGGACAGGAAGCATTGCATTCAATATCCAAAACAACAAAATGAACGGGGACAAGGTTATTGTTAACCATTATAAAAACATCATCAACTCTCCCAAAGGTTTCTTTATAGTATTATCAGCAAGGTGAACATCCAAATAACAGTGTTCCAAATGCGCTAAATCAAGCATATCATAAAGTTTCTTAGGCATAACAGAAATACTAGCACCAAGATCACATAAACCATTGCAATCAAAATCATTCACCTTCATTTTAATGATGGGCTCCCAACCATCTTCTAACTTCCTAGGGATAGAAGCTTCATGTTTTAATTTCTCTTCCCTAACTTGCATGAGAGCATTAGTAATATGTTTAGTAAAAGCCATGTTTATAGCACTAGCACTAGGACTTCTAGCTAGCTTTTGCAAGAACTTAATTACTTCAGAAATATTGCAACCATCAAAATCAAAGTCATTATTATCAAAAGTAATGGGACCATTGTCTCCCACATCTCGAAAAATTTCAGCACTTTTATCAGGAACAGTTTCAGTGTTTTCAGGCAATTTTAAACGTTTTGCAACAGAAGTAGAGACATTGCCAACACCAATTACTTTACCATTGATAGTAGGAGCTTTGTTAACACTTGAGTTTATAGCATTTTCAGTAGTAGTAATAGTATAAACTCTAACAATACTATTCTTTTTAGCAATTTCATCCTCTCTTGCCCACCTAGCATGCAAATCAGCTAACATCCTCACATTATTATCAATTTTAACTTGAATGGCATTGGCGGTAGCAAAGGTATTATTATCAATAGTTTCAGGTTTAGCTGCCATTCTATTAATCAAAGAAGCTTGAGCTTCAGACATGGATGAAATGCAAGTTTCAGCATTTGAAATCTTAATCTGCAAACCAGAAATTTCCCTATTTAAGTTCTCAAGTTGATGTCCTATATTCTTCAACATAGCAAATTGTTCATTCATAGTTTTAGTAAACAATTGGTTTTGCTCATATTGCGTTTGCATAAAGTTCTTAGTAGCCTTTTCAACCTCTAACATCCTTTCCTCACTAGGCATTCCAGATCTACCATAAGAATTAGCATAACCATTGCCATTATTAGAAGGATAGGGCTTATAATTGTTATTACCAAAATTATTCTTATAAGCATTGTTGTTGAAGTTATTATTTTTAATGAAGTTCACATCAACATGCTCTTCTTGAGCAACCAAAGAAGCTAAAGGAACATTATTTGGATCAACATGCATTTTTTCATTTGTAAGCATAGACATAATAGTATCAATCTTATCACTCAAGGAAGAGATTTTCTCAACAGAATTTACCTTCTTACCTTGTGGAGCTCTTTCGATGTGCCATTCAGAATAATTTATCATCATATCATCAAGAAGTTTTGTTGCAGCACCCAAAGTGATGGACATAAAGGTACCTCCAGAGGCCGAATCCAATAGGTTTCTTGAAGAAAAATTTAGTCCTGCATAAAAGGTTTGGATGATCATCCAAGCAGTCAGTCCATGGGTAGGACAATTCTTTACCAATGATTTCATTCTCTCCCAAGCTTGAGCAACATGCTCATTATCAAATTGTTTGAAATTCATAATGCTACTTCTCAAAGATATAATCTTTGCAGGAGGATAATATTTTCCTATGAAAGCATCTTTGCATTTAGTCCATGAATTAGTACTATTTCTAGTCAAAGATAGCAACCATTCTTTAGCACGTCCTCTCAAAGAGAAAGGAAAGGTTTCAGTTTAATAATATCACCATCTACATCCTTATACTATTGCATCTCACAAAGTTCAACAAAATTATTAAGGTGAGCAGCAGCATCATCAGTACTAACACCAGAGAATTGCTCTTTCATAACAAGATTTAAAAGTGCAGGTTTAATTTCATAGAATTCTGCGTTAGAAGCAGGTGGAGCAATAGGTGTACTAATGAAATCATTGTTGTTCGTGCTAGTGAAATCACACAACTTAGTGTTCTCAGGGGTACTCATTTTAGCAAAATGAAAACAAAACAGAAAGATAACAACTTGAAAATAAAAGTAACTAATTTTTTTGTGTTTTTGATAAATAAAGCAAACAAGACTAAATAAAAATAAACTAAGCAAGACAATAACAAAGTAAAGAGATTGGAAGCGTGAAACTCTCCTTGCAGAAATCCTCTTGCTCCCCAGCAACGGCGCCAGAAAAAGAGCTTGATAGCGTGGATCACACGTTCGTTGGGAGATCCCAAGAGGAAGGTATGAAGCAGTGTAGCAGTAGTTTCCCTCAGTATGAAACCAAGGTTTAATCGAACCAGTAGGAGAAAGAAATCACTTCTGAAGGTTGTCAGTGGCGCGCTGACGTGGAACCTGCACACAACACAATCAAACTACTTTGCCCCAACGAAACAGTGAGGTTGTCAATCTCACCGGCTTGCTGAAAACAAAGGATTAAACGTATGGTGTGGAAAACAGTAGTAAATTGCAGAGAATGAAAAGAAACAATGTTTGCAGTTTGTTGTATTATCAGTGTAAAAGAATGGACCGGGGTCCACAGTTCACTAGTGGTGTCTCTCCATAAAAGATAACTAACATGCTGGGTGAACAAATTACAGCTGGGCAATTGACAAAATATTGAGCGCATGACAATGCATATATATGACATGATGATTACTATGATATTCATGTGGGCATTACGTCAAAATACATAGACCGTTATGCAACAGCGTCTATGACTAATAATCCACCGCCAGGTTGTCATCCGAGTTCTCCGTCGGTATTAAGTTGCAAGCAACGGATAATTGCATTAAGTAATGTGCGTAATGTAAACAAATGCATTAGACCTAACGGCGCATCCTTAAGCTAAGCATCGATTATTTTATCCCTAATGGCAACAGCACATCCACAATCTTAGAAGTTATTGTCACTCTCCCAGATTACCGGAGGCATGAACCCACTATCTAGCATAAATACTCACTCTTGGAGTTACAAGCATCTGCTTGGTCAAAACATCAACTAGTAACGGAAAGCATGCAAGATCATAAATAACATATAAGATAGATTGATAATCAACTTGACATAGTATTCAATATTCATCGGATCACAGAAACACAACATGTAGCATTACAATAAGATGATCTTGATCATGATAGGCAGCTCACAAGATCTAAACATGATAGCATAAAGTGGAGAGACAACCATCTAGCTGCTGCCATGGACCCGTAGTCCAAGGATGAACTACTCACGCATCACTCCGGAGGCAGGCATGGTGATGTAGAGCCCTCCGGTGATGATTCCCCTCTCCGGCAGGGTGCCGAAAAGAGCTTCTGAACCCTCCCGAGCGAGGGTTGACGGCGGCGGCGTCTGTGGAAATTTTCGTGGATAATGGTTCGGGTATTTAGGGTTTTCGCGTCGGGAGGAATAAATAGGCGAAAGGGCGGCGGCTGGAGACCCACGTGGGCCCCACACCACCCCACGGCGCGGCGGGGGCCCGCGCAGCCCCATGGTGTGGCTGCCACGTGGCTCCCCTCCGTCTCTCCTTTGGACTCCGTGTTCATGTTGGAAAAATAGAAGGTTCTGTCCAAGTTTCGTCCAATTCCGAGATTATTTCCAGACTAGCTTTTCTGGAATACAAAATAGCAGAAAACAGGAACTAGCACTGTGGCATCTTGTTAATAGGTTAGTCCCAGAAAATGCATAAAAATGCTATGAAGTGTATATAAAACATGCAACAAATGGTATAATATCAACATGGAACATCAGAAATTATAGACACGTTTGAGACGTATCACTCTACGCCAGGTCCGCCGTGGGAGGGCGCCTGGTGCGCCTGCTGTGGAGACCCGCCCACGAGTTTCGGTTCTAGCTGTCGACCAGCTGCGGGAGGAGTTGTCTCAGAAGAAGGTGCTCTATGAGTAGCAGCAGGAGCAGATCCGGCAGCAGCAGGAGCGGTCCAGGCAGATGATGGACTGGATGACGAGCACGATGCAGCGCATGGCTCCTGCGGACGGGACTCTTCCTTTTCCTCCACCCACATTCCCTCCACCGATGTTCCCATGGGTATGTTGTCAAACTTGTCATTCTATCCATCTTATTGTTGTAACTAAATTATTTGTGTAATGCGAGCCTTTTTTTTATGTTGTAGATGAATCTAGGATCGGCGGGTGGATCTCACTCGATGGCGGCGCCGCTTGGTGGCCAGGATGATCCGGAGGGGCAGCCCCATATCTCCAACCCTAACGTTGTCCGGAGGCTCTTGTGGGTATGCTCGCATGACTCATAATTTAGCTTGCCATGCCATTGCCACTTTAGTTGAACTTGTAAAAATTTAGTTAGTTGAACTAGTTGTCATGACTATGCCATTTCCACCTAGTTAGTTGCTTCATGTCTCATCATTTTTTGCTTCATGTCTCACTTAGATCGACATAGCCAAGTTTTTTTTTGCTTCATGTCTCACTAGTTGTCATCATTTTTTGCTTCATGTCTCACTAGTTGTCATCATTTTTTTGCTTCATGTCTCACTTAGTTGAACTAGTTGAATCTGTCATGACTCATCATTTTTTTGCTTCATGTCTCACTTAGATCGACATAGCCAATCAATGAATCTCCAATGGTCACTACATCTAACTCATCATTTTTTTGCAAACGTGTAGGACGATCCTCCTCCTCCATGATGTCCATCTTCGCCGTCGTGACCTACATGTGGAGATTGAGCAAGCTAGATCCCTTTGTGACCTACATGTGGAGTGCATGACCTATTTGTAGAATAGATGATATGTTTGTGGAGTTTGAGTTCGTTTTATATTATGGAGGAGTTTGAGATTGTATCTATATGTTATGGAGGAGTTTAAGTCTTATGGAGGATCGAGTTTGATCTTATTTGTTTCTCATTGATCTTATTTGTTGAACTATGTCTATGTTATGTGGAGTTTAGTCATATTTGTGTGACAATTGCTATCTGTGAATTATTTTGTGTAAAATGCAGGAATTTAAAAAAAAAACAGAACAAAATGGTGCCATATGGTCACTTTGTCATGTGTGCGCACACGGCAAAGGCCTTTGCCGTGCAAAGGCACACGGCAAAGCCTACACGTGGCGCGCACCTGTGAAACCTGGCAACGTGGTGATGACCATGTGGTCAATTTGCCGTGTATATCTGATCGTGGCACACGGCAAAGTGGCGAGGCAAACGTTCTGGGCAACGGCGTTTTGCCGTGATGTGTTGGGAAGGGCACACGGCAAAGCCAAAATATGTGTCGTGCGTGCTATGGAAGAGCACACGGCAAAGACTGGAGGTTTGCCGTGCTTCTTCGTGTAGGGCGCACGGCAACGACTGGAGGTTTGCCGTGAGGCCTTTTCTCCATACACACGGCAAAGAAGTGAATGTGTGCCGTGCGGCCTATTCTACAGACGCACGGCAAAGGTAAGCAGCACGGCAACACGTTGGCACACGGCAAAGAACCGGGGTGGTCGTTGACCAACTCTGGCAAATCATCGGCACACGGCAAACCACCGGCGCACGGCAAAACGGCTTTGCCGTGTTGTTTGCGGAAACTACACGGCAAATGCTCTTTGCCGACGCGTATTAGGCCGTGTGGGGTTTGCCGTGCGGTTCGGCACGGCAAAGTTTGTGCCGTGTTCCGAACAGCCTTTGTCGTGCGATTTGGCCGCACTGCAAAGTACTCGTTTCCGGTAGTGCACAGCGTAAAAAAGATTTACCAGTTGCATCATCTTCTGCAGACAGCTCATAGTTTCCCCGTTTGGCCTCTCCCGTTCAACAAGTAAAGCCTGCCTTGCTCGCTGGGATTGGTAACTGTGGCCTGGCCTGTCATATTTACATCCGATGGAGACCCCTCCAGTTAACCCCTCGGTCAGACCAATCGGATTGGGCAACATGGGCCCGGAGTGTATCCGAAAATTGATGCGTACTGAATCTGGATACTTTCCACACAAGGATCAGAGATGATTACATTACCACCATCACAAAGTTCTCATCAAGTGCATGAACTATGACTAAACTAGGATCAGAGCATGAACCATGCCTGTAATTGTTCTCAGAAGGGCACTCTTGAAATCAACGAAGAGAAAACCAGCAGTCGAACTACACAAGCCCGAAGCTAAACAACACGGTATTTGCCGAACAATTGCAAATATGAGGCATACACTAATCATGGTACGTTGGGTTACCTTTTGGAATATTATCTCCCAGAAAGACTATTAGTTGGTCCCTCCGTGCCTGTTCCGCCTTCCATGACCAAGAGCCCTCAGTTTAATACTTGAACAAAACATATAGCTTCAAAATTACACACGACGTAGAAACATGATCCAAGAGACCAAATACCGCTAAACTGAAGACCTCCACAACCTAAAAACACCAGTAAGACATTTCGCCACATGAATTATGTCATCGGACTCAACAGAATTGAAACACAACTCTCCGCTGCATCTAGAGCATCTCCACCGGAGGCCTCCAATGGGGTGCCCCCCCCCCCCCCAATTGAGGTCCAATTTTAGGGTGCCGGGCACATGTCCGGCCAAGTTTTGGAGGCCGCCCACAGCGCCCCCCCCCCCCCCCCCCAAACAGGAACTCCAAATAAATTTTTCATTAAATCACATCGGCGGTTGTTCTTGCATTTCAAATTTTCAATACGAATTGAAGATAGAGAAGTATAGATTATTACAACACATGACATATCAAACCGGCGCTGGCTGAGTTGATTTGATAGCCCACAAGTGCGTCACGAGGTCATCGTGCAGCTGCTTAAGCATTTTGCCATCACGAATTTCCTGATGCATGGTAAGAAATTCTGAATACTGTTTCGGCACGCCCGCTCTGGCTCGGCCATAGGCCCCTGGAAATCAAACACCTCGTTAATCAACGGCTTCCTCGTATCACGCTCACTCTCAGTGATCATGTTGTGCATGATAACGCAAGCCTCCATGATCTCACACATTGATCTAGCGACCATGAAAGACAAGGGTAGCGAGCGACGACAAACCTGGCCTGGAGCACTCCAAATGGCCGCTCCACATCTTTGCGGACAGACTCTTTCCTCTTTGCAAAATGGCAATCTACCTCACCGACAGGGTTATGGATAGTCTTCACAAATGTTGACCAAGTAGGATAGATGCTGTTGGCAAGGTAGTACCCCTTGGTGTACTCATGGCCATTGATCACATAGTTGCATCGTGGAGTTAGGCCATCACAAAGTTTCTTAAACACCGGGGAGCGTTGGAGCACATTGATGTCATTGGCGGCACCGGCTGTGCCAAAAAATGCATGCCAGATCCAAAGATCATAATCTGCCACGGCCTCAAGTATGACACTGCACTTTCCGTGATGTCCTGACTTATACATCCCCTGCCAAGCGAACGGGCAGTTCTTCCAGTTCCAGTGCATGCATTCGATACTTCCAAGCATTTCTGGAAATCCTCTTGCTTCGCCTTGTGCCAAGAGACGAGTCGTGTATGCCTTATTTGATGATCTCAGATATTCCACTCCAAACACTTTCACAACTGTCTTGCAAAACCTATAAGTGGCTTCGATTGCGGTGTACTCAGACATACGGATAGTCATTCAACGCATCGGCGGGAAGTCTGTAAGCAAGGAACCGTATGGCCGCCATGCATTTCTGAAGAGATGAAAACCCAAGAAGGCCGGTGCAGTCTCTTTTCAGCTCAAAGTATTCGTCGTATTCCCGAATGCCATGCACGATCCTCCTGAACACGTCCCTGCTCATCCTAAAGCGCCGTGAAATTCATGAGGAAAGTTCGCCGGATTCTGGCAAAGTAGTCGGCGTACAAGAGCATGTGCCCAGTTGCTCTATGATGTTCCTTATTGGCCCTCCGCCCCTTAATTGATCCTAAATAATTCGACGCCGCGTTTGCCTCGATTATGTCATCTAGAACTGCGGCCATGACCATCTCATTCTCCTCGTCGTCGTCTGCAAGGGCGGCATCCTCCGCCATCATTTGGAAAAACATGATCTCGTCATCGCCGTCCATAGCCTATTGACGAAACAAAGCAATGAAACAGGGCCACGAATGACCAATCAATAAAATCAGCCTATGAACCAATGGTCGAACAGGTTGCGTGCGGGGCGGGAGGGAAGAAGAGGCATACCCGGGCTGAATTAGCTGCTCTGGTGCTAGACGAGGTCGAAGACCGGCGGGGAGCGGCGGCAAGCAGGCCTGCATGAGCGCTGCGGCTTGGGGTCCCAAGGTGCAAATCAAGTAGGCGGCGACGAGAGTGGCGGCGATGGTGCGAGTCGCCGGCGAGAGGAAAAAGAAGGAGGGTGGGGGAGCGAATGAATCTGGTCACGTCGGCGCTGTATGTATGACGGGCGGGCCGGACCTGTCGGAGGGCATGTCTGCCCCATGTCCGGCACCCCCGAGAGGGCCACCAAACTTGGAGGCCCTTTCGGGGGTGCTGGACACGATTTCACTTGGCCCGACCCTTTGGAAGGTGCCGCTGGTGGCCAATTTTGGCGTCCGGACCCCCAATGGGCCTTTATAGGGTCAATTGGAGGCCCCCGGTGGAGATGCTCTTAGGACTGCCTATGCAGGCCCATCCGAGATTTAGCATATCTAACCGATGTTAAGGGAAATAACTAACCACAAAAAAAATCATAGTGGGAAATGATGGGTGCAAAATATGGACAATTTTTTTGGTCACTCTTATAAGTTGCTCTCTACCATGTAAATTACTCATAATGATTGAGAAGATAAGTCGGGGCCTCATGGGTCAGACAAATAACTGTTTAACTGGTAATTAGTGGAAGTTTGCAACATGAACAAAATTCAGACCCAAATATTTTCTAGAGCATTTTGCGTCAGTGAGCTGGTGATGTACTTGAAAGATCAGAGGTGCCAAATTTAGTGTCATTAGCTCTCATAAAATGATCCACGTAGGACATCGGCGAGAGTGGGTGCACGAATCTTGGTACGGTTAGCGACTTTGCGAATCCTTGTTCATTCCGACTCCAGGAGCCGGCGGGGATCGGACGGTACGGAGGCACGGTGTTAGCAGCCCTACTGCTAACGGGCCACAAGCCCAGGAAGAAGGAGGCCAAGCAGCCCAGCGCAGGAGTACTCGGAGCCGCAGACCCAACCCTCGACTCGCTGGCAAGGACTGGACGAGGTGATGCCTATATGTTGACTTGCGAAACAGGAAGAAGACATCGGGGCTTCGATCAAGACAAGGCACGGCGGCGGCGGACCTTCTTCCCATCTGGCTCTTCCTCGATTCCCCAATTCCTGCTTCTTATTTTCAGCACGCTTGTGCTTGTATCCAGATATTGCCACTGCTCTGTAACTAAACTCTGAATCGGTGAGTCAATCGAGTGGATCCGTAGCGTGTAGCTAACAAGTTGGTATCAGAGCACCAAATTTTTCCCCCCATTTCCCCCGATCTGGCGGCGTCGGCGTCGATCATCGAAACGCGCAAGCAGAAGGCGGCGCGACTAGCTGACACCATGGGCGACGAGGAGAGGATCACCAAGGCGGATTTGAAGGAGCTGTTCAAGGAGTGGAAGACAGAGATCAAAAGCGCGGTCCAGGAGGAGCTCAGCTCCTGGGCTCCGAAGGTCGACAAGCAGATACACGGCCTGCAAGTCGCCATCGACATGCTCCAACAGCACGTCTACAACGACGCGGAGGAGGCATCGCCGCGCGATCCCCAGGATCCCGGCACATCGCGAGAGACCTCACCAACAGAGGATCTCCTCGCCACTACTCCTCGGGCCAAGGGCCACGGCGTCGCAACACTTCAACGGACGGCGGTCGACGGAACTTCGGTTCCGGAGGCCCCTCCGGCCAACGGTACGGTCGCTATCCAGTCTCCCCAATTCATTCAGAACCGTCCTGCCGAAATTCACCAGTCTAGCAACCAGCAAACACCACCGTCAATGCCTTTCCCTGTCTTCGATGGTGAAAATCCTCAGTTATGGAAGGATTTGTGTGAGCAATATTTCATGGTGTACAATGTTCAGGAGGCTTACTGGGTTCATATGGCTACACTAAATTTTTCACCTACAACAGCTGTTTGGTTGCAGTCTGTTCGTAAGAAACTGTTAGGATGTACTTGGGAAAGCCTCTGCAACACACTGTGTGTTCGCTTTGGTCGTGATAGGCACCAGCTGTTAATTAGGCAATTCTATTCCATTAGACAGCTTGCTAGTGTCCAGGAGTATATTGATGCTTTTGAGCATTTGATGAATCAGTTAATTTCCTATTCTGATGAGATCCATCCCTACTATTTCTTGATGAGGTTTATTGGTGGATTATGCTTGGACTTGAGGAAGGCGGTGATGGTGCAACGACCACCTGATCTAGATGCAGCTATGGCATTGGCATTGGTTCAGGAAGAAGTGCATGATGGGATACAGCAGGACTACGGTCGCTATGGAGAGCCATCCTACCGTCCTGTACCCCGCATGGCTCCACCTACCATTCCACAGCAACAAATACGGCAACCCACACCAGCAACAATGGTTGACCGTCGAGCATCAGAAGCGCCTCGTGCACCACGAGCGCTGGGAGCAAAACCAGATCAAAATCAACTCGCCACGTTGAGAGCATACAGGCGAGCGAGCGGTCTCTGTTTCAAGTGTGGAGAAAGATGGGGTCAAGATCATGTCTGTCCAACCACAATACAGATGCATGTTCTGGAAGAGCTTATGGAATTCATGGGGGTATCTGATTCTGATAATGATACACCTGTAGAAGCAGAGCAACTGGATGCTGATGGAGCTATTTGCGCGACGATATCACTGCAAGCATTCAACGGTAATGACGCTGCGGTGTTAATTCAATTGGCAGCAACAGTTCAAGGCACTCCAGTCTCAATTTTAGTGGACTCTGGCAGCTCAACATCGTTTATAAATGCCAAGCTCATTAAGGACCTGCCAGACATTCAGCTTTTACCCAAGCCAGTGAAAGTGAAAATAGCTAATGGGGCAGAACTGGAGTCCTCTCAGGAGATTCTTAATTGTCATTGGACAACACATGATCAAGAGTTTCGTACTACACTTAAAATCTTGCCGCTAGGTGGGTTTGATATTATCCTAGGCATGGACTGGTTAGAGAAGCACAATCCTGACATAAATTGGGTCAGCAAGCAGCTATCATTCGTCCACCAAGGTTCTCTGACTTGTTTGCAAGGGCTACAAGCGACAGCTCCTCACTGCACAGCCATCTCGGCTGCTCAACTTCAGCAATTGATCAGGGAAAATGAAGTTGAACATATGGTTTTCTTATGCAAAGATGCAGCATCTGAACCAAAGGACAAGAATGGTGGCACTGACCCTGCAACCATACCTCCGGAGATACAGAAAATGGTCTCTGAATTCAAGGAACTATTCATGGAACCATCAGGTCTTCCCCCTAGACGATCTTGTGATCACAGAATACCACTTATCCCAGGCGCCCAACCGGTAAATATCCGAGCATACAGGCATTCCCCGGAATCAAAGGACGAGATTGAGAAACAGGTAGATGAGATGCTACAAAGTGGAATAATACAGCACAGCAACAGTTCTTTTGCTTCCCCGGTGATATTAGTGCGCAAGAGAGGTGGAGAATGGAGAATGTGCATAGATTACCGCAGGTTGAATGCTCTCACTGAACCTACCACTTTCCCTATACCTGTAATTGATGAATTGCTAGATGAACTTTCTGGAGCTAGTTGGTTCACCAAGTTGGACTTGAGGGCAGGGTACCACCAAATTAGAGTGGCACCGGGGAAGAATTCAAAACGGCTTTCCATACACACTCGGGGCATTATGAATATAAGGTAATGCCGTTTGGACTAGCTGGCGCTCCAGCTACATTTCAAGGAGCCATGAATGCAACTCTCAAACCAGTGCTCAGGAAATGTGCATTGGTATTCTTCGATGATATTCTCATATACTCACCAACACTGGAAAAACACATTGATCATGTTCGAGCAGTGTTCTCTCTCCTCAAGCAGAATCAGTGGAACATTAAGCAGTCCAAATGCTCTTTCGCTCAACGGAGTCTGTCATATCTCGGTTTTATCATCAGTGGAGAGGGAGTAGCGACAGAGCAAGAGAAAATTGACAAAGTGTTGAACTGGCCAACTCCACAAAATTTGAAAGAACTTCGGCAAATCCTTGGTCTCATGGGATACTACAGGAAATTTGTACCATTTTACGGAGTAAATGCAAAACCATTGTTAAATCTGCTGAGAAAGAATACTCCATTCATGTGGACTAGTGTTTGTGATACTGCACTGGCAACACTGAAAGAGAAGTTGACAACAGCCCCAGTATTGGCTCTCCCCAATTTTTCTCGGCTATTCGTAGTGGAAACGGATGCCAGTGATACCGGCATTGGTGCTGTACTGCAACAGGATGGACATCCTCTGGCTTACTTGAGCAAGGCGCTTGGACCAAGAACAAAAGGTCTGTCGACCTATGAAAAAGAACTGATGGCGATCATTATGGCAGTGGAGCACTGGCGACAGTATCTACAGTCAACTGACACTAGTACAGAAAAGCTATTCTGTGGCGCACCATTTTTCTATTCTGTGGCGCATGGGTGGTGCGCCACAGAATAGTCGCCACTAAATAAGCTATTCTGTGGCGCACCACCCATGCGCCACAGAATAGTGGCTATTCTGTGGCGCACCGCGACTGGTGCGCCACAGAATAACTATTCTGTGGCGCACCCGTGTAACCATGCGCCACAGAATAGTCCTGGGTGCGCCACAGAATTACTGCGCAGTACTGTACCCGTATATTCATACAAATACCAGTATAATACCAGAATACATGTATATTTCATATTTACACAGATATAACAGAAACAGAGATATATTTTCACAGATATATCAAAACAAACACATTACTAATATATGTCATCACAAGTTGATACAAAAGTGAGGAAGTTTTACACAATTGTTGAGATATACAAAAGTTCATCGAATCGTTGCCCACGTTACAAAATGAAGTGTTCACCGCCTACACTAGGATCGAATAGATTACATCTCGGCGTTGACGGTGAGCAATAGCGGGAACACGACGATCTCATGTAGCCTTCTTCGCGAGCGCTACGAGCGGAGCGGCGCCGGGAACGGTTTGCCGAGAGGCCCTTGAGTTTGTATTCCTGCATATCACAAGTTTCACTGACGCCATCTCTGCGTCACATAGTGTCACAACATTTTAATCATCGGCATTCTAGAAATGAATTAGCTAAGGTCAACTAACAATCATGCCTCATACTTAACTGGTATCAACTTACAAAAATCATGCCTCATATTTTATATCAACTTACCACAAAAAGATCAAATAGAGAAAAACCCGTATGATGGATCCTTCTTCCTGATCCGCTCCGGAAACGGATAAATGCCGTCTTTCGTCATCCACGTCCTCCTGTCATTCTGCTTATCTAGGCGTTCTTCGATCTCCCACTTAGACAACGCTGAAAATCGGTTGGGATATATATTTGATTAATGCATGATATAACTAGAGTATGATTTATTCATCTAATATAGAAAAGAAAGAAGCAAGGTTTCTACCTCTGGCGTTGTGTAAGGACCCCCTGCTGTCTTGACATCTTCCAGGATGATTTTCGATAACTGGATGCGATGGAAGTCTGCTCTAAGGTCATCATCAGTGAGATCCTCATCATATTTGGCCCATTCTTGGAGACGATATGGCAAATTCGTTATCACTGCATCCCGGACATACGATTTCATGTGTAAGAGGACGTAGAAGGCATCCACGTTGCGAGACTTTTGCTTGAGGCAATGAAACCCCGTCCCATGGTAAAACTTGTGTGTGTTGTCAATTATACGTTTCGCTTTCTTCTCGAAGGAACCTCCGTTTTTGGCGTAGCCCTCGAGAGCCTCATCGAGAACACCCTTAATTCTAGTGTAGTCTTTCGGCGTAGTCCCTGAGTCTAAATATGTGGCAGTTGACCACTTCGGGTGCACGGCGATGAGTACTGAGTACTTGTCACTGCTCAACACAATTGAAACGGAATATTGGAAAGGATCAACAAAACAGAAGAAATCTATAAGAAAGCATAAGATACGACAGCGGCGACTAGATGCGGACTTACTTAAAAAAGAAAGGCACAAGAAGGCTGGTCTTCGTGCTCATGTTCAGCATGATTCTCTGGAGGTACTCCGTGGCCTTAGCCCGTGTCGGTGATCCTTCCTCCAGCTGGCTGTCCCGCATGTAGTAGGGATCCACTACCTTGACGTACGGGGTTTGTTCTCTCCTGATCATCATCGCCTGGCTGAGCGCGTATAGGCGGACCAAGTTATAGTCCAGCCGTTTAAAGTGAAACAAGTTGAAGACGTCCTCGCACGATATGAAGAACAGATCCGCTGGAGATTCATCAACGAAGTCAACCAAGTCCCTTGGCACCTTGACAGTGAACACCGGGTAGTTCGGATTCTCGTCTTTAAGAAGGTTGTCCTCTAGCTTCAAGATAGCAAGTTGCAAAGGGGCCATGCATCCATCTGCGAGGTGGAGCAGCTCCGAAGGCAGTATCGGTTGACCAGCTTCATGCAACCGGGACGACAAGTCACCCGCACGGGGTGGTATCATGGGGTCACTCCGGACATACCCCGGTGTGCTAAGTTTCGTCTTCGGAGCTGGCTTACTCCTCTTCCTGTGCTTCTTCTTCTTCTCTGCTGTATCTGGTGTATCTTCCGGAGGCAGTATTGGGTACTGTCTGGAGCCGAAGCTGATCACTAGGGCAGGCCCTTTTTTCCCTCCTTCAGTCCAATCCCTGACAGACTCACATATGGTTGTAAAGAGCGACATGAGCGTATTTGTCACCGCCGCTGAGATGAAACTCGGAATCATAATATTTTGCTCCATCGGTTCCTCGCCCCTTGTTCCAGAAACCCAGCCTCGTCATTGTCGGCCATGTTTGCACTGCATTAAAAAGAGGCAAAAAGTTAGTATAACAAATTTAAGATAAAAAAATCACCTAACTAATAAGTACTAAGATACCCCGGCCCATGCACTAGTCGCAATACCCCATATGTCCTATTTTTAGCAAAGTCATGCCAAATTTCACGAAAAAATCCGGCATGACCTTTGCTAAAAAAGGGACATATGGAGTACCCGAAATTGCCGGAACGGAAGTTAATCGACGTTCCGGCAATCTCAAGGGTCTCTCAAGGTACCTCCAAACATTTCACAAATCATGTTGGCCGGCATTCCCGGCCAACAACATCACAACAACACATGCATCCCCGGTCAACAACATCACAAGAACATCCGCAAAATATAGGAGGGCACCACCTTGAGCAGCAGGAAGCAACGGGGGGGCCTACACACATACACAACACATAAGCATCTCCACAGTCACGATATTACTTAGCAATTGCAGAGAATAAAATAAAATTAATCAAATGTTGATATAAAATATGAGGGAGTATATATTAACACATTTTTTTAGTATTTCAAATGTTGATTGTTTCTTCTATAATTATGGAGGATTGTCCGCAAACTTGAATGCCACATTGCCATCATGGCGTGGAGTGCGAGACCGGTAGCCATTCTTTCATACGGTCCGATATTTTAAGGTGCATTTTGGTACGTGCAGGCGTCACGATTCACGACAAATTCTGATTTTAGGTGTTAGATGATTGCTTTCCCATATACAATTCTGATTCTGATTTGTGGTGTTAAATATCATAACATTTAGAAACTAACATTTGTAATTCCTTTTGGGAAACCACCGAAACACTCAAAACAAATGAACAATTGACATAGAAATCGTGAGAATTTTTTGAAACATGTACGATAGAGGGACTTACTATATAGTTATTTCAAGCTTGTCGCATCTACTACAAAATACTATTTTGATTGCCATCAAGTATATTAGCTGCATGGAAATAAAAGAAGGAAAATACGTAGCTTGCCATCGGGCGGCACACGGTGTCTTCGGGGTGCAGAGATGATGCTAGAGTGGTGTGGGTGCTGGTTTGTATAGGAGGGAGCAGGAGCAACACCAGCGCGGGCGTGCTGTGCAAGGACGTGCAAGCTCACGGCTTGCACGCGATGGCCATGGCGGACGGTGACGGACGGCAAGAGCACCTAGAGCAAGAGGGGAAGGGGAAGATGTCCAGGAGGACGGGAGGCTCACCAAGAGGCTGCGGTTGTCGTGGTTGTGCAGCCCGCGGACGACGGCGACGGGAAGTAGAGGAAGAAGATCGTGGCCTTGGCGCTCCCGCGGACGGTCGGCGTTGAAGAAGACGAGGTTGCTGCGGCTGTCCTGGGGCTCCTCCGGCTCCTGTTCTTGGCGGAGAAGCTGGATCACAGCGGCACGGATCTCCGGGACATGGAGGCTTGGGTCGGGGATGCGCGGACCAACGGGGACGATGACGGCGCGCACCCGGCCGGAAGAAGAAGACGAGCTTGGCGTGGCGTCGTCCGTGCTTCCCGTGTCTCCCGCTTGCTGTCGAGGACGGAGGAAGGCAAGGCGCGGCTCCTGGCGCGAAGGGAGAGCACGAGGTGGATGGAGTCACCGGGGCCGCGAGCTTGGGCTTGTCACGGCCATGGCGTCGATTTTCTCGGGAAGAAAAGAAGAAGAGGGAGGGAGAGAGTTGGTGGCGGCGCGGGTTATGGGGAGAGGAAGAAGAATGAGAACGAAGAAGAAAACGGCGGCGGCGCGGCCGGTTTTTGGATAAGGTACCTTATTCTGTGGCGCATCCCCCTGGCGGTGCGCCACAGAATTATCTTATTCTGTGGCGCACCCGATAAGGGGTGCGCCACAGAATAGTTGGTTTTTTTATTTAAATTTTCTGTTTTTACACACATGTTAATAAAAAAACAGTTAATAGTTGGTTTTTTATTTAAATTTTCTGTTTTTACACACATGTTAATAAAAAAACAGTTAATAGTTGTTTTTTTATTTAAATTTTCTGTTTTTACACACATGTTAATAAAAAAACAGTTAATAGTTGGTTTTTTTATTTAAATTTTCTGTTTTTACACACATGTTAATAAAAAACAGTTAATACAAATATTGAAACTGTGCCATATATATCAAATTACATAGACCATATGCTTGTCTCTCATACAAAACAAATTATATATAATACACAAAAAAGTTTTCGATCTTCGTCCCGGCCGGCCAAACTAGCATTTCTTCTTTCCCTTCTTGGCGGTTGAATAGCTTAGGCCGGTCACCTTGAGACTTCTTCGCGTGAACGGACAACCTTTGGTAGGTAGGGAGGTCTTCCTTTTTTCTTTAGAATTAGTAGTAGGCATGTCGAAGTAGTTGTCGAATTCCTCCTCGATCTTCGGATCGCCGTCCAGGTCCTCCTCATTGGCGTCTCCTTCCATTCCGATGATGCTCCTCTTGCCCCTCCTCACGACAACACGGTTAGGCTTTGACGGGTCGGTAATGAAGAAGCATTGATCGACTTGGCTAGCGAGTACCCATGGCTCATTTTTCGCGGAGGCTTTCTTCGAGTTGGCTTCGGGTATAACCATGGTGGTGAAATACCGGCCTTCTTTTTCGACGTTCTTGGCCCATCTCACACGGAACATTGGCACCGACTCTCCACAGTAGTTGAGCTCCCATATCTCCTCTATCCTTCCGAAGTATCTTTGTTTGACGGTAGCCTCGTCATCGGCGTAGGATAGCATAGTTACTCCTGAGTTTTGATATTCGCTACTCCTGTCCTTTTCCTCGGTGCAGAATCTGTAACCATTGATGTCGTACGTCTGATAGGTCTTCACGTTCTGCGCGGGGCCCTGTGATATGGAGAATATGAGTTTTTCATCTTCCGTACTTGGCTTTCTGACCCGTGATTCGGACAGTTGTTTTTCCCTGAACCAACGCGTGAAGCTGGAGTTGTGCTCTCTGGTTACGTCTCCGTTCTTCCTCGGCCGGCCCAGGTCGATGTAGTTCTTCTCGATTATGCTTCTGTGCTCTTCCACCCAAGGTTCGATCAATTCTAAGTGTTGTAGCGCGACCCGGTGAGCCCTATCGAAGTCGACGTGTCGACCATCAATCAAGACAGGGAGTGAGCGGTAGCCCTCACGGTGACCAAAACCAGCGAGCCTGCCGACGTGCGGCCTGGTGGCCAGACCAACATCCTCGTTCTCGGTGCTTAGATAACTCTGGCAGAAGGTGATGCACTCTTTGGTCAGAAAGCCCTTGGCCATGCTTGCGTCTGGACGGGCCCTGTTGCGAACGAATCCTTTGATGACACCGTTCTGCCTTTCGAACGGCATCATGTAGTGCAGGAACGTCGGACCGAGCTTCAGTATGTCATCAACGACGTGGAGAAGGAGATGCACGCAGATGTCAAAGAACGCGGGCGGGAAGTAAATCTCGAGCTCGCATAGTATCCCCACGATCTCATCCTGTATCTTCTGGAGCTGCCTCACGCCGATCGACTTACGGTTGATGACGTCAAAAAAGTTGCAAAGTGCAGACAGCGTATCACGGACGTGCTCGTCCATTATCCCTCGGATCGCAACGGGAATTATCTGCGTCATAAGCACATGACAATCGTGAGACTTCATCCCGCTGAACCTCTTCTTTGTTTCGTCCAGATATCTGCTTGTCTTCCCCGCGTAACCGTAAGGAAATTTGACTCCTAAGAGGCACTTGTAGAACTGCTTGAGCTCCTCCGGACTCATAGTGAAGCAGGTAGGTGGAAGCACAACCGCGCTCTTCTTCCTCCTTTTGCGGCGACCTTGAGTCCCTTCCGTCTGGTCATCATTATCATCATCATCATCACTATCGGGGCCGTGAATATCTTTCTTGATGCCAAGCCATTTCAGATCGTATCGTGCTTTCTTCCCATCCTTGGTCTTTTCCGGCATGTTTGAAAGAGTGCCAAGAACAGCCTCGGTAACATTCTTCGTAATGTGCATTACATCGAGGCTATGGGGCGTGTGGAGGACCTTCCAGTACTCCAAGTCATGGAAAGCACACCTCGCTTTCCATACACCCAGCAGCGGTTTTACCCTCGGTCGCTTCTTTCCCGGCGCAGGGCACTCCTCCCAATTTGTCAAAAGCTCATCAATTTCTATGCCGGTCCTCGGGATCGGTTTTGTTTCTCTTTCTTCTTGACCATCGAACAAATCCCCGCGTTTTCTCCACGGGTGGTCCATGCGAAGCCACCTTCGAGCCCCTGGGTACACGGTTTTCGAAGACCCTTGTATTCTTGGTAGCTGGATATGCGGGGTCTCATCCATGCACCTGATACATCCACAGAATCCGTGGCCCACCTGGGCCGATACAGACGACATTCCAGGATAGTCCTGCACCGTCGTGAGCAACGCGGCGCTCATATTGAAATATTCTTTAGTGTAGGCGTCCCACGTACGGACAGGCGTCTTCCATAACGTTTCTAACTCCTCTTTCAACAGCTCGAAATACAGATGTATGTCGACACCTGGTTGTTTCGGACCCTGAATAAGCATACTCATGTGTATGTACTTTGACTTCGTGCACAGCCACGGGGGAAGGTTGTAAGGCCATACAAACACGGGCCAGGTGCTATGTGTGCCATTGAAGAACGGATTCATTCCATCTGTGCACATACCCAGCCTGACGTTCCTTGCGTCGCGCCCAAAATCTTCGAAGGCGATGTCCAATGCTTGCCAATTGATAGCGTCTGCAGGGTGTGTCAGGATGGTGCCCTTCTCCGGATCTTCTGCGGGCTTCTCCCTTTCCGCGTGCCATTGCATGAGCTTTGCTTCCTTAGGATCCACGAACCACCGCTGAAGACGGGGAGTGATAGGAAAGTACCATACCACTTTTCGAGGATTTTTCTTCTTTCCACTCTTGTACCGTCCGTGACCGCACACCGGACATTTGGTCAAGTCCTCGTAATCGCCCCGATAAATTACGCAATCATTGATGCAGGCGTGGTATCTCTCGTGCGGTAGGTCAAGAGGGCACAGGACTTTCTTGGCCTCCTCGATAGTAGTTGGTAATGTGTTACCCTCGGGGAGAATATCGTGCCAGAATTTCAGGTTCTGGTTGAAGCTCTTGTCGGTCCAACTGTTTCCCGACTTCATCTCCATAGCATTAAGCGTTACTTGCAAGCGCGTATCCTGAGGCCGGCACCCAGGATACAACGGAGTGATCCCGTCTATCCCCATTTGCGCTAGCTTGGCTTTCTCTCTGTCGTTGCTCGTCTGACTGAGAAGCAGTTCTTGAAAATGAGCATCCTGCAAGCCCAAACTTAGCGGGGTCTGCTCGTCTCCTTCGTCATGATGATCATGTCCGCCGGCATCTCCTTCGTCATCATGATGATCTTGTCCGTCACCGGCATCTCCTTCGTCATCATCTTGTCCGCCGCGGGCATCTCCTTCGTCATGATCATCTTGTCCGCCGCGGGCATCTCCTTCGTCATGACGATGATCTTGTTTGGCTTGTTCCGGCATGAAACCGTGCCTGAGCAGGTGCTCCTCCAATAATCCAGAATCAGGGTGTATCCACCTCTCATGTTTGCATTTTCGACACGGACATCTTATCTGCCTCCCGTTGGACCGAATCATGTCCGCCTTCGCTTGGTCCTTGTATGTTCTGATTTGACTGGAGCTCATCATTATGACCATGGTTGACTACGCGCTATACATAGAGAAGAAACGAGAGTACATAACTTAATTAGAGCCGCAACATGCATGCACACACAAACACACACAACACATCTCAGTCCGGCATCTCAACGACACGATGGTCGGAAGCACAAGCACAATTAATACCCCACATGTCCTATTTTTAACAAAGTCATGCCAAATTTCACGAAAAAATCCGGCATGACCTTTGCTAAAAAAGGGACATATGGAGTACCCGAAGTTGCCGGAACGGAAGTTAATCGACGTTCCGGCAATCTCAAGGGTCTCTCAAGGTACCTCCAAACATTTCCAACAAGATGGTCAAAGCACAATAACCTTTCTCACCTTGTAGATTTGATCCAAAATAGAAGATGGGAGAAAGGAGACTATGTATGGAGGAGTCTATCAACCAAAATAAGTTTAACTAAAAAAAAAGGAGAAATATATGGTCAAAAATGGATGGGAAGGAGGAGCACCACGAGTTGGGAGGAGAGGAGGAAGAGAGGAGGAAGAAGAGGAAATGAGAAATGGGTAGGGGAAAGTGGGTGGAGATGGCCTTATAAAATATCTGGTACAGTTATTCTGTGGCGCACCCCTAACTGGTGCGCCACAGAATAATCTAATTCTGTGGCGCACTGGGTCAGGTGCGCCACAGAATAGTTCCCCCCAATTATTTGTGGGGCCAGAGCACCTTATTCTGTGGCGCACCTGCATGGATGCGCCACAGAATAAACCTATTCTGTGGCGCACCTGACCCAGTGCGCCACAGAATAAGGTCAAAAGTGGCAGACCCGTGCGTTGGTGTGGGGCCCGCGCTTATTCTGTGGCGCATCCTTATCCGTGCGCCACAGAATAAGGCTATTCTGTGGCGCACCATGGCTGGTGCGCCACAGAATCTTATTCTGTGGCGCACGGCTATAAGGTGCGCCACAGAATAAGCTTTCATAGAATTGGGTTTTCCTACTAGTGTGAATTCGTGATCAAAACTGATCACCGCAGCTTAGTTCACATGGAATAGCAGCGGCTACACACTCCATGGCAACAACGTGCCTTTACCAAGTTGTTGGGCCTCAGATACAAAATCTGCTATAGAAAAGGGACTGATAATGGAGCGGCAGATGCTCTATCTCGCCGACCTTGCAATGATGCAGACGTTCTGTGTGCTATTTCCTTCTGTCAACCATCATGGCTAGAGGAAGTGCGACAAGGTTACTCAGCTGATTTACATACCTCTAAAATCATTGAAGAGCTGGCAGTTAATCCTGAAACCCATAAGCACTTCACCTACTCAGATGGTATTCTCAAATACAAGAAACGCATCTGGCTGGGACACAATACAAACCTCCAGCAAACCATTATGCGAGAAGGACATGATTCACCTATCGGTGGACATTCGGGGGCCCCTGCAACATACCAACGCCTTTGGTCGATTTTTGCATGGCCCAAAATGAAGAAAATGGTGACTGAATATGTGCAAGCATGCTCTATCTGTCAGCAAGCGAAACCTGATCGCAGTCGATATCCAGGGCTGTTGGAACCATTACCAGTTCCTACACAAGCTTGGCAGATTGTCTCACTCGATTTTGTGGAAGGCTTACCCCAGTCTGGCAAGTTCAACTGTATCTTGGTTGTTGTTGACAAGTTCTCCAAATACAGCCATTTTATCCCCTTAGCTCATCCATTCTCAGCTCCACAAGTGGCATCGGTGTATGTTGATCAGGTCTACAAACTACATGGTATGCCGGAATCTCTCATTTCAGATCGGGATCCAATATTTACCAGTCGATTTTGGAGAGAATTATTCAGTCAGACGGGCACACAACTCAGGATGAGCACTGCATACCATCCTGAAACGGATGGCCAGACTGAAAGGGTCAACCAATGTATGGAGACCTTCTTACGTTGCTTTGTGCATTCTTGCCCTCGCAAATGGAGCTCTTGGCTCGCACTTGCAGAGTATTGGTACAATACTACTTGGCACAGCTCCTTGGGTAAAAGTCCCTTTCATGTCTTGTACGGGCATGAACCTCGACACTGGGGTATTGAAACATCCTCTGCATCACCAGTGCTGGAACTCAATTCGTGGCTGGCTGAACGCCAGGACATGACTGCTCTCATCCGAATGCATCTGCTAAGAGCCACCAATCGCATGAAAATGCAATCGGACAAGAACAGGTCTGAAAGGGAATTTTCAATTGGTGATCAAGTTTTTGTCAAGCTTCAACCATATGTCCAAAGTTCAGTGGCCAAACGAGCTTGTCACAAGCTGTCTTTCCGATACTATGGACCTTTTCTAGTGCTGGCTCGCATCGGTAAAGTGGCGTACAGGATTGCTTTACCTGAGACATCTACTATCCACCCAGTGTTTCATGTTTCACTGCTTAGGAAAGCGTTGAAGCCTACTACTCAGGTATCAGCAACACTCCCAACTGATGCTAACCAGTTTGTAGTACCTGTGCAAATCCTGGAGCAGAGAAGCAAGACGAAGGCCAATCGAGTCATTGATCAGGTGCTGATTCGCTGGTCGGGGGGCAATCTTCCTGACTCCTGGGAAAACAAAGATGAACTCCAGCAGCGGTTCCCGTTTGCAGCGGCTTGGGGTCAAGCCGCAACCGAAGGAGGGGGGGGGGGGTGTTAGCAGCCCTACTGCTAACGGGCCACAAGCCCAGGAAGAAGGAGGCCAAGCAGCCCAGCGCAGGAGTACTCGGAGCCGCAGACCCAACCCTCGACTCGCTGGCAAGGACTGGACGAGGTGATGCCTATATGTTGACTTGCGAAACAGGAAGAAGACATCGGGGCTTCGATCAAGACAAGGCACGGCGGCGGCGGACCTTCTTCCCATCTGGCTCTTCCTCGATTCCCCAATTCCTGCTTCTTATTTTCAGCACGCTTGTGCTTGTATCCAGATATTGCCACTGCTCTGTAACTAAACTCTGAATCGGTGAGTCAATCGAGTGGATCCGTAGCGTGTAGCTAACACACGGAGCGGGGAGGATCGGACGGCCAGAAAGCCCAAATCGCTGAAGAGCCTCCAATGGGTCTCACCGTTTGTATCTTTAGATGCATGTAATTGTTTTCGGCAAGGCATTCTCTAAATCAACGAAGAGAATACATCAGCAGCCGTACTACACAATTCTGAAGCTAAACGTACACAATACTTGGCTAACAATTACGAACATACACCATTCATGGTAAGCTGGCTTACCTTTTGGAATATTATCTCCCAGAAAGACTATCAGATGGTGTCCTGCTCCGCCTTCCACAAACAAGAGCGCGCTTAATCAGCAGCTGTTTGAACAAAGACACAAAGCTTCAAAATTACACAGGACGCAGAAACATGGTGCAAGAGACCGAATACAACTAAACAAAGACCTCTACAACCTAACATTAGGAGTACATTGCATAAATTATGTCATCGGACTGAGCAGCATTTGAACACCAGCGTTAAGGGAATATAATTTAACTAAACGGAAACATAGTGGGAAATAACGGATGCAACATATGGACAACTTATTTAGTTACTCTTATAAGCTCTCTACCATGTCAATTACTCATAATGGTTGTATAGATAAGTCAGCCTCATGGGTCAGACAAATGATTGTTGTTTAGTTGGTAGCTAGTGGAAGTTTGTAACTTCAACCAAAATCAGACCCGAATATTTTTTAGAGCATTTTGTGTCAGTGAGCCGGTGATGTACTTGAAGGATCAGGGGTGCCAAATTTAGTGTCACCAGATCTCATCAAATGATATACTTTTACTTAGCTAAAGCAACCAAATTTAGTGAAGAATGTAGAATAGTTTCTTGGAGATGATTTATTGCTTCAGTTGAACTTTAATCATCCTGCAGAAAGAAAATTACAATTTGGGATGAACTCTGGAATTTTTTTTAAACACATTGATAACAACAGTAATGGAAATGCTAAGTGATTTAGCAGTATCATGTTAGAAGAACATAATCCAAGTTCTGCCTGTCCAACAGTCAGTAGTAACTATTTCACCAGAACAACATTGTTGTTATTCCTAAGAGTATGCAAAATGCACTAGGTATCACATGGTCAATAACACTTATACATGACATAAACATTAACATATAAATATAAGTGGAAAGTGACCTCTACTAAAATAATTGTCAAGCTGGAACCATCCATGTTGTACGAAATTATCGGATCATTATACATGGCACAACTGGCGTGTTCATACTTCCCTACGAAAACTAGTACTCTTTGCATCTCGGTTTATATGATGCATTTGGCAAATCTCTGGTAACTAGGTGAATGAGGATTGGCCATGCAAAATCTATCTCCCCAATATTTCACCCAATTAGAACTCTCATATTTAATGCCAACATTAATTAGGGAAAGGCCACTCAATCGGTTTTCTTAGCAGTATTGTTCTTCGGAAGGCCAAACCCAACATCAACTCCTCTTAATTACACGTCAAAAAAAAAAAAAACTCCTCTTAATTAATGCTAATTGTTGCTTAATTTTGGGATAACCTGATTTTAGAATTGCACCCTATAAACCGTGATGGAGAGGTAGTATTATGTATCTGATCTTACAAGAAGTTTGTGCCGTTCTTGTTTCCATTTCAGTGCGATTGAACAAAATGCAGTACTGGTTCATAAGACAGGTTGTAGTACTGCAACAGCAACAGTGAGAACACAAGCCGGCAACACTAATTCATTCTCGATCGAAACAAGACACAGATTTTGGAGACAAACAAACACCACACGCAACTCTAGCGAAGTTCCCTGATGATCACTACTACAGCTACATAATACTACACGCCGGGCCGGTCCGCCGGTGGCTCGAAGACGCCGATGATCATGATCTACCCTAATCCTCGAAGATGGCCATCCACCCGACGCGGAGGTGCGTGGCTATGGCCACAACGGCGCATGCCGAGCTCACCGCCGTCGAGTCGTCGCCGACGCGCAGTCCCAGGAGTCCGCCGGCAGCGGAGTCGAGGAGGATGAAGCAGGCGACGGCGTTGAGACCGACGGCGAGCAGCCTGACTCCGCGGAGCAGCAGCCGCTTCCAGAGCACGATGTCCATGATCTCTCGGTTGCCGGTGGCTGCGTTGACGATGCCGACCGTGACCGCAGCCGCCAGCAAATACCGGACGAAGAGCCTCCGCCTGGCGTCGACGCGCTCCCGCTGCAGCGCGTCACCGAGGCCGCCGGCGATGCCGAGGAAGAAGAAGGCCAGGAGGAGCAGCAGGATGATCGGGTTAGTGGCCCAGCCGAAGAAGGCCATGGCAGAGCTTAGCTAGCTACCTGGTGCTACTCTCACTCGCTACTACAGTGAACGAAGACAAGTTCAGGCTTCAGGGTGTCGTTGTGGTTTGTGTGAGCAGTCGGGGCATCTTATAGGCTTGAGTAATTGGTTTCGTGTTTACTGCTCGATATTTATTATTTTTTCGCGTGGCAGATGGAGTGGATTCATAGCAAACCAGCAGTAGGCTTGCTTGCCACAGCGGAGAAGAGATTTACCGCTGCATCATCTTCTGCAGCTGGATCTTTTGGTCCATCAATACTACCACCAAGACACAGTACGTACGTGATCATCCGTATGCAATACGATGACCACTGGAAACTTTCCCTGTTTGGCTCTCTCCCGTTCAGCAAGTAAGCCTGCCTGCCTTGCATGGGATTGGTGAGCGTAGCCTGTCATATTTACAGTCACATTAGAGCAAGGTTAATAATAGAGCCAGGCAAGCCATTGCCATGTCACTTATAGTTAGCTTATAGCCACCATGTATAATAATCGGCTATATGTATATACTATTCTATTAATATATGGTCCACCTTACACTCTCACATAGTGTGTAGGAGCACGTGCGGCAGCTGGTTCTTACATTAGAGCCCGCTTCCCTTCTCTCTTCTCTTCTCTCTCATCCATGTAAGCACACATATATTATTTAATTCTTTATAGCCTGCTGACTAGATCTTATTATACGTCACTACTCACTAGCGCGCCATAGGCCTCGTGAGCGTGTCCCAGAGCCCAAAGTAAAGCCGTAAAGAAGGACGAGCAAGGACCGATGAGACCCCCACTTTTTTTTTTGAAACGGGGCAAAAGCTTTGCCTTATATTAATATAGAAGGAGCAAACATGACACAGCTGAGGCTAAAGTAAAATAGCGAACACGGAAGAGGAGGGCTGCAGAGTACAGGCCCCCCTCCCCACAAACTAGAAAACATCTCAACCTATTCCGTCCACTCTCTTAGAAAGGAAAATTGTCATCGCGACAAGATGTAGGCTCCCAACACCTGCGGCCGAAACCTAGTCAAAAAGCGCTGCAAACTTCTTCGCACCCGCGAGGATCCAGTTCCTCGCCTCGTCCTTAATCTTCTGGACCAATATGGAAGGCATAGCAAACTTGTTGTTGAAAACTCTCGCGTTTCTCTCCTTCCAGATTTCCCACGTAGCGAGAAGAACAGGCAGAGTTTGCCACCGAACTCCAGTACTCGAGAACATTTGGCCTCCCCGAGCCCAGGTCGTGCATCATGTTCGGGCACTTGAGCCAGACGGACGCCGCGGCCCAGACCCTTTTAGAGTAGCGACACTCGAACATGATATGTCTGGCCGTTTCCGGAGTGCACCTGCAGAGTTGACACGTGGGCTGGTGTGGCCAACCCCTGATGGCAAGGCGATCGGAGGTCCACAGCCTATTCTGAACAGCGAGCCAGGCAAAGAAGGAGCATTTGGGCGGGGCCCAAGCTGTCCAGACGATGCCGACGAAAGGGGCCGCGATGGCGCCAAAGAACTGCGCCTTGTAGGCCGATTTGGCCGTGTAGATACCATTCGTAGTAAGAGTCCAGGTGATGGTGTCAGCCGTTCCCGGAACAAGCACGACGTCCTGTAAGAGTTCCCATAGAAGAATGAATTGAGCGAAGTGATCCACAGTGAAGTTTAGGAGATCCAAGTCCGCGATCCACTTCTCGTCAGTAAGCGCGTCATGAACACATCTGTTTTTGCGGCGAGAGACTTTAAATACCGCCAGCGCGATTAGTTGAGGGGAGAGGCCATCCACCCAAGCGGCTCCCCAAAAAGAAGCTTTGCGGCCATCGCCCACCGTCACGTTTGTTGCTGCATTGAAGAGATTCCGGTCGATAGTGTCATTTGGCGTTTCCGACCCCACCCAAGGTTTATCCGGGGAAACCCATTCATGCCAAAGCCACCTGAGGCGCAGCGCCCTGGAGAATTTGTCCAGGTTTAGGATTCCCAACCCCCCAAATCCTTTTGGGCAACACACCTTATCCCAACTGACCTTGCACTTGCCTCCGCTGACCGTGTCACTGCAGTTCCACAGCATGCCTCTCCGCAACTTATCGAAGGCTTTGAGAGTGCGCTTGTCCGCTTTCAGGGCCGCCAAAAGGAAGATTGGCATGGAGGAGAGAACAGACTTGACGATAGCAGCGCATCCAGCCCGGTTGAAGAATCTTCCTTTCCAAGGCTGAAGACGAGAAGCGGCCTTGTCGATGTATGGCTGGAAATCAGCCCTTCGCAGCCGTCCCATCGAAATTGGGAGACCAAGGTACTTGATGGGGAACTGAGCGATAGCTGCCGGAAAATCATTCAGGATTGCAGGCAAGTCGATTTCCGAGCATCGAATGGGCGTGATGGCGCTCTTGGCAATGTTTGTGACCAGACCAGTCACCTCCCCAAAATGGTGAAGAGTGTTAGCCAGGTTCGAGATGTCCTCCGCCGTCGGAACCAGGAAAATCGCCGCGTCATCGGCGAAGAGAGAGACTCTCAGGGTGGCAAGTCTGTCCGGAATAGGCTGCAGCAACCCGCCTCAGTTGCCAACTGCAGAGTTCTGTTGAGGGGATCAATGCTGATGTCGAATAAAAGAGGCGATAGGGGGTCCCCCTGCCTGAGGCCTCGACCATGCAGAATTGAAAGACCCGGAATGCCATTGAGCAAGACACGAGAAGAGGCGGTGGAGAACAGGATAGACATCCAAGCGCGCCATCTGGCGGGAAATCCCCGACGCTGCATGATGTCAAGCAGGTAGTCCCATCTCATGGAGTCAAAGGCTTTGGCGATGTCAAGCTTGAGCAGCAGCATGGGAGTGCGGTTTCGGTGAAGACGCCTCGCAGTGTTTCGGACGTAAATAAAGTTGTCGTGGATGCTTCTAGTCTTAATGAAGGCGCTCTGACAGTGTGAGACCAAGTCATTCATCTTGGGAGCGAGACGGATCGCCATGGCCTTAGCAATAATCTTTGGGATGATATGAATCAGACTAATAGGGCGGAAGTCTGTGATTGCATCCGCACCATCTTTCTTTGGCAGGAGAACAATATTGGCCGAGTTGATGACGTGGAAGTTGTTGACTGAGAGTTCAGAAAAGCGTCCATGAGGTGCATAAGATCCTCCTTGATGATATCCCAGCAGGAAGAAAAGAAAGCCGTAGTGAACCCATCCGGACCGGGAGCTTTGTCATGAGGCATCTCATCAATGGCATGTTTGATCTCTTCGATGGAGAAGGGGAGAGCCAAATCCCCCAGATTTCCGACAGTAGCGTTGATCGCCTCCCAGTCCATGTCCCTAGCGTGAGGAGGGCCCAAAGAATTCGAGAAGTGCTAAAAAATCACAGAGGCCTTGTCCTCGTGGCTTGACACCCATCCGTCATGCTTGCGCAGCCGCTGAATGTTGTTCTTCCTCCTTCTGGAATTAACACGAATGTGGAAGAACTTTGTGTTCGCATCCCCTTCCCTGAGATAGGTAATTCTGGAAGCCTGCCTTTTCCGAGTGCGCTCCAGAACAGCAAGGCCAAGCACACGACGTTTGAGCCTAGCCCGCAGTGCCTTCTCATCATCCGACAGGGGTCGGTGGTCTTGAGCAATATCCAACTGCAAGATTACGTCCAGCGCCATGATGAATTGCAACTTGTGATCAGAGAAAAGCCCCTTGCTCCACGCCCGTAGCTTCCTAGCAGTCAGCTTCATTTTGTGGTTGAAGATGTGCACTGGCTGAGTGTGGGTTGTCGGTTCGGCCCAAGCTGCCGAAACCACATCATGGAAGCCCGGCATCTTGCACCAGAAATTTTCGAAGCGAAAAGAGGGCGGACGTCTGGGGCCAGACTGGTTGGAGAGCATCAGCAGGCAGTGATCAGAGAGCGAGGATGAAAGGACCTGCAGCACATGGTTCTCGAAAGCCAGGTCCCAGCCAGTGTTGCAGAAAGCGCGGTCCAATCTGACAAGCGTGGGGTCGTTCCGCTCATTGCTCCAGGTGAACTTCCTATTATGCAGCTTGATTTCCTTGAGTTGGCACTGGTTCAACGCCTGGCGAAATTGTCCCATCAGGTGAAAATCCAGATTGGAATTGTTCTTATCCGAGGCCTGATATATGAGGTTGAAGTCCCCAATGATCAACCACTTTTCATCATTCTGGGGGGCACATGCAATCGCTTCGTCAAGGAAAGCCCTTTTTTCGACATCATTGCTAGGGCCATAAACGGTGGTCAGTTTGAACTCGGTGCCGCAAGCCAGAATGCAGACATCCGCCGAGATCAAGTGCGTTCCAATGTGGATGTTGGAGATGCTCACGAAATCCGCGTTCCAGAGCAACAGGATGCCTCCTCTCGTACCAGTGGCCGGTCTTTGAGCGAAAGAGCGCAGACGGAAACCCCCGATGTAAGTCGCGGTGCTTTGATCGATATTATCCAGCTTTGTTTCTTGGAGGCATGCTATGTGACAAGGGGTGTTGGCGAGCGTGGAGTGGACGGTATCTTTGCGAGGTTGATCATTTAGTCCTCGAACGTTCCAGTTGGCGATGTCGAGGATGAGGTTATTCATTTTTGTAGAAGATCAGGCGATGAGCAGAAGAAAAGCGCAGAGTGTGCGGGTGATGCCGGTGGTGCAGTTGAAGTTGGTGCCGTTGAAGTTGCAGTACATGATGTAGAGGTGACATGCCCACCTCGAGCTAGCTTTAAACGAAGATGCAGATAACATGAAGTAAACTAGAAGTCCACAAAGGTACAAGCAATCCAAAGAAAGCTAAGCGCAGAGCTCCTGTGCAGCCGTGGAGCTGATCTCCACTCCTCCTGGACCCTCCATTTCAACAAGGGCTTCATCAGCCTCTGCCAAACAAGGCAAAGTGAGCCTGAATAGCTTGGTAAGAGTCTTGTGCCTTTGGCCCGTCATGGTGGTCTTGTATGTATCCACGTAAAGCTTGCGCGCGGCAACAACTGGGAGTTCATCATCGACGTCAATCCCCATCTTCTTGTTTAACACCCAGATGGCCTTGTCAAATACCGGCATGCATGGCTTTGCGCCCAAGCGGTCACTACGGCGAGCGACGAAGGGCAGCTCCACAATCGGGTCCAGAACCTCTTGAGCAGCAGGTGGAGTTGGGCGAGGAAGCAACGGCACCGGTGGCGAGCTGAACAGCGACCTGACGGAGGATATAGCTTCATTGCCTTCAACTTCACCGTCCAGCAAACCCTCAATGGCGGCGAGGTTGCACGACAAGCTCTCCTTGTCCAGAAGATCATCATGCCCGTGCTCAGCAAGCATCAGAGGCGCGGAGCGCCGTCGGCCGCGTCCGTGACAGCAAAGACCGCTTCACTCCTTCAGACCAATCCTGATGCGTATTGGATACTTTCCCACACAAGGATCCGAGCAGCTTTACATTACCAGCATCACAAAGTTCTCTCAGCAAGTGCATGAACTATGTCTAATTGTTTTCGGCAAGGCATTCTCTAAATCAACGAAGAGAATACATAAGCAGCCGTACTACACAAGTCTGAAGCTAAACGCACACAGTATTTGGCTAACAATTACGAACACACAACATTCATAGTAAGCTGTCTTACCTTTTGGAATATTATCTGATTATCTCCCAGAAAGACTATCAGATGGTGCCTGTTCCGCCTTTCACAAACAAGAGCGCTTAATACCGCACAACTGATTCCTCGTACCCAACATATTTAAACTTAGCGTGCTGAATCAGCAGTTATTTGAACAAGACACATAGCTTCAAAATTACACAGGACGCATAAACATTAGAAACGGAGGCAAAAGATTTGCCTCATCCATTAAATAAGAAGAAGAGAGTTGCCCAATTTATTTACGGAAAATCGAGGACGCATAAACATGATGCTAGAGACCGAATACAACTAAACAAAAGACCTCCACAACCTAAGATTAGGAGTACACTGCATAAATTACGTTATCGGACTGAGCAGCATTTGAACAGCAGTCAGACGATGAACACGGAACACCACCCTGTTCTGCTGCATTTAGGACCGCCTGCGCAGGCCCATCCGAGATTTAGCATATCTACCCGCAAAAAAAAACAGGTGTTAAGGGAATATAATTAACTTACCAGAAACATAGTGGGAAATCATGGATGCGACATATGGACAACAGATTTGGTTACTCTTAAAAGTTCTCTACGATGACAATGACTCCTAATGGTTGTGTAGATAAGTCAGAGCCTCATGGGTCAGACAAATGATAAATGTTTAATTGGTAACTAGTGTTAGTGAGACTCATCCGTTGAGGTGAGAGTGAGACTGAACCCACAGTGAATCAAAAACAGACTCAGACATTTTCTACATCATTTTGCCTCAGTGAGCTGGTGATATACTTGAAAGATCAGGGGTGCCAAATTTAGTGTCATCAGCTCCCATCGAATGATATACTTTCACTTAGTTAAAGCAACTAAATTCACCCTACGAAAAGGATTAGCAATTAGATATGACAGCAAGGAAGTTAATGATCTCCAAATGTAGGATACTCTAAACGCATGCCCTGCCTGGTGAAGAATGTAGAATAATTCCTTGGAGACGATTTATGGCTTCAGTTGAACTGTAATCATCCTGCAGAAAGAAAAATACAATTTGGTATGAACTCTAGAAATTTTGTAACACATTGCAAAAAGAAAATGCTAAGTGACTTAGCAGTATCATGCTAGAAGAACATAATCCAAGTTCTGCCTGTCCAACAGTCAGTAGTTACTATTTCACCAGAACAACAATTTTGTGATTCGTAAGTATGCCAAATGCACTATGTAGCACACGGTCAATAGAACCTATACATGACATGAACATTAAAATATAAAATATAGGTGGAAAGTGACCTCTACTAAAATAATGGTCAAGATGGAATCATCCATGTTGTACGAAGTAACACAATCCAAATTAGTAACTCCCCTTTTGTTTGTTAACATAACAGCTAACATTGTCAGGCAAATACGATGTGTTTTCCCCCCAATAACCCACTTAAATAGAGGCTCACCAGCAGAGAATTATTGGATCTTCACTGTTCAATTTATTGAACTCAAAACAAATGGAAAAAAGGGAGTCTACACAGAATTTTACTCCAAGAAGGAATCAATTTTAGAGATAGTCCTTATTGGTTAGTAGTATATTTAAGAAAAGTAGAATGCAGCAAACCCTGGTTTGCACCTTCTTGGTCTATGTTCAGTACTAAAACAACGCGTAACAGAAGGAAAGTTTTTGTAATGACAAGTTAAGGTTGTCTAATGAAAAATGTGCAATCAAGATAACAAGCGATGAACACAAAGAATAAAAGCTCGATTTAGCAACCATTATAGGAAGATCAAGCATAAAGTAGTAGCTCTTTATCATAAGCAATATACTTAAGTACCAATCGGATCACAACAAAAACTATCTATGTAAGTATGGGGAAGAAGAAGTATTCCCTGATCTTACAAGAAGTTTGTGCCAATTTTTTCCCCATTTGGGTGCGACTCAACAAAATGCAGTGGTTCATAAGACAGGTAATACTACAACAGTAACAGCGAGAACACAACATGGCAACACTATTTCATTCTCGATACTACAACAGCAACAGTGGGAACACAAGATGGCAACGCTAAATCATTCTCTAAAGTGAGAACACAAGACACAGATTTTGGAGACAAACAAACAGCACGCACGCCCTAAAGTTAGATGTTGATCTCTGTCCGGTGTAGATTGCAGGATGCCGGACATCAACTTTGTAGACTAGCTAGTGAAGTTCACTACTACTGGCATGCAATACTACGCGCCGGGTGGCTCGAAGACGGCGATGTACCCTAATCGTCGAAGACGGCCATCCACCCAACGCGGAGGTGCGTGGCTATCGCCACGACGGCGCATGCCGAGCTCGCCGCCGTCGAGGAGTCGCCCACGCGCAGCCGCAGGAATATGCCGGCGGCGGTGTCGAGGACGATGAAGCAGGAGATGGCGTTGAGGCCGACGGCGAGCAGCCTGACTCCGCGGAGCAGCACCCGCTTCCAGCGCACGATGTCCATGATCTCTCGGTTAGCCATGGCGTTGACGATGCCGACCACGACCGCCGTGGCCAACAAGTTCCAGAGGAAGAGCCGCCGCTGGGCGTAGACGCGCTCACGCTGCAGCGCGTCGCCGAGGCCGCCGGCCATGCCGAGGAAGAAGAAGGCCGGGAAGAGCAGGAGGATGGGGCTGGTGGCCCAGCCGAAGAAGGCCATGGCAGAGCTTAGCTAGCTCCTAGCTGGTGTGCTACTCTACTCTCACTCGCTAAGTCGCTAGTCACTGCGGAATGGCGTTGTGGACGTTGTGACTTCAGTTGGGGGCATCTTATAGGCACCAAGATAATAGTTTTCGTTTTTACTAAAAACGAAAACTATTATCTTGGTGCCTATAAGATGCGTGACCGATTGAGTCGATTCATAGCAAAGCAGCAGTACGTTTACTTGCCACAGCGGAGAAAAGATTTACCAGCTGCAACATCTTCTGCAGCCGCACCTTCTTCGCACGGGATGAGTCTGGCCTGTCATATTTACAGTCACACGCTATAGGTCACTAGGCGTCACAGGCCTGATGATCATGCATCCCGATGGATGTGAAGGGAGCGTGTCCCAGAGCCCAAAGTCAGCGGGAAAGAAGGAAGAGCGATGACCGAGGAGACCCCTCCATTTAATCTTCACTCCTTCAGACCGATCGGACTGGGCAACATTGATGCGTACTGGATACTTTCCCCACAAGGATCAGAGCAGCTTACATTACCACCATCACAAAGTTCTCAGCAAGCGCGTGAACTATGCCTGAACTAGGATCAACAAGGCACTCTCGAAATCAACCAAGAGAACACCAGCAGTCGAACTACAAAGCCAGAAGCTAAACGCACACGAACAATTACAAATATCGTACATACACACTTCACAGTACGCTGGCTTTTCCTTTTGGGATATTATCTGCCAGAAGACTATCAGTTGGTGCCGGTTCCGCCTTCCATGAACAAGACCACTCAGTTTAATACTGCACAACTGATCCCTCATACCCCACATATTTAAATATATAAGCGTTCTGAATTCAGCAGCTATTTGAACAAGACACATAGCTTCAAAATTACACAGGACGCAGAAACATGACGCGAGATAGACCGAATACAACTAAGCAAAATATCTCCAGAACCTAACATTAGGAGTACACTGCATAAATTATGTCATCGGACTGAGCAGCATTTGAACACCAGTCCACGATGAACACCACCACTCTGCTGCATTTAGGACCGCCTACGCAGGCCCATCCGAGATTTAGCATATCTAACAGGCGTTAAGGGAATATAATTTAACTAAAAATAAACACAGCGGGAAATAATGGATGCAACATATGGACAACCTATTTGGTTACTCTTATAAGCTCTCTACCATGTCAATTACTCATAATGGTTGTGAAGATAAGTCAGGGCCTCATGGGTCAGACAAATCATAGTTGTTTAGTTGGTAGCTAGTGGAAGTGAGACTCAATTTGTAACCTGAATCAAAATCAGATCTGAACATTTTCTAGCGATTTTTGCATCAGTGAGCTGGTGATATACTTTCAGGGTTGCTACATTTAGTGTCAGCAGCTCCATCGAATGATATACTTTCATTTGGTTAAAGCACCACAATTCACCCTACGAAAGGATCAGCAATTAGATATAACAGCAAGAAAGTTAATGATCTCCAAATGTAGGATACTCTAAACGCATGCTCTCGCCAGGTGAAGAATGTAGAATAGTTCCTTGGAGACGATTTATGGCTTCAGTTGAACTGTAATCATCCTGCAGAAAGAAAATTACAATTTGGATGAACTCTGGAAATTTTCAGAACACATTGATAACAACAGTAATGGAAATACTAAGTGAGTTAGCACTATCATGTTAGAAGAACATAGTCCAAGGTCTGCACACTTATACATGACATGAACACTAAAATATAAAATATAGGTGGAAAGTGATCTCTACTAAAATAATGGTCAAGCTGGAACCATCCATGTTGCATGAATTAACACAGTCTAAATTAGTAAATCCCCTCTTGTTTGTTAACATAATAACTAACATTGTCAGGCAAATACGATGTGTTTTCCTCCCAATAACCCACTTGAATAGAGGTTAACCAACATAGAATTATTGGATCTTCACGGTTCAATTTATTGGACTCAAAACAAATGGAAAAAAGGGAGTCTTCACAGAATTTTATCGCCAAGAATGCATCAATTTTAGAGATAGTACTTGTTCGTCAGTATTTAAGAAAAGTAGAATGCAGTAAACCCTGGTTTGCACCTTCTTGGTCTATGTGCAGTAGTAAAACAAAGCGTAATAGTAGGACGGTTAATGAGCACAAAGAATGAAAGCTCGATTTAGCACCCATTATAGGAAGATAAAGCATAAAGTAGTAGCTCTTTATCATAAGCAGTATATTTCATATATACATAGTTCATACAGATAAATTACGAAAAGGGAGAATGAGACTTTTGTTCATGTTACCTTGAAATCAACAAATGCAACTGGTGCTCCAAACTTGTTTTGCATCTTTAGCTTTATGAATCCCTCACAACTGATCATCAAAATAAGCTTGTCAAACCACAATTGTTATGTATCCCATGTCATAAGGTTATAGGCAGTACCTTGAGAAAACGTCTATTAGCTCACGTTCAGAAACAGACTGACCAAGGTTTGCAACAAAAAGGGTAGAACATGGAGGATTATTTTGAGGGGCAAATACGGATGGATCCTGCAGTCAAGTGAACGTAGAAAACCAAGTAAGCTTGTGTCTAATCAAAAAATATATGTAGGCCATATAAGTAGGCAAGCACAAAGAAAATACAGGTGAAACTTGTAAAATCATGTAAGTTTATACACGTGTGCCAGTATATAGTAAAAACAGAACCTACATCATTCTACCTTCAACCCCACGTCTTCTTGGTTTCAGCACGTTAAAAACATAGCACAAGTTACATAAGTCTAGCAGTACATGTTCCAAAATAACCCTGCAGAACATAGCGCATTTTTCACATTTGGGACAGATTACTTTACTTTAGTTTTTCAAAACTTTAGGCAACATTGTAACAACACTGAACGGAGCAACTCACTTTGTACTACCACTTAAGTTATTTATGTTAATAGTTGGTATGTCCTTCAAGAAGTTAATAACTTTCACATATAGCTTACTACAGGAGATTGGTGTACATTTTGTCTTCTAACTAATGAAACTGCTGCCATGAAAAGCAGTGACTGCCTTTATTTTCAGTAATTTACATGTGAATGAATGGAAATAACAACATTAGAACAAGCTTTTCTATAATTTAAAGAGGATGGTCAGCTTAATAAGCTTTGCAGCAATTGTCTCATGGTTAAGAGCTTATGTCAGAACTACACCAACGTTTTCATACAGGTTGGTCAAGAAGAAACTATAAAGAAACATTAGAAAATCCCCCTCCATATGAAACTACAATAACCTATGGGTTCACTATTTAAATATCTTGGTTTATTACTTTATTCCAACAAATCCAGTAACACCATTGAGCTACATATATCAATATGCAAGAATCAACTCACCTTGCTGAAGGCAGTACTAGAGCCAAATTTTGTGTAACACTGTAACTGCAAGTTGGAAATGGTTATAATTAGACTTATGACATTTCCTGAATACAGATGTCTGATTAAGAATTGGATGTCTTCTTTCTAGTATCAGCAGCACGATAGCTTAAGCTGATTTTCCTAAGAACATCACATAATAAGACTGTGCTCAAGTAGTGTGCCATAACCTTTGTGCAGAAGGATAACCATTCAAGCTGTGTGAAGAATTACCCATTCCGGACATGTGAATATTGCTTCCAGCACCTGATATGGCGCAAGTGTGCCAAAGATGTGCAAGGTGAGTGTTTTGCAAAGATGAAGTGACATTTCACCGAGGATATGAAGTTACAGATAACAGGCCTGGTTGGATATGAACACAAAGAAAACAGTACAATAAAAATTATAGGAGCTCCGCGATGAGGAGCTGCTATAAAATCGGATTTGGAATAGTGTACATATTGCTCATGTGACTGTAATGAAGCTACAGTAACCACCAACATGAATAGTGGGTAGATCAATGAAGTGTAGAAACGTAAAAACTTTCCGCATAATACTGAACCTAAAATACTAGAATGATACCTGAATCAGGAAGGTCCCTTGGATTTCTAGATTTTTTCCCAGTAGATTTAGGGAAATCATCATAATCTATTAAAAAAAAGGTGTGAGACTGTGAGCAACAGCAGAATAAACAGTAGTCACATAATAATAACATAAAAGAACAGAGCAGAATAAACAGTATTCACATAATAATAACATAAAAGAACATAGCAGAATAAACAGTAGTCACATAATAATAACATAAAAGAACAGAGCATGCAACCTGTTCTCGTGCGCTTTGATCTTGAGTTGGCTTTTGCAAGATCCACATGGATCGAACAATTCTTCTCAAGGTCAAATGTCAATCCCTGCAAAAATAAACGATTCAGAAAATCAGCACTACCGCCGTTGTGAACTTGACATAACAGATTATCTTCGGCGCAAGCATTGAAACTCAGTGTCGGAACAGTAGTTAACCGAAATCGTATGGGAGTGAGAGCAATAGTAATAATGTAATAATGGAGAAAACATAACTAAATGTGATGCTTAATCGTGGTGAATCGAGATCTTACATTTGTGGCGCTCATTGCAGCTAACGCGGATGGTTGATCTGCGAACACAGCAAACGCATACGACTGCAAGATAGGAAAATCAGGTTGGGTCAGGTAGAAAATTTATATACAAAAAAGGATCAGCAGAAGGAGAATCCCATGCCATGACAAGGGTTTGCAAACCCTAGGCTAGGGTGGAGCAAAGGGAGGGTTTGACCGTTTGAGGTAATTAGGAGAGAGCGGGTGGAAACCTGAGCTGATTTGCCGGAGCGGAGGTGGGAGGAGACGTATCCGGGGAAATCGCGGAAGAGGTTGTAGACCTCGCGGGGCTTGACGTCGGCGGGGAGGCCGGCAATGAAGAGGGTGCGGAGCTCGTCGCGCGGCGGCGCCAGGGGCTCCGCGCGGCCGAGGTAGCCCCCGTAGTCCGGGGGCGGAGGCTGGGGCAGGTAGGCGGCGTGGAGGCGGTACGCGTACGCGGAGGTGCCCGGCGGGGGAGGAGGCGCGGCGGCGTACGAGGACGGCGGCGGGTTGCAGTAGTAGGAGGACGCCATGCGCGCGGGGCGGGCGGGCGGGCAATGGGGGGTGGGGGAGGCGGCTGCGGTGCGGCGTCGGCGGAGGAACGGCGGGGACCTGTGCTGGGAGGGTTCGTCGGCGTAAGTGCGGCGGCCGGCGGGATTTGCGGTGGTTTTGGGGTGCCCGTGGGCTGGTTTTGGGGTTTCCGATTTGGGGTGGCCGCGGCGGCGTGGTCGGTCGGGACTCTATCGAAAAGAACTTGTGATTCATTTGGAATTTCAAAAAAAAAAACTTGTGATTCATTTGAATTTTTCCTTTTAGAGGCACTTGCAAATTTATGATAGGGACAGAGTACTTGGCAATGCCCAATTTTATCCAAATGGCCTTCGAAGCACAATTTTGACGACTTGTTTCATGACCTGTCGACGAGACAAGCAACAACAACAACAACAATAAAGCCTTTCATTCCCAAGTAAGTTGGATAGGCTATAGGTGAAATCCACAAGATCTCGAAACTAACTCATGGTTCTGGCACATGGATAGCTAACTTTCACGCACCCCTGTCCATGGCTAGCTACTTGGTGATATTCCAATCCTATAAATATCTCTAAACAGACTCATCTCATGTCAAGCTTGGTCTACCACGACCCCTCTTAACACTCTCATCACGCTTTATCCGTCCGCTATGCACTGCCGCTTCCGGAGGCCTGCGTTGTATATGTCCAAACCATTTTAGACGATGTTGGACAAGCTTCTTTTCGATCAGAGCTACCCAACTCTCTTCCATATATCATCATTTCGGACCCGGTCCATTCTTGTGTGGCCACATATCCATCTCAACATGTGCATCTCTGCTACACCTAACTGTTAGATATGTCGCCTCTTGGTTGGCCAACATTCGGCGTCATACAACATCGCAGGTCGAATCGCCGTCCTATAGAACCTGCCTTTTACCTTTTGTGGCACTCTCCTGTCATAGAGGGCGCCAGAAGCTTGGCGCCACTTCATCCAACCAGTTTTGATTCGATGACTCACATCTTCATCAATATCACCATCCTTTTGGAGCATAGACCCCAAATAGACGAGACACGGATAGACTATATATGCTGCATCTTGACAAAGACGTTTTTTTCGCCCGTTGGATTGAGTAGGTGATATATCCGTGGGTTGACTTGCTTATAAGAAAATTATGCCGCGAGAAAACACTCTTTTTAAATAGATTTAAGAGATCGTTTGGTAGGTATTATTTCAAGCTGGAATCATAAGATTTATTTGTGATATCATACCAAACTTGTTTAGTTGTCATGGAATTGGACATGTCATTTCATTTCATTTGAAATTCCAGTAAATACTCAACCATGTCATTTTACTTGTCAAATGAAATAAAATGATGGGTGCGAAATGAGTTCTAGGGTGATTCAAACCCAGGTGGGCTAAGCACTAACTAGTAATCATGGGTTTACGTGCTTCTTAAATTGGTATGGTGCACTCCTTTGGATGACTAGGAATCGAATACTGAAATGTATTAACGGACGGAGTTAAGTTCAAGCACCGACATGCTCCCTTTGAAGTCTGTGAGAAACGTGGCCCCTGTGATGACGGGATGCACCTCTTCTATCCGCCACGAGATTGTACGATCCGTCAAAAAAATATCATCCCTCTAGAAAAGAACATGTGATTCATTTGGAATTTAAAAAAAGAGCTTGTGGTTCATTTGATTTTTCCTTTTAGAGGCACTTGCAACTTCGTGATAGGTACAACGTACTTAGCATTGCCCAATTTCATCCAAATGACTTTCGAAGCACAATTTTGACGGCTTGTTCTCTTTAGTTTGAAGGGTTTCATGACTTATGTTGTCGACAGAGACAATATAGACTATGCTGCCTCTCGATAGAGACCTTTATTAACCCGTTGGATTGCATAAGTGATATATGTGTTAAATGTTGGTCCCCATTTTGAAAAACAGAATAAAAAAAATAGGTCAAGAGGAAAAAAAATACTCTTCAAAATAGATCTAAGGCAACTCAGGTGAGCTAAAGCGCTAGCTAGTCCTCATGGGTTTACCTGTGAAAGGGCATGTCGCCCCCATGTGTGGTTTTGGTAATTAATGACAATCCCTATGGACTAATGGTTGCATTGAGTTTTACTTGTAGTGTTTGTCCATAGACCATGCTTGAACTCCATACGTTGGATTCAAGGTTGATGCCATGAATATATTGATATAATGAAGTATTTGGCATCAAGATCATCGAGTTGAGCATATTGCAAGTATGTCTTGAAGAAAAGAATTATGTGATCATTCATGGTTATCTTCAAGACATCATCTATTGAAAAGAGAAGAAAAGATACAAGGTTGATCAAGTATTGATCAACACACAAAGCTACAAGATGTACCAAGTGGGATCATGTATCTCTTGGTATGGTAAGCAATTGTCCATATAGCTTTGTGAACTAACCCATGATATGTGTGTAGCATTTCTATGTGTGGTTAGGTATCTTTCTATGGGCTTGCATCAAATGAAGATTTCATATGGCCCATGATCGATGACGTCAAGTGGTGATCGTCATCAATGTTGAGAAGCGCAAGTTCAAGAGGAGCATCTCGAAGAAATCCTAGGCTTGAAGCTTGCCACCCATTTAGAGATAATGTTCATGTGAAGATGTGCCTAAGAGAGGCTCTCCCATAGTGGAGTATGGGGGAGCAATGTTTGAGTCTTCACCAAGCGAAGCGCAATCAAGAAAGGTGGTCCACTTGAAGAGATCAAGATCGACGTCATCTAGCTCAAGTGGAATGCGCAAGGCAAAGGTATGATAGGGTTTCTATTTTACCGATCTCGTGGTACTAGTTGGGAGACCGGGTTATAGGATAGATACCGTACTATCAAGAGGGGCTCTCGATTGAGCTTTAGCGTATCAGTTGGAGAGAGCTCAAACCTTTGCATACTTGCCTTCATCATCTTTCTTGGTTCTTATTTGGATTTTCTCCTTGTTGGGTTTTGGTGCTTGTTGTGATCTTCATGACAAGCCCAAGTTCTCCGAAAACGGATTTCGTATGGAAAACTTGTTGCGTTTTCAGGTTGGAAATATTATCGGTCCACCTTCGAGATAGGGTCCACACCTTCCCATGTGTGGTATCCCCTCTATATTTGTGACCCTTAATATTTCACCTGTTTTGGAGTTCGAACGAGTAAAGCTCTTGTCGCTACCTTTCCAACAGAATTGGATTCACCTGTTTTGGAGTTCGAACGAGAAAGTTATTGCATTTCAGGTTTTCCTGTTTTTCATGGTGCGGAAGTTCCGCTCGTTTTCCCGGAAGTTTCGAGTATCGGAAGTTCCGGGTGAAGTTCCGATGCAAGTTCCGCTTAGTATTTTTGCTCTCGGGTGTTTTCATTTCATAAGCGGAAGTTCGTTCGGAAGTTGGCTCGGAAGTTCCGGTGGTGCGGAACTTCCGCTCTTCGTCTCGGAAGTTCCGGCCCTGCGCGATGAAGGCTGAAGATTCCTGCTGATCGGAAGTTCCGCCTAGAATGGCGGAAGTTCCGGCCCTGCGCAAAAACTGGCCAACGGGCAGATTTCTCACATATCCGGAAGTTCCGGGTGAAGTTCCGGAACTTCCGACCCTGCGCAAAAACTGGCCAACGGGCAGATTTCTCACCTACCTACTTAAGGGGTCTTCTTCCCCAAGGAGACCCCAACTCTTGAGCTCGAAATTTGCCACCATTGTTGACCTAATTGAGCTTTGCTATCTCTCTATTCCTCCATGATTCTTGCCTCCATTTAGTGGGAAAAGAGAGAGGAGATCTAGATCTACCATTCCACCAATCAATCTCTCCTCTAATTGAGGGGAAGCTTTTGGATCTAGATCTTGGGGGAATTTGGTGTTCCACATTGTTCTTCCTCTCTTCTCCCCCCAATAGCATTAGTTGCTTTGGTGGGATTTGAGAGTGAAGGATTTTGAGCACTTCTTGTGTTCTTGCCCATTGCATCGGTTGCATCGGTTTGAGTTCTCCACGGTGATACGTGGAAATCGAAGTTGAGAAGCTTGTTACTCTTGGGTACTTGGGGTGCCCTAGAGCTTGTCCTCTTGTGTACTTCGAGTGCCCTAGACGGTCCTTGTTGATCTCGGAGTTTTGGTGGCTCGCGGGATAGTTGGGAGCCTCCAATTAAGTTGTGGAGTCGCGCCCCAACCTTGTGATTCTTGTGGCTTTGGGAGCCGCGGGAATTCGGTGAGAGCCTCCAATTAAGTTGTGGAGTGTGCCTCATCCTTGTACGGGTTCGGTGACCACCCTCAAGTGTCCCATAGTGGTTCGTGGCACTCCGCATTGGTGGAGGCACGAAGGAGATTACGATGTGCCATTTGACGGCTATTCGGGGATCACTTTGTGACTCCGCACCGCTCCAACGGAGACGTAGCTTCCATTGGGAAGTGAACTTCAGGATAAATCATCGTCTCCAAGTGCCTCGGTATTTCTATACCCGAGCTTCTTACTTATGCAATTTACTTTGTGATAGCCATCGAGATTGAAGTAATATATCTTGCTATCACTAGTTGTATATCTTGTTTAGCATAAGTTGTTGGTGCACATAGGTAAACCTAGCTTGTTTAGGTTTTGTGCTTGATAAATTAAACGCTAGTTTTATTCCGCATTTATTCAAGGCTAAACCGTAAAGAATTTTAAATCGCCTATTCACCCCCCCTCTAGGCGACATCCGTGTCCTTTCAATTGGTATCAGAGCAGGTTCTCTCCTTATTGGCTTCACCGCCTGGAGAGTAAAGATGTCGTCTAGTGAACTAGTGCACAATGCTTCTTTTATATTAGATGGCACAAATTATGATGTTTGGAAAATTCGCATTCTTGATATTCTTCGGGTCATTGACCCATACATAGAGCGAATTCTAGATAGGGGTTATTCTCCTCCAAGGAATCCCAAAAGATTATCTTTATTGGATGAGAATAATTCCTATCTAAATGCTCAAGCTTCTAATGTGATTTTTAATGCTTTGAGCGATGTAGTTATGATGTCGGTCTCTCCTTTTCGGAATGCTCATGAGCTTTGGACCAAGCTTCAAGATAAATATGATGTGTCCAAGAATTGTGGAGATGATTGTCGTCCCTCCACTTCTGGCCGTGATGGGTTCTCAACTTCTTCTACTTCACCTACATGTGGCAAGCCACTAACTAATGCAATGGTGAGTAGTGATAGATATTGCAATAATGATAGTAAACTTATTGTTGATGATACTTCACCACTATCTTATTGCAATGATTTATCTTTGGACTTAAACGCATCTAGAACCAAAAATGATCTACATGCTTGTGTTGATAGTCCTTGTATATCATGTACAAATTGCTTGATTAATCCTTGTGATGATATGCTCTCTATATCTTATTGCCATGATAAAAATGGTTCTATTTCCTCTAGTATTTGTTTGGCCAATAATGTAGAGGAAACCGAACACTCCATGGAACAAGATATGGATTTAAATGGTGACTCAAGAAATTCTTCATCGTCATCATCATGTACTCACTTTTGCCTTATGGCTAAAGCTTCCGAGGTATCTCCTACTTTGGATCCCAACATATCTCATGATGATAGTGATGAGGAAAATGAACAAAATGATAATGATGCTTCCATACTCGAGAAGGGTAAAATGGTTATTCTTTCTCTTTCAAAGAATAAAGATGCTCGTGCTAACTTCTTAGAAATCATGTCTACCCTTGTTAAGCGCAAACTTACCATTGAGGAGTTGGAAGCTCACATTGATGAAAGCCTTAACCGCGAATACAAGTATGCGGAAGAGATCGCCGATCTCAAGGAAGCTCTTGAAGAAGAACAATCCACCAAGAAGACTCTTGAGGAAACTTTTGCTCTTGAACTTTCTAGAGTAAAGAAATCCCATGATAGATCTCTTAAAGTGGCAGATGACTTCAAAATAACATGTGTTCACTCACATTTATGATGGATACATTAGTTTGAAAGTTCACTGTCCTATGTGTATTCCATTATAGTATAAATTTGAGTCACACAACCTTTGAACAATTTTACCATACATTTTGTGAAATTTTGAACCTCAATATGTCTTTATTGCAATAAAAGCTCAATTGTACTGTTTGTACTACATTATTATTAAATACAAACTTATGAGTTGATTTTTGTGATGACACAAAACAATGGTGCTTGCATGTCAAGTATGCATCAAACCAAGTCCGTGTAGTTCTATCTTCGAAGGGCACAAATAAACATAGTGGATGTTGTTTCAAGGTACTTAAGTAGCTTATAAGTAATCCATACCATTGCGGAAAGTGCATCTCAAGCCCGACCTCTAGCCCTTATTTCGCAAATATCAAAAATCATATTTCAAAATTTATTCTGAAAAGAACTGTGAGAGGTACGAAAAAACTGACCCCTATAGATTGATTTGGAATTACAAAAAAGAGCTTGTGATTCATTTGAATTTTCCTTTTAGAGACACTTGCAACTTTATGATAGGGACAAAGTACTTAGCATTGCTCAATTTTATCCAAATGGCTTTCGAGGCACAATTTTGACGACTTGTTCTCTTTCGTTTTGAAGCCTTTCATGACTTATATTGTCGATGAGACAAGGATAGACTACCTCTCAACAAAGACCTTGATTCGCACGTTAGATTGCATAAGTGATATATCCGTGGGTTGCCTTGCTTATATTAGAAAATTAGGCCGAGAGGCAAACACTCTTTCTTAAATAGATTTAAGTGATAGTTTGGTAGCTATTATTTTGAGCTGGAATCATGAGATTCATCTGTAATTTCATGCCCAACTTGTTTGGTTGTCATGAAATTGGACATATCATTTTATTTGAAATTTCAGTAAATGCTTATTGTATGTTATAACATTCTCATCACTAACCATGTTATTTTACTTGCCAAATGAAATAAATTGGTAGGTGCGAAAAAAGTTCTAAGGTGATTCGAACCGAGGTGAGCTAAAAAGGTTTTTGCCGATCGTAGCTCGGCTGAGAAAAAAAAAGTTATGAACGGACCCAGCTGCCGAGACCTGTGAGATGCCTCCCCAATCAAAAGAAAAAAAAATAGTGAGAGTGAGACGCGAGTTGCTTCTCGCGGCTGCCACGCGCCGCCGCCGCATCAATCGGGTGCTCGGACGCCAGCCCACCTCCGGACAACTAGGTCAGTGCGTCTCCAGCTCGTTTCTCTCTAGCTAGCAATGGTGAGCGAGAACTCGGAGGACGAAACCCTAGTGTTTGTCAACCAAAATATTCACCACTGTTGCGTATGTATGTCCAATGCCATGCCAGTTGTGCTACTGCGAACGGTTCCATTTGGATTTTTACCAAGAGAGAGAGTGCCTAATTTTGTCAGGCTCTGGATTCTTATTGTGCATTTTGCATACCAGAAAAATTGTTCGGTCTAACTAGATCTGTGCGTAATTTGGTTGTTCGATTTCGATTTGGCTGCCGCCGGTCTTATAAAAGCAAGGTCGATGTGCAGAATTTCTGCGTATAGGTCACTTAATCGTTACCGTATTCCCTATTTGTAGCCAAATGAAGTGACCCGTACTCTCTTCCTTCAGAGTGGGCACATATTTCTGTTTGTTTCTTATGTTTAAGTGTTGTAGTACAGATTGAAATGTTCAGAAGGATGAAGAAATTCTTTTCCAAGCAGAGAACATAATTGCATAGCAAAATTCCTATTAGTGCATCCAAATCGTTCTCCCCTGCCTCTTTTTTCCACATCGTAAGACTCCATATTTCCACTCAAGAGTAGAAAGGGGGCTACCCTGGTTCTGAATCTTTTTGCTTAGCAGTTAGCTCTGGAAAAGCAATATCGTAGACACGCCTTTTTTAGAAGGATGCTGACATTTTACAGCTCGCAATTTCCACAACTTTTTTTACTCAAGGCTGCATATGTATTTTCCTTCCCTAAACTGTATTATTTTACATAAGGTTGCATCATGTGACCCCCAGCACAGTTGCTTCATGATTGAAACCGTGTCATCTCATTTGTATTTCTAAGACTTCAGCAGTATATGTGCATATGATCCCGTTGGATTTTACTAATAGTCTAGACCTGTGCGTAATTTGGTCGAGCTCTAGATTACTTTACTTTAGTTTTTCAAAACTTTAGGCAACATTGTAACAACACTGAACGGAGCAACTCACTTTGTACTACCACTTAAGTTATTTATGTTAATAGTTGGTATGTCCTTCAAGAAGTTAATAACTTTCACATATAGCTTACTACAGGAGATTGGTGTACATTTTGTCTTCTAACTAATGAAACTGCTGCCATGAAAAGCAGTGACTGCCTTTATTTTCAGTAATTTACATGTGAATGAATGGAAATAACAACATTAGAACAAGCTTTTCTATAATTTAAAGAGGATGGTCAGCTTAATAAGCTTTGCAGCAATTGTCTCATGGTTAAGAGCTTATGTCAGAACTACACCAACGTTTTCATACAGGTTGGTCAAGAAGAAACTATAAAGAAACATTAGAAAATCCCCCTCCATATGAAACTACAATAACCTATGGGTTCACTATTTAAATATCTTGGTTTATTACTTTATTCCAACAAATCCAGTAACACCATTGAGCTACATATATCAATATGCAAGAATCAACTCACCTTGCTGAAGGCAGTACTAGAGCCAAATTTTGTGTAACTGCAAGTTGGAAATGGTTATAATTAGACTTATGACATTTCCTGAATACAGATGTCTGATTAAGAATTGGATGTCTTCTTTCTAGTATCAGCAGCACGATAGCTTAAGCTGATTTTCCTAAGAACATCACATAATAAGACTGTGCTCAAGTAGTGTGCCATAACCTTTGTGCAGAAGGATAACCATTCAAGCTGTGTGAAGAATTACCCATTCCGGACATGTGAATATTGCTTCCAGCACCTGATATGGCGCAAGTGTGCCAAAGATGTGCAAGGTGAGTGTTTTGCAAAGATGAAGTGACATTTCACCGAGGATATGAAGTTACAGATAACAGGCCTGGTTGGATATGAACACAAAGAAAACAGTACAATAAAAATTATAGGAGCTCCGCGATGAGGAGCTGCTATAAAATCGGATTTGGAATAGTGTACATATTGCTCATGTGACTGTAATGAAGCTACAGTAACCACCAACATGAATAGTGGGTAGATCAATGAAGTGTAGAAACGTAAAAACTTTCCGCATAATACTGAACCTAAAATACTAGAATGATACCTGAATCAGGAAGGTCCCTTGGATTTCTAGATTTTTTCCCAGTAGATTTAGGGAAATCATCATAATCTATTAAAAAAAAGGTGTGAGACTGTGAGCAACAGCAGAATAAACAGTAGTCACATAATAATAACATAAAAGAACAGAGCAGAATAAACAGTATTCACATAATAATAACATAAAAGAACATAGCAGAATAAACAGTAGTCACATAATAATAACATAAAAGAACAGAGCATGCAACCTGTTCTCGTGCGCTTTGATCTTGAGTTGGCTTTTGCAAGATCCACATGGATCGAACAATTCTTCTCAAGGTCAAATGTCAATCCCTGCAAAAATAAACGATTCAGAAAATCAGCACTACCGCCGTTGTGAACTTGACATAACAGATTATCTTCGGCGCAAGCATTGAAACTCAGTGTCGGAACAGTAGTTAACCGAAATCGTATGGGAGTGAGAGCAATAGTAATAATGTAATAATGGAGAAAACATAACTAAATGTGATGCTTAATCGTGGTGAATCGAGATCTTACATTTGTGGCGCTCATTGCAGCTAACGCGGATGGTTGATCTGCGAACACAGCAAACGCATACGACTGCAAGATAGGAAAATCAGGTTGGGTCAGGTAGAAAATTTATATACAAAAAAGGATCAGCAGAAGGAGAATCCCATGCCATGACAAGGGTTTGCAAACCCTAGGCTAGGGTGGAGCAAAGGGAGGGTTTGACCGTTTGAGGTAATTAGGAGAGAGCGGGTGGAAACCTGAGCTGATTTGCCGGAGCGGAGGTGGGAGGAGACGTATCCGGGGAAATCGCGGAAGAGGTTGTAGACCTCGCGGGGCTTGACGTCGGCGGGGAGGCCGGCAATGAAGAGGGTGCGGAGCTCGTCGCGCGGCGGCGCCAGGGGCTCCGCGCGGCCGAGGTAGCCCCCGTAGTCCGGGGGCGGAGGCTGGGGCAGGTAGGCGGCGTGGAGGCGGTACGCGTACGCGGAGGTGCCCGGCGGGGGAGGAGGCGCGGCGGCGTACGAGGACGGCGGCGGGTTGCAGTAGTAGGAGGACGCCATGCGCGCGGGGCGGGCGGGCGGGCAATGGGGGGTGGGGGAGGCGGCTGCGGTGCGGCGTCGGCGGAGGAACGGCGGGGACCTGTGCTGGGAGGGTTCGTCGGCGTAAGTGCGGCGGCCGGCGGGATTTGCGGTGGTTTTGGGGTGCCCGTGGGCTGGTTTTGGGGTTTCCGATTTGGGGTGGCCGCGGCGGCGTGGTCGGTCGGGACTCTATCGAAAAGAACTTGTGATTCATTTGGAATTTCAAAAAAAAAAACTTGTGATTCATTTGAATTTTTCCTTTTAGAGGCACTTGCAAATTTATGATAGGGACAGAGTACTTGGCAATGCCCAATTTTATCCAAATGGCCTTCGAAGCACAATTTTGACGACTTGTTTCATGACCTGTCGACGAGACAAGCAACAACAACAACAACAATAAAGCCTTTCATTCCCAAGTAAGTTGGATAGGCTATAGGTGAAATCCACAAGATCTCGAAACTAACTCATGGTTCTGGCACATGGATAGCTAACTTTCACGCACCCCTGTCCATGGCTAGCTACTTGGTGATATTCCAATCCTATAAATATCTCTAAACAGACTCATCTCATGTCAAGCTTGGTCTACCACGACCCCTCTTAACACTCTCATCACGCTTTATCCGTCCGCTATGCACTGCCGCTTCCGGAGGCCTGCGTTGTATATGTCCAAACCATTTTAGACGATGTTGGACAAGCTTCTTTTCGATCAGAGCTACCCAACTCTCTTCCATATATCATCATTTCGGACCCGGTCCATTCTTGTGTGGCCACATATCCATCTCAACATGTGCATCTCTGCTACACCTAACTGTTAGATATGTCGCCTCTTGGTTGGCCAACATTCGGCGTCATACAACATCGCAGGTCGAATCGCCGTCCTATAGAACCTGCCTTTTACCTTTTGTGGCACTCTCCTGTCATAGAGGGCGCCAGAAGCTTGGCGCCACTTCATCCAACCAGTTTTGATTCGATGACTCACATCTTCATCAATATCACCATCCTTTTGGAGCATAGACCCCAAATAGACGAGACACGGATAGACTATATATGCTGCATCTTGACAAAGACGTTTTTTTCGCCCGTTGGATTGAGTAGGTGATATATCCGTGGGTTGACTTGCTTATAAGAAAATTATGCCGCGAGAAAACACTCTTTTTAAATAGATTTAAGAGATCGTTTGGTAGGTATTATTTCAAGCTGGAATCATAAGATTTATTTGTGATATCATACCAAACTTGTTTAGTTGTCATGGAATTGGACATGTCATTTCATTTCATTTGAAATTCCAGTAAATACTCAACCATGTCATTTTACTTGTCAAATGAAATAAAATGATGGGTGCGAAATGAGTTCTAGGGTGATTCAAACCCAGGTGGGCTAAGCACTAACTAGTAATCATGGGTTTACGTGCTTCTTAAATTGGTATGGTGCACTCCTTTGGATGACTAGGAATCGAATACTGAAATGTATTAACGGACGGAGTTAAGTTCAAGCACCGACATGCTCCCTTTGAAGTCTGTGAGAAACGTGGCCCCTGTGATGACGGGATGCACCTCTTCTATCCGCCACGAGATTGTACGATCCGTCAAAAAAATATCATCCCTCTAGAAAAGAACATGTGATTCATTTGGAATTTAAAAAAAGAGCTTGTGGTTCATTTGATTTTTCCTTTTAGAGGCACTTGCAACTTCGTGATAGGTACAACGTACTTAGCATTGCCCAATTTCATCCAAATGACTTTCGAAGCACAATTTTGACGGCTTGTTCTCTTTAGTTTGAAGGGTTTCATGACTTATGTTGTCGACAGAGACAATATAGACTATGCTGCCTCTCGATAGAGACCTTTATTAACCCGTTGGATTGCATAAGTGATATATGTGTTAAATGTTGGTCCCCATTTTGAAAAACAGAATAAAAAAAATAGGTCAAGAGGAAAAAAAATACTCTTCAAAATAGATCTAAGGCAACTCAGGTGAGCTAAAGCGCTAGCTAGTCCTCATGGGTTTACCTGTGAAAGGGCATGTCGCCCCCATGTGTGGTTTTGGTAATTAATGACAATCCCTATGGACTAATGGTTGCATTGAGTTTTACTTGTAGTGTTTGTCCATAGACCATGCTTGAACTCCATACGTTGGATTCAAGGTTGATGCCATGAATATATTGATATAATGAAGTATTTGGCATCAAGATCATCGAGTTGAGCATATTGCAAGTATGTCTTGAAGAAAAGAATTATGTGATCATTCATGGTTATCTTCAAGACATCATCTATTGAAAAGAGAAGAAAAGATACAAGGTTGATCAAGTATTGATCAACACACAAAGCTACAAGATGTACCAAGTGGGATCATGTATCTCTTGGTATGGTAAGCAATTGTCCATATAGCTTTGTGAACTAACCCATGATATGTGTGTAGCATTTCTATGTGTGGTTAGGTATCTTTCTATGGGCTTGCATCAAATGAAGATTTCATATGGCCCATGATCGATGACGTCAAGTGGTGATCGTCATCAATGTTGAGAAGCGCAAGTTCAAGAGGAGCATCTCGAAGAAATCCTAGGCTTGAAGCTTGCCACCCATTTAGAGATAATGTTCATGTGAAGATGTGCCTAAGAGAGGCTCTCCCATAGTGGAGTATGGGGGAGCAATGTTTGAGTCTTCACCAAGCGAAGCGCAATCAAGAAAGGTGGTCCACTTGAAGAGATCAAGATCGACGTCATCTAGCTCAAGTGGAATGCGCAAGGCAAAGGTATGATAGGGTTTCTATTTTACCGATCTCGTGGTACTAGTTGGGAGACCGGGTTATAGGATAGATGCCGTACTATCAAGAGGGGCTCTCGATTGAGCTTTAGCGTATCAGTTGGAGAGAGCTCAAACCTTTGCATACTTGCCTTCATCATCTTTCTTGGTTCTTATTTGGATTTTCTCCTTGTTGGGTTTTGGTGCTTGTTGTGATCTTCATGACAAGCCCAAGTTCTCCGAAAACGGATTTCGTATGGAAAACTTGTTGCGTTTTCAGGTTGGAAATATTATCGGTCCACCTTCGAGATAGGGTCCACACCTTCCCATGTGTGGTATCCCCTCTATATTTGTGACCCTTAATATTTCACCTGTTTTGGAGTTCGAACGAGTAAAGCTCTTGTCGCTACCTTTCCAACAGAATTGGATTCACCTGTTTTGGAGTTCGAACGAGAAAGTTATTGCATTTCAGATTTTCCTGTTTTTCATGGTGCGGAAGTTCCGCTCGTTTTCCCGGAAGTTTCGAGTATCGGAAGTTCCGGGTGAAGTTCCGATGCAAGTTCCGCTTAGTATTTTTGCTCTCGGGTGTTTTCATTTCATAAGCGGAAGTTCGTTCGGAAGTTGGCTCGGAAGTTCCGGTGGTGCGGAACTTCCGCTCTTCGTCTCGGAAGTTCCGGCCCTGCGCGATGAAGGCTGAAGATTCCTGCTGATCGGAAGTTCCGCCTAGAATGGCGGAAGTTCCGGCCCTGCGCAAAAACTGGCCAACGGGCAGATTTCTCACATATCCGGAAGTTCCGGGTGAAGTTCCGGAACTTCCGACCCTGCGCAAAAACTGGCCAACGGGCAGATTTCTCACCTACCTACTTAAGGGGTCTTCTTCCCCAAGGAGACCCCAACTCTTGAGCTCGAAATTTGCCACCATTGTTGACCTAATTGAGCTTTGCTATCTCTCTATTCCTCCATGATTCTTGCCTCCATTTAGTGGGAAAAGAGAGAGGAGATCTAGATCTACCATTCCACCAATCAATCTCTCCTCTAATTGAGGGGAAGCTTTTGGATCTAGATCTTGGGGAATTTGGTGTTCCACATTGTTCTTCCTCTCTTCTCCCCCCAATAGCATTAGTTGCTTTGGTGGGATTTGAGAGTGAAGGATTTTGAGCACTTCTTGTGTTCTTGCCCATTGCATCGGTTGCATCGGTTTGAGTTCTCCACGGTGATACGTGGAAATCGAAGTTGAGAAGCTTGTTACTCTTGGGTACTTGGGGTGCCCTAGAGCTTGTCCTCTTGTGTACTTCGAGTGCCCTAGACGGTCCTTGTTGATCTCGGAGTTTTGGTGGCTCGCGGGATAGTTGGGAGCCTCCAATTAAGTTGTGGAGTCGCGCCCCAACCTTGTGATTCTTGTGGCTTTGGGAGCCGCGGGAATTCGGTGAGAGCCTCCAATTAAGTTGTGGAGTGTGCCTCATCCTTGTACGGGTTCGGTGACCACCCTCAAGTGTCCCATAGTGGTTCGTGGCACTCCGCATTGGTGGAGGCACGAAGGAGATTACGATGTGCCATTTGACGGCTATTCGGGGATCACTTTGTGACTCCGCACCGCTCCAACGGAGACGTAGCTTCCATTGGGAAGTGAACTTCAGGATAAATCATCGTCTCCAAGTGCCTCGGTATTTCTATACCCGAGCTTCTTACTTATGCAATTTACTTTGTGATAGCCATCGAGATTGAAGTAATATATCTTGCTATCACTAGTTGTATATCTTGTTTAGCATAAGTTGTTGGTGCACATAGGTAAACCTAGCTTGTTTAGGTTTTGTGCTTGATAAATTAAACGCTAGTTTTATTCCGCATTTATTCAAGGCTAAACCGTAAAGAATTTTAAATCGCCTATTCACCCCCCCTCTAGGCGACATCCGTGTCCTTTCAATTGGTATCAGAGCAGGTTCTCTCCTTATTGGCTTCACCGCCTGGAGAGTAAAGATGTCGTCTAGTGAACTAGTGCACAATGCTTCTTTTATATTAGATGGCACAAATTATGATGTTTGGAAAATTCGCATTCTTGATATTCTTCGGGTCATTGACCCATACATAGAGCGAATTCTAGATAGGGGTTATTCTCCTCCAAGGAATCCCAAAAGATTATCTTTATTGGATGAGAATAATTCCTATCTAAATGCTCAAGCTTCTAATGTGATTTTTAATGCTTTGAGCGATGTAGTTATGATGTCGGTCTCTCCTTTTCGGAATGCTCATGAGCTTTGGACCAAGCTTCAAGATAAATATGATGTGTCCAAGAATTGTGGAGATGATTGTCGTCCCTCCACTTCTGGCCGTGATGGGTTCTCAACTTCTTCTACTTCACCTACATGTGGCAAGCCACTAACTAATGCAATGGTGAGTAGTGATAGATATTGCAATAATGATAGTAAACTTATTGTTGATGATACTTCACCACTATCTTATTGCAATGATTTATCTTTGGACTTAAACGCATCTAGAACCAAAAATGATCTACATGCTTGTGTTGATAGTCCTTGTATATCATGTACAAATTGCTTGATTAATCCTTGTGATGATATGCTCTCTATATCTTATTGCCATGATAAAAATGGTTCTATTTCCTCTAGTATTTGTTTGGCCAATAATGTAGAGGAAACCGAACACTCCATGGAACAAGATATGGATTTAAATGGTGACTCAAGAAATTCTTCATCGTCATCATCATGTACTCACTTTTGCCTTATGGCTAAAGCTTCCGAGGTATCTCCTACTTTGGATCCCAACATATCTCATGATGATAGTGATGAGGAAAATGAACAAAATGATAATGATGCTTCCATACTCGAGAAGGGTAAAATGGTTATTCTTTCTCTTTCAAAGAATAAAGATGCTCGTGCTAACTTCTTAGAAATCATGTCTACCCTTGTTAAGCGCAAACTTACCATTGAGGAGTTGGAAGCTCACATTGATGAAAGCCTTAACCGCGAATACAAGTATGCGGAAGAGATCGCCGATCTCAAGGAAGCTCTTGAAGAAGAACAATCCACCAAGAAGACTCTTGAGGAAACTTTTGCTCTTGAACTTTCTAGAGTAAAGAAATCCCATGATAGATCTCTTAAAGTGGCAGATGACTTCAAAATAACATGTGTTCACTCACATTTATGATGGATACATTAGTTTGAAAGTTCACTGTCCTATGTGTATTCCATTATAGTATAAATTTGAGTCACACAACCTTTGAACAATTTTACCATACATTTTGTGAAATTTTGAACCTCAATATGTCTTTATTGCAATAAAAGCTCAATTGTACTGTTTGTACTACATTATTATTAAATACAAACTTATGAGTTGATTTTTGTGATGACACAAAACAATGGTGCTTGCATGTCAAGTATGCATCAAACCAAGTCCGTGTAGTTCTATCTTCGAAGGGCACAAATAAACATAGTGGATGTTGTTTCAAGGTACTTAAGTAGCTTATAAGTAATCCATACCATTGCGGAAAGTGCATCTCAAGCCCGACCTCTAGCCCTTATTTCGCAAATATCAAAAATCATATTTCAAAATTTATTCTGAAAAGAACTGTGAGAGGTACGAAAAAACTGACCCCTATAGATTGATTTGGAATTACAAAAAAGAGCTTGTGATTCATTTGAATTTTCCTTTTAGAGACACTTGCAACTTTATGATAGGGACAAAGTACTTAGCATTGCTCAATTTTATCCAAATGGCTTTCGAGGCACAATTTTGACGACTTGTTCTCTTTCGTTTTGAAGCCTTTCATGACTTATATTGTCGATGAGACAAGGATAGACTACCTCTCAACAAAGACCTTGATTCGCACGTTAGATTGCATAAGTGATATATCCGTGGGTTGCCTTGCTTATATTAGAAAATTAGGCCGAGAGGCAAACACTCTTTCTTAAATAGATTTAAGTGATAGTTTGGTAGCTATTATTTTGAGCTGGAATCATGAGATTCATCTGTAATTTCATGCCCAACTTGTTTGGTTGTCATGAAATTGGACATATCATTTTATTTGAAATTTCAGTAAATGCTTATTGTATGTTATAACATTCTCATCACTAACCATGTTATTTTACTTGCCAAATGAAATAAATTGGTAGGTGCGAAAAAAGTTCTAAGGTGATTCGAACCGAGGTGAGCTAAAAAGGTTTTTGCCGATCGTAGCTCGGCTGAGAAAAAAAAAGTTATGAACGGACCCAGCTGCCGAGACCTGTGAGATGCCTCCCCAATCAAAAGAAAAAAAAATAGTGAGAGTGAGACGCGAGTTGCTTCTCGCGGCTGCCACGCGCCGCCGCCGCATCAATCGGGTGCTCGGACGCCAGCCCACCTCCGGACAACTAGGTCAGTGCGTCTCCAGCTCGTTTCTCTCTAGCTAGCAATGGTGAGCGAGAACTCGGAGGACGAAACCCTAGTGTTTGTCAACCAAAATATTCACCACTGTTGCGTATGTATGTCCAATGCCATGCCAGTTGTGCTACTGCGAACGGTTCCATTTGGATTTTTACCAAGAGAGAGAGTGCCTAATTTTGTCGGGCTCTGGATTCTTATTGTGCATTTTGCATACCAGAAAAATTGTTCGGTCTAACTAGATCTGTGCGTAATTTGGTTGTTCGATTTCGATTTGGCTGCCGCCGGTCTTATAAAAGCAAGGTCGATGTGCAGAATTTCTGCGTATAGGTCACTTAATCGTTACCGTATTCCCTATTTGTAGCCAAATGAAGTGACCCGTACTCTCTTCCTTCAGAGTGGGCACATATTTCTGTTTGTTTCTTATGTTTAAGTGTTGTAGTACAGATTGAAATGTTCAGAAGGATGAAGAAATTCTTTTCCAAGCAGAGAACATAATTGCATAGCAAAATTCCTATTAGTGCATCCAAATCGTTCTCCCCTGCCTCTTTTTTCCACATCGTAAGACTCCATATTTCCACTCAAGAGTAGAAAGGGGGCTACCCTGGTTCTGAATCTTTTTGCTTAGCAGTTAGCTCTGGAAAAGCAATATCGTAGACACGCCTTTTTTAGAAGGATGCTGACATTTTACAGCTCGCAATTTCCACAACTTTTTTTACTCAAGGCTGCATATGTATTTTCCTTCCCTAAACTGTATTATTTTACATAAGGTTGCATCATGTGACCCCCAGCACAGTTGCTTCATGATTGAAACCGTGTCATCTCATTTGTATTTCTAAGACTTCAGCAGTATATGTGCATATGATCCCGTTGGATTTTACTAATAGTCTAGACCTGTGCGTAATTTGGTCGAGCTCTAGATTATTATTGGGCGATTTGCAAATCAGAAAAAAATGTTGGCTACGGTTCGATGCTGCAGATATATAATTTCTGTGTAAAAAAATAATAAATACAGGGAAATATTCTATAGTGAGGCAAATATTTGGGATGAAATGCTTAGAAGATCACACAAATGCATTGCGAAGCAGTAATTATTGCATATTTTAGAGAACATAACTGTGTAGCAAAACTCCTATTAGTGCGTCTAAATCGTTCTTCACATCTCTTCCTTTCTTTTTTTAAGACATAATATTTCTGTTCAAGTATTGGAAAATGGGACTAACCCAGTTCTGATTTTTTTTGCATACCTGTTAAGTTAGCTCTGAAGCAGTATATGTAGACACTTGACACACCTTGTCTAGAAGGATGCTGGAATGTACAGCTTACACTTTCCGCTATTCCTCAAGGCTGCATATGTAATTTCGTTTTTCTAAACTGCATTGTGTGATCCCAGCACAGTTTCTGCACGACTGAAACCATCTCATGTATGGAATTGTCTGATCTAATTATGTGTTTCTAAGACTATACATTTGCCTTCCTGGATTCATGCAGCCAGGTATTTTATAAAATGTCGGTACCAGCGTCCATTCCCAGTGCTTCCAAGAGTGCGCGAGGAAACATCAACAGTGTCGACAGGCTTAGCAGCCTCTGCGATGAGCTGCTCCACCACGTGATGTCTTTCCTGCCGATGCCGGAGGTTGTGCGCACAAGTCTCCTCTCGCCGAGGTGGCGCAATCTTTGGGCCTCTACTCCATTCATTCATATCGACTACCAAGACTTCATCGATGAAAACAAGCCGTGGGTTGTGGATGACGAGAAGCTGAAGAAGTTTGTGGACCACTTGCTGCTCTTGCGTGACGGCGCCGTTTGCTTGGATGAGGCCCGGATCTTCGTACCCTCCTTTGATGATAGTAGAAAGAGCTCTGTGTGGATTCGACATGCCATCAAGCACAAAGTTCGTCTCCTCCATGTTTCTGGATCGAACCTTTCTCCCGTTTTGGATAGCACAGCAATGTTTCCTTCTCAAAACCTCAAAATAATTAGGGTCCAATCTCTATTTTTGAGTCACGGGTTCTTTAAGCCGCTGAACTATGAATGCCCCGTGCTTGAACATTTAGAGCTGGAGAATTGCACTTTGTGTGACGTGAAGGAGATCTCATCGATGTCACTCAAGGTTCTGCAGATGATTTGCTGCTATAACATCAGTGATCTTCTTATTTGTGCTAGAAACCTTACCCATCTCTCTATCCTTGACCCAGCATGTGATGATGCTATAGTAACTAAGGATTTGTCTTCGCTAATAACAGCTTCAGTTATTCTAAGTTCCGAGGAGTTCCATTATGATATCGATGCAACAATAAAGGGTCATCGTCTGCTTCATGGCCTTTCACATGCCACAACCTTGGAGTTGCATGCACCGTTACACGAGGTACGAATGAGTTATTTGTTTCCTGTATCATTACAAGTTTAGGTGAATAGAATTTAGTTTGTATTATCTTAACAAGCTAGCATGAAAATACTAACTATCCAACTTGCTCTGTTGAATACGAAGCTCGCATTCGAGAGAGGTTTGCAGACATGCCGATGTTCAGCAACCTCACAAGCCTGGTGCTTGGTGATTGGTGCATGGCTGCTGACTTCTACCCACTTCTTCGCATTCTCCAACGCTCGAGCAAGCTGAAGGAACTAATTTTGAAGCTCAAGATGGTATAGTTACTCCTCCCAAACGTGACCTATTATCTTTATTGGTGCATGGAGAAGTTTCCTTCCGTTAATAAAATAACAATATCATTTAAGAAACAAGTAAAGAAAAATCTTTGTTTGCCTTGACTAGCTAGAACTTTTATTTGATATTACCTCACTTTTGACACTGCAGGAGGAATGTAGTATATGCAAGGATTCTGGATATGCTTTCTCGACATCAGGGGGCACATCGTCGATCACAGGAAGCCATCCTTGTCTCGAGAGGATCAAAATATGTTGTCGCAAAGATGATCCAAGGATCGGTGCACTGGTGCAGGCGTTGCTTCCGATCATCAATCCAGATGGGAAGATGAGTATCGAGTGCCGCTAATCTGTGTTGAATAAGTAGTATGTGCTTACCTGGTAGCGAGTAACTTTTGTAACACCAGTGTCATGGAGACGCCGGACATTAACCAGTTAAAGGAACTGGTAACTTTGTGTTTGACTACTGCATCTGACCAGGAGCCGGAGTCCCTGGCCGTTTCTGTCCGTTTGTCCCTATTTGTCCGTTTCTGTCCGTATGGAGTTGGGCCGGCCCTGTCCCTGGCCTGTCGCCGCCACCGCGGGAGGAGCAGGAGCAACTATGACCAATGGGTCGCGCCGCCGTACATTGCCATCGACGATAGCGACAGCGACGAGTAGGGCTTCCACGGTGAGCCCCGCCCTTCCCCTATTTATTTTTTGTTTTTATATATTGTAAGAAGGCCATTTGTGTCCTGCCTCCCTATATGTAACTAGAACATTCTTTCTGCCTGCTACCTCATATTACCTAAAAAACCTAAATGGCTCACGCGCGTTGGGTCGTCATGCGAGCGGGACACGTGTGGTCATTTGATATCCGTCTGTCGACCCAAGCGGATAAAACAGACAAAAAATGGGTCTGTTTTGGTCCATTTGGGTCGGTGCGTTGGAGTTGGCCTTATATCCTCGGGCTCTGGCGTTGCCACTACGCTCACTTCATCTTCACAGTAGAGCTCGGAAGGTTGTCTAGAAGCGCGTCTAGATGGTAGTCAGTCTTGATGACAGCTGGAAGATTGTGAATTTTATGGTTGGTTCGTAGTTGAACGTTGATAGATATGGTTTCTTCCTCGGATGACGTCATATGGGTGCTAGATCAGGAGTTTGATGGCGTGTCCGTAGTGCTTTTGGTTTTACTTTTGCTCAGCTACTTTGAAGATTCGTAAAGCTGCAAATCGGCGATGGTACCGCGTCAAACTTGGTTGAAGAGGTGATCTGTCTAAATTCTCTTACGTGGCCGCTAGAATGGTGCAGCAGGGTGAGTGATAGACGTAGGTATCTTGCCCAAAGTTTTTTTTTTGAATTTTCACCGGGGGGGAGTAAGTCCCCACCTGAATATATTTCAAAGTTGCCTTGAGTCTTTTTTTTTTGCGAAAGGATCAGACAACATTACACCTCCGTTCATACAGAAAGACCTAGAAAGAAAAAGAAATTACAAAGAAGTCCTTCTTCTTCTAGGTCCCGACACAGGTGACGCAGAGGAGCCGTCGGTGCCTTGAGTCTTTGCAGCCTCTACAAGATAGGTTCAAATGAACCAGAGTACACGGGGATTACAAGGGGAGAGATAAAGTAAAAAACACACACACGATGAGAGGGAGCGGCAAGAACCACCATGAGGCACAAGAAGATGAGGGGTGTTGTCGAGGGATCATAATACCAAGATTCAACAAATAGCCTAGCACGCCGCACCGGCGTGCGTCTCGAATCCCACGGCACAACTCAGGAGCATCCACAATCAACGAGTGCCAAAGCCTAGCACCTAGCACGAACCTTGACTGTGAGCTCCGCCACGAGAAAACGAGACGACAAGCAGGTGGGGGAGGCATCAATTGCGTCGTCATTGAGCAAAGGTGAACCGAGACGCCACCAAGAGCCCGAAGCTCGCCACACTGCACGGCCGCCATGGGAGGGTCTTGGGCAAGCAAATCCAAGTGACCGAGATCACGCGAAAACCTGCCAAAGAAGGACAACAAACCACCATCGGCCCCAAACTGGCCGCACCAGCAACACCAAAACACAACACTGTCAGCACCTGCAGCAACAAAATCCATACAAAGGGTCTCCAAGATGACGCCTCCAAGGAGGTTGTGTTGTCGGCACAACACCGTCATCCGATCCGGCAAGCCGGCTCTAAGGTTTTCACCCAGAGAACACTTGAGAACTGTAGGTGCCACAACTCCACAACGGCACCTCCAGCGAGAAAACGGTGTCAAAGAGACCGCTGCCGCCGGCAACGACAAAGTCGATGCGGGGTTCTCACCCGGAGATTGAGCAAAATCCTACAGAAGGCAGTAGACCACCACCAGCCAGCACTGCAGCCAACCGCACCTCGCGGAGACCACACCCGGCCAAAACGTCAGCACCAGCACCAAATCCTCCGAGGTCGCCGGACGCAGTGCCAACCACCGCACCCCGCCGAGCACCATGCCGGCAGGGGCGGATGGGCACTGCCCGAAGCCCAGACCCGCCATGGTCCCGAGCTGCAGCCTGCAGCATGCACCGACGTGCCCCATGCACGCCATCATACGGCTGCCTGCGGGGCAAATTCGTGCCGACGCTGCCGAGATGGGGCGCCCGGCCCATTGAAACCCAGATCGTGCCCGGATGGGCCGCAACCTGCAGAGCACCACCGCGCCTATCGCCACCACTCGCTGGGCGCCGCCGCCGCGCCAAGCCACCGGAGCGCCCGCAGGAGCACGCCAGGACGAGGACGCCGGCGCGCCGCCGATTCGCCGTTCCGGCTGAGCCCCGCCGCCCGGGGACCCAGGAGGCCACGAGGAAACGCCCCGCCGCCGCCGTCGGCCGCGCGAGCTTTGCGCCGGCGGCTTCCTCCGGCGGCGGCGCGGGCACGGGGGTAGAGGGTGGCGGCTGGACCTAGGGTTAGGGTATCGCCCCCCGAGTCGCCCTTGGCGAGAGCGACGCCGGGGCGGTGAGGGGGGGGGGGGGGGGGGGGGGGGAGTCATCTTGCCCAAAGGTTTCTTTGGTTTGGATTATAATTTTCTTTCTTCCTAGTTTTTTTTAAGGATAGGGTTCTCTTGTATTTTCAGTTTTATTTTACGTGGCTTGACACGTATTACCAGAAACATGCTCCTTTTTTGCGAATGGACCTGAAACATTGACCGTCTCGTGATAAACCGCGACCCATTGGTCCTGGCGCCGTCCGGCCCGTCACGAGAGTCCACTCCCGGTCTGCGTCTCCGTGCCCGTGCACCGCCGACGCCTCGCGGCTCCAATCTCCATTCCTCGGTGCGGCGAGACGTAGCGGGATAGCACAGCAGCACGACGATGCTGCCGCCGCCGCCGTTGCCGCGGCAGGCCAACCGGGGATGGGGAGGCGCGCCGTGCCGCCGCCGGGCCTTCGCGTGCGCGCTGGCCGCTGCCGTCGTCGCGCTCGCGCTACTCTGCCTCTTCTACGGCACCGCCTTCGGCCCCACCCTCCGCCGCCGCCACCCGCGCCGCCTCGGGCTCCGAGCTTCGCAGGCCCAGGCCCCGCTCCCCGCCGACCTCGCGCTCTCCTGCATCCCGGTCAGTACCTCAGGGTCGCGCTCTCTGTATGTGTGTGCTTGCTAATGGTGGCGGTGGGTGGTTCGATTTGCTGACTGGTCCGGGGTTTGCCGCTGTCTGTACGTGTGCGCAGGTGTGCGACGCGAGGCACTCGGAGCTGATCCCGTGCCTGGACCGGGGCCTCCACCGCCAGCTCCGCCTCAGGCTCAACGTCTCCCTCATGGAGCACTACCCGCGCCACTGCCCGCCCCCGCACCGCCGCCTCAACTGCCTCATCCCCCACCCGCGGGCTACCTGGTGAGAGCGAGCGACGAACACATACGCATCACGTGTTTGCAGATTGTTGATGTACAGCGTCTCGTCTGTTTTCGCTCATGCCGATGCGGTATTGGGGTGCGATGCTTAGGTGCCAATCAGGTGGCCGAGGAGCCGGGAAGCGGTGTGGAAGGCCAACATACCGCACACGCACCTCACATCCGAGAAGTCAGACCAGAGGTGGATGGCGGTGAAGGGTGACAAGATCAGCTTCCCCGGTGGAGGCACCCACTTCCACAGCGGCGCTGACAAGTACATCGTGCACCTTGCACAGGTTTGGATTTTGGAATGTTCTACACTCCTAGCAGGCTATCAGTTAATGCACCACCTTTTGGTTACCTTTGGAAGCTAATGAACAATATAATGTTTTTTTTTTTTTGCGAAAAGGACACCGGCATTAAAAGAAACATCGAACAGTAGAAAACACCTCAACGAAAACGAAAATTACAACGAGATCTTTGAGATGCCCTTCGTCTTCAACCTCCATACCGTGTCGACGGCGCGCCGCCGCTGCCGCTCCTCCCAGAGCCAGCCTGACGTTGTTGATTGCGGACGGGAAGTCGCCGAACGGGTCAAAAAGACCACATCCGTCCCAGATCCGAAGAAGAAGGATGAACCGCCGATGAAGCTCCATGACGATCTGGAGATCGCCATGGCCAGAAGAAGTACTCGAGAACCACACCACTCCCACGAGCTTCTCGACGTCACCGCCTAGTTGGGGCTGAAACCGGGGAGACATTATTGCAAGAAGCGGCGCCGCCACCAACAGAGCACCGCCCCAGCAAACCTGGACACGAAAATCAGAAAAACGGAGCCCTCCCACCGACGAGAACCGAGATCCACCGCGCCTCCATGGTCTGAAGACCACAGAGGTGAGGCAGACCAACGGCGGCGCCGACGGGAGACGATGAGATCCGATCGCCTCTGTTAATGAACAATATAATGTTGATTGGTGTGATGCTAGATGTTGGGGTTTCCGAATGACAAGCTGAACAACGAAGGCAACATCAGGAGTGTGCTCGATGTCGGCTGCGGGGTGGCCAGCTTCGGCGCTTACCTTCTTCCGCTGGACATAATCGCGATGTCGCTTGCTCCCAACGACGTGCACGAGAACCAGATTCAGTTTGCCCTTGAGAGGGGGTTACCGTCGACCCTTGGCGTGCTGGGTACGAGGAGGCTGCCGTACCCGAGCCGCTCGTTCGAGATGGCGCATTGCTCCCGCTGTCGGATCGACTGGCTGCAGAGGGACGGGATCTTGCTGCTGGAGGTGGACAGGGTTTTGAGGCCTGGAGGGTATTTCGTGTATTCGTCACCGGAGGCGTATGCTTCTGACCCTGCTAACAGGAAGGTATGGAAGCAGATGAGCAGTCTTGCTCGGAGGATGTGTTGGAGGATTGCTTCGAAGAAGGAGCAGACTGTGATATGGGTCAAACCGTTGACAAATGGGTGCTATATGAAGAGAGACCCGGAGCACTTCCTCCCATGTGTGGCCAGGATGATGACCCAGATGCTGCTTGGAATGTCCTCATGAAACCATGCATAACTCCCTACTCCAAGAGTAAGCTTACTTTCCTGATTTGCCTCACGTTCGTTTCTGAATACAATAGCCTGCTGTACTGTCTCTTGATTTGTTCTAGTGTTTTGCTTCAAATACACTCCACCCTGACAAAAGTTCACACTTGATAGAGCAGACCAAGGGTCAAGATTATAACCATTATCCATAATCCTTTGTTGAGCATTGGTTATCCATAATACAGCATACAGGAGGTTACGTTGGTCAACCTCTTACCTGAAACCTGAAGGGAATGCCCCATGCCACCCCTGTAATGATTGGTCCACTTTATCACCCACTAATTGGATGAAACTACGTGCTCTATCACATGACGTTAAGACATCATCTACCCCATTATCTGCATTTCATCTGTAGTAGAATATTGCAGTATTTGGTTTCGAATTTCTGTAGATAGGCAAGTATTTTCTGCAATTAACATGTCTAGTTTGAAACTGTAGTCAAATATTGCTGTATGTGGCTGAGCGCATCTTTTCATGTGTGCATGCTTTTTCTGGTGCTGTAACTATTAATCGAGCAGATTCTCCATACAAGTTTCTGTAAAGCAATTTGCAACTTCACTTGTAGTTCTTCCATAAATTACTCTAATACTCTTAGCATACCTGTACCCTGATGTTGTAATGTTCTTTTATTTAACCAGGAGTTAACAAGGTTAAAGGAAGTGAACTGCTTCCCTGGCCACAAAGGCTCTCAGCAGTCAGCACCACCCCCTCGTCTGGAAGAGATCGGAATCAGTTCAAAGATTTTTTCTGAAGACAATGTGAGAAATTCAATGGCTGATTTTGCGATATGAACCCACACCTTTTCTAGATCACGATCTTGAGTGTCTAACCTTGGAATACTGTTTGCAGGAAATTTGGCATTCTAGAGTTGTTCAGTACTGGAAACTTTTGAAATCTGAGATACAGAAGGATTCCTTCAGAAATGTAATGGATATGAATGCTAACCTTGGTGGATTTGCAGCATCACTGAGGAAAAAGGACGTATGGGTAATGAATGTAGTCCCTTTCATGGAATCTGGAAAACTTAAGATCATATATGATCGTGGTTTAATAGGGACAATCCATAATTGGTAAGATATTTGGACAATACCTTCTGTCATAGTTACTCTCTATTCATTTCAGATTGATTTGTTTGAACTTTGACTATGCATGCTTAAATTCTTAGAATCTTTGTTGTTCGGGCCCACAAGCAATACTTTCATAACTGTATCAGAGGTGTTAATTACAGAAAGAGATCAACATTTTGGCAAGTGTTGGTACATGTATTTTATTTTTAATGGATATTGATATGAATACCACATTTTGTCATTTTGGTGCTTCACAAAGCGGTGCAATGTCATTTTGTAGCAATAGTATTATGTTGTTTCGGTTTTTAGAGGTGCATGTCATTTTGTGCAATTATTCCGTACCACAACTCCATAAATGGGAAGCTAATGACGGCATGGTTTTTTAAAAATTACCCACCCATCACATTCTAGACATGGTGTCATGATTGGAACCAGAGTTCTCTCCACAGACATTTTTCCTCCTAGCTGTTATAATCAGTACACTGCCGTTAACTGATGGGCGCAAGATGAATTGTACAGTAGAATTGCACTAACATAACAAACCAGATGCCTTTCTCCTTCTCCACATCAGCCGCTCCAGTATGCGTAACAGTTTCGATTCTTGCTTCACATTTATGCCAGAACTTCTTCCTCAATTAGTGGGATAATGCTTCCCTATCTGCCCTGTACTTCCATACTTGATGCTTCCTACACACAGTTTGACTGCTGCTTGATCTTTTTATTTATTTATTTATCTTTTTTTACTGAAGGTGTGAATCATTCTCGACGTACCCTCGCACCTACGACCTCCTACATGCCTGGCTCTTGTTGTCTGAGATGGAGAATCAGGGCTGTAGCCTGGAGGATCTGCTGATGGAGATGGACCGCGTCATGAGGCCTCACGGGTACGCCATTATCAGAGACAAAGCTGCTGTCATAAACTACATCAAGAAGCTCTTACCGGTGCTGAGATGGGACGACTGGTCATCTGAGGTGGAACCGAAGAAAGACGCACTTTCGTCTGGTTACGATGAAAGAGTCCTGATCGTGAGGAAAAAGCTATGGGATCACTGATCAGGCACTACTGCAGCCTTCGTAGCAAACAGGCAAAAAAACACTTCTTGCTCTGATCTTGATTAGACGCTGCTAACTGTGATTGCCCAGATCATCAGGTGTATTATAGTTTTCTGACGGTTTCCCACTAGCACTTTGACAATCCTTTATTCCTGTGATGGAATGTTCACAGAAATGTTAGGAGGAGTATGACATGCAGAGTTCAATGGTTCAGATTCCACATGGCATGGCTATTGGAAATGCTGATCTCCATTTTTTGCTATACGGAAGACGGGTCTAGGTTTCATCGCCCAGGTTGCCTGCGGGGCAACACGAATGCAGAGGTCGAAACATTTTTCTGCACACAACTTAACTCATCCACATGACACTTAATCATCCATATGTTTGGGTTTTTGTTTTGTTTTTAAGCACCAAAAGTATTCTCTTGATAGAGTTTATTGTGAGCATTTCGTTGTTGTCGCTATACACCATGCATGATTGAAATATCTTTCTGTTTGTTAGAACGGTATTTCAAATTTACTTGTTTTAGACTATACAAGAAAATAGCTAACCAGATGATTAAAACATGTCGAATTGCATAATCATATTTTACAAATTCACAATTCACCAGAACCTGGCTTACTCAATCCGTGATATATGTTGACAAATCGAATGCTATATAAGGAAATACTTTAGATACAACGTACAAATGATTTTGGTTACTGGATCTTGGGCGAGATAACACCCTCTAGGTGCAAGTTGCAAAATCCGATACCGGATACGTGGTCATCGAGCAATCTTTCCATTGCATTTGTGCATGTATCGTGATAATGGTCGTAGATTTGCAGTACCGGCGGCGCTCCTGCAAACTTGTTGTAACGGAAAAGCAGTTTCCAACCGTTCTCTAACACTCTCAAAGGCATCATCTGGTAATACGTGGACAATGGTATCTTGTACGCCTTGACCCATATACTCTGTTCAGAATCAATTAGCTTCCATATGTTCGTATATCCAAAGTTACTGTCCGGCTCAACCAAGCACAAGTAACCATTGAGCTCGCCTAGGCTGATTTCAGGCCGTCCAAGTTTCACATTCGGTGGGCCTTTGATCCTACTCTTCCACTCCTCCGTCTCGAGGTCAAATCGGAGTACAGTGCCTGGTGCATCTGGTAGCGCAACCGCCAAGAAATGAAGTGTACCATCAACCGCTGCCGTGTAGTTGTCACGGGTGTGATGGTCCATACGAAAGGGGAATGATTTCCTCTTCCTCCACCGGTCACCGTCATCTCCTATCGTGGTCACCTCACATTCGCGGGAGGACTTAAAGCGCACCACCTTATACGCGCCGGACGGGACCGCACGACCGCAGCCCCATGTTCTATCGACTTCCAGGCGAGTGACAAGAAGCTCCTTCATGGTGGTGAGGTCGATCATCCCGGCGACGGGGGCGCCATTCGAATACCCAGTAGCACATAAGACACCGTCGACCGGGCTGGCGCACGCCGGCGTCCAACCGTGGCTCGTGTGATCGACCACCCTCACAACGCCGCCATCCGAATCGACGATCCGTAGACACGACTCGCTATCGGAGCCGACAACAAGGAACGGCTCGGCGGGGGCGCGGGACTTTTGCACGGCGACAAAGACGGCGTCCGAGATGAGAGCACACCACCCCTTGGAAACGCGCCGGAACCGGCACAGGGAATTGGCCGGGACCCTGGAGAGAATGTCGAAGATGACGTCGTTTGGCAGGGAGGCCGGCGTGCTGCTGGTTGACGGCTGCTCCTGTGGCCGACGACCAAGACACCGCAACGAGGAGAACACGATCCCCATTTGTCTTGGCTCTGGCGCTCTGCTCCCTGGCGATTTCACACCCGGACAGGTTCGATATTGCTGAAGGCCTTGTGGTCACCTATGCGCCCGCCTGTTCTTTGGAGGCTGCTAGTCAAAGACTTTGTCCTCCTGTTTGGCCTCTTGATCTACCGTCAGCTGGTACATATAGGTTTGAGCAGTGTGCGCGGACGGAACCCGATATCTAAATGGACTCGGATAGATTTCTTTTTTTTTGAACTGGAATAGATTTCTTTTTAATGTTATGGAGAACTCGGATAACAGTGTGCAAACAAGCAAAAAATAGTTGTTGCTCTGATCTTAATTAGTCGCTGGTAAAAACTCGTGTAGATCGTGTGGAAACCTTGTAAATCTGGAATTTACGCGTCAACGGGATATTCTGACCGAAAAGCCTCCAAAATTTGATGAAATTTGACCGGAAACGAGAGACCCACATAGAAAAGAAGCCGACGAACACGTCATCACTGAGACGATCCAAACAGTTCCCACTCGCACCGACGCCGCCATGGCCGAGCTGCGGCACGCCACGGCAGCTGCGGCGGCGGCGGCCCGCGCCTCCAGCTCGCCGGCGAAGCGCGACGCGGAGGTCGCGTCCGCGTCCGCCTCCTCCCCGTTCCTCCCCATCCCCCACGGCGGCAGGGACGGCGCGCCCCGCTCCTCCCCTCCGCTCCACCAGAGGTGGCCCCTCCCCGCCCCGGTCCGCGCCCTCCTCGCGCTCGAGGACCCCAGGTCGCTCTCCGCCCCGGCATCCTACCGGATCCTGCTCGCCGTCCTGGCCTGCCTCGCCCTCGCCGCTTTCGTCTCCGCCCCTTCTGTCTGGTCACGCCTCGTGAGTCCCTTCACTCCCGTCGATCTCCGTTCCGTTTCATCGAGGATCCCTGATTGCTTACTCACGCTCGTGTCCGTCGTCGTCGTCGTTGGATCCTAGAACGCGCCCTACCTGTGCCGCAAGGATGGGATTCGGCTCCAGTGCCCCGGGGTAAAGTGAAACTGATTTCAGCATGCAGTGCATCTAGGGGAATGATAGTCCCGCCATCTCTCTTAATACCTGCAGTGTTAATTGCCATTTAGGTGAACGGGCGGGGCTCTCTGTGGGAGAATCCGCACGCCGCAGCCACGTCTTGGAAGCCGTGTGCCGAGCGCCGCGCCGATGAGATCTCAGGCAAGTGCTGCTGAAATTGATCGCTCTGGCAAATTGTTTTTTTTCTGGCAAATTGTTAGTTGAATTTGACGTGAAATATGGTTCATGACTTTACAGCTGTGTCCTTTCCATGTATCTTGATTCTATTGCGTTATACTGCCTACGGCTAACTAGTTGATGAAATTTGCTAAACGCCATGTAGCGGTCACTTGTAAGTAACTTGAACGGTTGACCTGCTAGACATGGTATACTTGTCTAGAAGGAACTCCACAGTTTTTTTACTAAGCTGGCTGGTTGGAGAAGCAACACTTTCTAATGAGAAATTCTTCCTCCACTTTTGTTTCTTTAAAGGCTAGTGTATAGCTGGACGTTTGCACACATGCATCCTGTTGTTTCCTTTTTTTTTCCCAGACGAAGGGAAAACACACCACATTCAATACTTGTTATGCCTTCCTAGCCATAAGCCCATAACACATGTAGTTTCTCCATGAAACCATAACCGCTGAGAGTTCTCCACATAGCTCGACTCAGATGAAACTATATGTGCATTCATCCTCTGTTTATGTTAACCAATCTTAGCTTAATAAGCATGATAAGCATTCACTTGAAACCTTGGTTACATTCTGAATCATGCTGTTTGCCCATACTTATTTTGTCTTTCACTTTATAGCTATACATATGAAAAATAGATCAAACTATATTACCATGATCATGGTTACTGTTGTTTATGCAAGACAACCATGTGCTCACCTATTATTTCAGATCCATGTTGCGTCCCATGTGAGTGATCAATAGTTTTCTAAAATGCAATGTGGGAAGTCTTTCTTCCAGTACGCAGCTCAAGGCCGAAGAGCCCATGGAGGAATTGAATAGAAAAAAGAGGAAAGGCTTTCGCACAATCATTTTTACAATTGGCCATAACCAAGCATTTCTTAAACATGCAAGTGGAAGTGCATTGTAGTGGATCAACATACCCATATATCTGTAAAGTAATGTGTATATTTTTTATTGACATAATATTAAGAGTTTCGCAATTCATGGCAGTTCATTTCATTGCCTTTTTGTTCCCATATGTAGTCATGCTTTAGCTTCAATACTGCAATGTATATAAATATTTATGATACATATCTATTTGCATTCCTTTTTTTTCTTCCAGTAGATGCTATCTTTGCCGCTGCAACACGCGGGGTATCATCTAGTTAGATTAGTTTCCCAATCCGTTCACATGTTAGAGTATACGTGTATAGGATCGTTATGGTAGGTTAGGATAGAGATAGGATCTGTTTCCATACGGATCTAACTTGTCTTGTACTCCAAGTCGGCCCCTTGTACGCCTTTATATACTCGCCCATGAGGCTCAATAATACATCCATCATATTCCGCCAATCTCATAATTCTACATGGTATCAGAGCGGCACGATCTGACCTAGCCGCCGCCGCGCTTCCGCACCGCGCCGCCCCCGGGGAGGTCGATCTCCATGATCTCCGCCGGGGGCCGCGCCGCCCGTACCTAAGGTTCGTCCGCCGATCGGTTGATCGGCTGCCCTAGCGTCTTTTTTTTCGATCTTTAGATCGGTTTTCTTTTCTCCGCCCGTACAAAATTATCAGATATAACTTTAATGGCTTATCCATGAATTAAAAATGGCTTGTCTGACGCCATGATCGCCCTGCAGGTATCTAGAGTTATGTCTGAGATGCAGAAGTAGCGAGTTTACTGCGATCCAGACGGAGAGAGGCAAGCTATGTAGGATGCAATGAGTCAGCTGTGGTGTGGACCTGTAGGAATTAATCCTTATTTTTTGTTAGGAATAAATTAGCTTAGATATTAGGCTAACTAGGCAGTTAGAAATTAGCTTAGATCCTAAGCAAACTTGGCAGTTGCTTTTGTCCAAACGCTGCGTCCCTCCGAGGGGACGCGAACCTTGTAACCGACCTTGTATGCGTCCCTTGGGTACCTATAAATACCCAAGTCAATCATCAATACAAGCAGAGATTCATTCTCAAACACGTTATCACGCACTCTGACTCTACCGAGAGCATCAGGCCAAGAGAACGCATTGAGAAGAAGAGGAAAACGGAGGTAAGAACCAAGAACTGCTTTCGACGGCGGCGTTCGAGCGACCTCACCTTATGCGGCTTCGGCCGGATGTCGCTCCACGGCGAGACCACAAGCGTACTCACGCTGCGGTCATCCAACGCGCGAGACTGGCGGCGGCCCTATTGCGCGGCTCCCCGCGGTGTGGCTCACTCCATCGCGAAGACCCAAAAGGCCAAAACGTGCCGGAGAACGTGCTGCGCCGTGGACTACGGCCTCGTCGCGAAGCACGGCGGCGGCCGAGCCCTCGGCTCCCATCGGCGTCCAATGGCCAGAGCACCGCCCTCGGCTGCGCCCTCCGGCGCACGCGCGACGAACACCAGGCTGCGTCCAATGGCAGAGATTCATTCTCAAACATTTTTGTCGAATACGGTCTGTTATCTGAATTCTGTAGTCAATTGGCCAACAGCTTGTTAGCATTATGTGTGTGTTCATATGTTCACTGTTTTTTTTTTTTTTATTGTTGTTGGTTCTTGGTGATTTTTATCTGGTTCTGAAAGAGCGGTGAAATATTTTGCTTTCACTGAGATTCATAGAAGGCCTGGATGGGTTTGGTATTATTGTTTAATTTTTCACAAAGAAATGTCACCTGGAGTCAGGAAAGGTACATCGACATAAGCAGGGATTTGCCTCTAGGCACGGTAACTGCATTTACATTGAACTCGCAAACTTCACCGAGTTTCAGAGCTTGGATGGGTTTGATATATTGTTTAAATTTTTACGGAAGATATGTCACCTGGAGTTTGGACAGAAAAAGGTAAATCGACATAAGCAGGGATTTGCCTCTAGGAACGATAATTGCATTTACTTTGAACTTGCAAACTTGCGCAAAGGAAAACCATTTTATTGATTGGTGCAACAGCCACAGTAGAACATCATATCATTGACCCCATGATCGACCGGCTCTTCGACTCTTTATTTTCAAGTGTCACTAGGCGTTAATTATGACCCCACCTCTTGTTGCACTCACCTACACAATCTTCAACACCATTTGCATCTGCAAGCAAAAGATCATCACCAGACCAAATGATTATTCATCCACAAACAGAGAAAATATATGCAATGCAAGCGAGGCGGTCCATTGGTCTTACCGGCCGGCGCTGCCTCACCGCAGACGGAGTCCGTTCGGCAGACCATGGTGCAAGCGGCGAGAGACGCATTGGCCAGCGCAGCCGACGTTGCAGAGCCATCAGGGGATGGCGTGCCTGCACCAGGGGTGGGCATTGCTAGTAGGGTTCTTAATCGTCACCGTATTCCCTAATTTTTTTTTGATATAAGTTCGCACTTTATTGATTAAGACACATCAGTACAGAGTTCAGCCCGGATAAGCTCCGGGATAACACCAAAAGAAAAATTAAAGGTCCAGCGCACCGAGGCGCGAGCTAAAAGATGAGCGACGTTATTCAGACGACGATTATAACATGCTTAAAGGAACAGGAAGCAAACTCCTTTGCTTTCATCTTCACGTCACGCACCACTGTGCCCTTCAGTAAGTTCAGGCGAGCCAAATTCTGCTAGTCCCTCCGAGTAGGACAGGATGAAAGCTCCATTGTGATCACGTAGAACTCCACCCCACCCTGACCGACGCTCGTTAGGAAACAGAGCCGCGTCGACATTCATACAAACCGAACCCGTCGGTGGTGGAGACCAGACATTGACAAAAGAGCTGGAATCACACCTGTTAGCTGTTTTCGGCTTGAAACAGTGTTGCAGTATCATGTCGACATATGCTTTAATCTTGGCTGCCACACGTAGAGGATGCAACTGACCCCCATTGTTTCCCAGGTCGTTGCGGGCCTCCCAAATGTGCCAGCAGGTTACGGTTAGAACAGTAGCTCCCGTTGCATCTTTACGCTTCAGCAACTCGAAAATCCACTGTTTAGCATCAACCAGGTTCTTTCTGCATAATCTCATCGGAAAGTGATCCTTGACCGTATTCCCTATTTGTAGCCAAATGAAGTGACCCGTACTCTCTTCCTTGAGAGTCTTCAGTAGTTGAGACTATGTTGTTTTTACTGTTGATTGATTCATGTCTCTACCTTATGTGTTTCGTTGAGATGTACATCGTTTAATACTTGAATAATTTGCTAATAAAAAAGCTGTTTGCATCACTCGATGAAAGGCTAGGTTCCAAACCCATTTAAAAAAAAAGTATTACCTGAAAAAAAAACATTGCTAGACCTCGATCGTCTCGTGGTAAACCGCGACCCATTGCCCGATGGTCCTGGCGCGGTCCGGCCTGTCACGAGAGTCCACTCACGGTCTCCGTCTCCGTGCCCGTGCACCACCTCGCCTTTCCCCTTCCGCTTCCTCCGGCCCCGCCCTGCCGCGTCACCTCGGCGCGGCGCGACGTAGCGGGGCAGCACAGCAGCACGACGATGCTGCCGCCGTCGCCGTCCCCGCGGCAGACCAACCGGGGATGGGGTGCCGCCGCCGGGCCTTCGCCTGCGCTCTCGCCGCGGCCGTCGTCGCGGCCGTCGTCGCGCTCGCGCTCCTCTGCCTCTTCTACGGCGCCGCCGCCGCCACCCGCTCCGAGCTTCGCCGGCCCAGGCCCCGCTCCCCGCCGACCTCGCGCTCTCCTCCATCCCGGTCCGTATACCGCGCTTCCCTGTACTTGCTAATGGTGGGTGGCTCGATCGATTTGGTGACTCTGTATGTTGTATGCGCAGGTGTGCGACGCGATGCACTCGGAGCTGATCCCGTGCCTGGACCGGGGCCTCCACCACCAGCTCCGCCTCAGGCTCAACGTCTCCCTCATGGAGCACTACGAGCGCCACTGCCCGCCCCCGCACCGCCGCTTCAACTGCCTCATCCCACCACCCGCGAGCTACATGGTGAGACGATCAGCATCCATGGTGGACGACGACGAATCCATTGCTCATTGCTGCAGATTGTTGCTCCATTCTGTCCTTGTTTTCGCTCATGCCGATGTTATTGGGTGCGATTCTTAGGTGCCAATCAGGTAGCCGAGGAGCCGGAACGAGGTGTGGAAGGCCAACATACCGCACACGCACCTCGCCTCCGAGAAGTCAGACCAGAGGTGGATGGCGGTGAAGGGTGACAGGATCAGCTTCCCCGGTGGAGGCACCCACTTCCACTCCGGCGCCGACAAGTACATCGTGCACCTTGCGCAGGTCTCAAACGTTCTACACTGCTAGTAGCAGCTAATTCACCGCCTTTTGGTCAATTTCCTTAATTGAGAAGCCAATAAAATAGCAATGCTGACTGACTGGTGTAGATATTGGAGTTGCCGAACGGTAAGCTGAACAACGAGGGCAACATCAGGAACGTGCTCGATGTCGGCTGCGGGGTCGCCAGCTTCAGGGCCTACCTTCTTCGCTGGACATAATCGCAATGTCGCTTGCTCCCAACGATGTGCACGAGAACCAAATTCAGTTTGCCCTTGAGAGGGGGTTGCCGTCGACCCTTGGCGTGCTGGGTACAAGGAGGCTGCCGTATCCGAGCCGCTCGTTCGAGATGGCGCATTGCTCCCGTTGTCGAATTGACTGGCTGCAGAGGGATGGGATCTTGCTGCTGGAAGTGGACAGGGTTTTGAGGCCTGGAGGGTATTTTGTGTATTCGTCACCGGAGGCTTATGCTTCTGATCCTGCTAACAGGAAGATATGGAAGCAGATGAGCAATCTCGCTCGGAGGATGTGTTGGAGGATTGCTTCGAAGAAGGAGCAGACTGTGATATGGGTCAAACCGTTGACAAATGGGTGCTATATGAAGAGAGAGCCCGGAACACTTCCTCCCATGTGTGCAAGGATGATGATCCAGATGCTGCTTGGAATGTCCTCATGAAACCATGCATAACTCCCTACTCCAAGAGTAAGCTTACTTTCCTGATTTGCATCAAGATCGTTTCTGAATACAATAGCCTGTTCTAGTGTCTCTTGATTTGTTCTAGTGTTTTGCTTCGAATACACTCCACCCTGGCAAAAGTTCACACATGATAGAGCAGACCAAGGGTCAAGATTTAACCATTATCCATAATCCTTTGTTGAGCATTGGCCCATAATACGGGAGGTTACTTTGGTCAACCTCTTACCTGAAGGGAATGCCCCATGCCACCCCTGTAACGATTAGTGCTCTTTATCACCCACCAATGGGATGAAACTACGTGCTCTACACTTGCGGTTAAGACATCATCTACCCCCCTTAGTATCTGCATTTCATCTGTAGTAGGATATTGCAGTATCTGGTTTCAAATTTCTGTAAATAGGCAGGTTTTCTGAAATTAACATTTCTAGTTTGAACTGTAGTAAAATATTGCCGTATTTGGTTGAGCGCATCTTTTCATGCATGCATGCTTTTTCTGGTGCTGCAACTATTAATCGAGCAAATTCTCAATACAAGTTTCTCTAAAGCAATTTGCAACTTCGCTTGTAGTTCTTCCATAAATTACTCTAATACTCCTAGCATACATGTACCCTGATGTTGTAATGTTCTTTTATTTAACCAGGAGTTAACAAGGTTAAAGGAAGTGAGTTGCTTCCCTGGCCACAAAGGCTCGCAGCACCACCCCCTCGTCTGGAAGAGATCGGAATCAGTTCAAAGATTTTTTCTGAAGACAATGTGAGAAATTCAATGGCTGATTTTGCAATATGAACCCACACCTTTTCTAGATCACGATCTTGAGTGTCTAACCTTGGAATACTGTTTGCAGGAAATTTGGCATTCTAGAGTTGTTCATTACTGGAAACTTATGAAATCTGAGATACAGAAGATTCCTTCAGAAATGTAATGGATATGAATGCTAACCTTGGTGGATTTGCAGCATCCTGAGGCAAAAGGATGTCTGGGTAATGAATGTAGTCCCTTTCATGGAATCTGGAAAACTGAAGATCATATATGATCGTGGTTTAATAGGGACAATCCATAATTGGTAAGATATTTGGACAATACCTTCTGTCATAGTTCCTCTCTATTCATTTCAGATTAATTTATTTGAACTTTGACTATGCATGCTTAAATCTTTGTTGTTCGGGCCCACAAGGGATACTTTTATAACTGTATCAGAGGTGTTAATTGCAGAAAGAAATCAACATTTTGGCAAGTGTTGATACATGTATTTATTTTTTAATAGATATCGATATGAATACCATTTTGGTGCTTCACAAAGCGGTGTATATTTCCCTATGTGAGGTGTAGCAATAGTATTATGTTGTTTCGGTTTTTAGAGGTGCATGTCATTTTGTGCAATTATTTCGTACCACAACTCCATAAAATGGGCAGCTATTGACCGCATGGTTTTTAAAAATTACCCACCATCACATTCTAGACATGGTGTCATGATTGGAACCACAGTTCTCTCCACAGACATTTTTCCTCCTAGCTGTTATATCAGTACACTGCCGTTAACTGATGGGCGCAGGATGAATTGTACAGTAGAATTGCACAAGATAACAAACCAGATGCCTTTCTCCACATCAGGCGCTCCAGTATTGCGTAACAGTTTCGATTCTTGCTTCACATTTATGCCAGAACCTCTTCCTCAATTAGTGAGATAATGCTTCCCTATCTGCCCTCTGTGGTAATTACTGAAAGAAGTTTCTTGTCATTGTTCGTGTACTTCCATACTTGATGCTTCCTACTACTACACACAGTTTGACTGCTGCTTGATCTTTTTATTTATTTATCTTTTTTTACTGAAGGTGTGAATCATTCTCGACGTACCCTCGCACCTACGACCTCCTTCACGCCTGGCTCTTGTTCTCTGAGATGGAGAATCAGGGCTGTAGCCTGGAGGATCTGCTGATGGAGATGGACCGCGTCATGAGGCCTCATGGGTACGCCATTATCAGAGACAAAGCTGCTGTCATAAACTACATCAAGAAGCTCTTACCGGCGCTGAGATGGGACGACTGGTCATCTGAGGTGGAACCGAAGAAAGACGCGCTTTCGTCTGGTGACGATGAAAGAGTCCTGATCGTGTGAAAAAAGCTATGGGATCAGGCACTACCGCAGCCTTCGTAGCAAACAAGCAAAAAAAACTTCTTGCTCTGATCTTGATTAGGCGCTGCTAACTGTGATTGCCCAGATCATCAGGTGTATTATAGTTTTCGACGGTTTCACACTAGCACTTTCACTTTCCTTTTTGCCTGTGATGGAATGTTCACAGAAATGTTAGGAGGAGTATGACATGCAGAGTTCAATGGTTCAGATTACACATGACATGGCTATCGGAAATGCTGATCTCCATTTTTTGCTATACGGAAGACGGGTCTAGGTTTCATCGCCCAGGTCGCCTGCGGGGCGACGCGAAGCAGAGGTCGAAACATTTTTCTGCACACAACTTAACTCATCCAATGACACTTAATCATCCATATGTGTGGTTTTTGTTTTGTTTTTAAGCACCAAAATTATTCTTTTGATAGAGTGATTATTGTGAGCATTTCGTTGTTGTCGCTATACACCATGCATGATTGAAATATCTTTCTGTTTGTTATAACGTTATTTCAAATTTAATTGTTTTAGACTATACAAGAAAACAACTAACTAGATGATTAAACATGTCAAATTGAATAATCATATTTTACAAATTCACAATTCACCACAATCCGGCTAGCTCAATTTATGATGTATGTTTGACAAATCTAATGCTCTAAGGAAATACTTTAGATACAACGTACACATGATTTTGGGTACTGGATCTTGGGTGAGATAGCACCCTCTAGGTGCAAGTTGCAAAAGCCGATACCGGATATGTGGTCATGGAGCAGTCTTTCCATTGCATTTGTGCATGTACCGTCATAATGGTTGTAGATTTGTAGTACCGGTGCTCCTTCAAACTTGTTGTAACGGAATAGCAGTTTCCAACCGTTTTGTAACACTCTCAAAGGCATCATCTGATAATACGTGGATGGGTCCAAGGGTATCTTGTAGATCTTGACCCATATACCCTCGTCAGAATGAGTTAGCTGCCATATGTTTGTATATCGAAAGTTTATCTCTGGTTCAACCACGCACAAAGAACCATTGAGCTCGCCTAGGCTGATTTCTGGCCGTCCAAGTTTCACATTTGGTGGGCCGTTGATCCTCCTCTTCCACTCCTCCCTCTCGAGGTCAAATCGAAGTACACTACCCGATGCATCCGGTAGCGCCACCGCCAAAAAATGAAGCGTCCCATTAACCGCTGCGGTGTAATTGTCACGGCTGTGATGGTCTGTACGGAAGCGGAACGATTTCCTCTTCCTCCACCGGCCACCATCATTTCCTATCGTGAACACCTCGTACTCGAGGGGGAGGACTTAAAACGCACCACCTTGTAAGCGCCGGACGGGACTGCACGGCCGCAGCCCCATGCCCTGTCGAGCTCCAAGTGAGTGAAAAACACCTCCTTCATGGTGGTGAGGTCAATCATCCTCGCGACGGGGGCGCCGTACAAATAGCCGGTAGCACATAAGACGTTGTCAACCGGGCTAACGGACACCGGCGTCCAACCGCACCTCGTGTAATGGATCACCCTCACAACCCCGCCATCCGAATCGACGATCCGTAGACACGACTTGCTATCGGAGCCGACAACAAGGAACGGCTCGGCGGGGCGCGGGACTTTTGCACGGCGACAAAGACGGCGTCCGAGATGAGAGCACGCCACCCCTTGGAAACGCACCGGAACCGGCACAGGGAATTGGCCGGGACCCCGGAGAGGATGTCGAAGATGACATCGTTTGGCAGGGAGGCCGGCGTGCTGCTGGTTGACGGCTGCTCCTGTGGCCGACGACCAAGACACCGCAACGAGGAGAACACGATCCCCATTTGTCTTGGCTCTGGCGCTCTGCTCCCTGGCGATTTCACACCCGGACAGGTTCGATATTGCTGAAGGCCTTGTGGTCACCTATGCGCCCGCCTGTTCTTTGGAGGCTGCTAGTCAAAGACTTTGTCCTCCTGTTTGGCCTCTTGATCTACCGTCAGCTGGTACATATAGGTTTGAGCAGTGTGCGCGGACGGAACCCGATATCTAAATGGACTCGGATAGATTTCTTTTTTTTGAACTGGAATAGATTTCTTTTTAATGTTATGGAGAACTCGGATAACAGTGTGCAAACAAGCAAAAAATAGTTGTTGCTCTGATCTTAATTAGTCGCTGGTAAAAACTCGTGTAGATCGTGTGGAAACCTTGTAAATCTGGAATTTACGCGTCAACGGGATATTCTGACCGAAAAGCCTCCAAAATTTGATGAAATTTGACCGGAAACGAGAGACCCACATAGAAAAGAAGCCGACGAACACGTCATCACTGAGACGATCCAAACACTTCCCACTCGCACCGACGCCGCCATGGCCGAGCTGCGGCACGCCACGGCAGCTGCGGCGGCGGCGGCCCGCGCCTCCAGCTCGCCGGCGAAGCGCGACGCGGAGGTCGCGTCCGCGTCCGCGTCCGCCTCCTCCCCGTTCCTCCCCATCCCCCACGGAGGCAGGGACGGCGCGCCCCGCTCCTCCCCTCCGCTCCACCAGAGGTGGCCCCTCCCCGCCCCGGTCCGCGCCCTCCTCGCGCTCGAGGACCCCAGGTCGCTCTCCGCCCCCGCATCCTACCGGATCCTGCTCGCCGTCCTCGCCTGCCTCGCCCTCGCCGCGCTCGTCTCCGCCCCTTCTGTCTGGTCACGCCTCGTGAGTCCCTTCACTCCCGTCGATCTCCGTTCCGTTTCATCGAGGATCCCTGATTGCTTACTCACGCTCGTGTCCGTCGTCGTCGTCGTCGTCGTCGTTGGATCCTAGAACGCGCCCTACCTGTGCCTCAAGGATGGGATTCGGCTCCAGTGCCCCGGGGTAAAGTGAAACTGATTTCAGCATGCAGTGCATCTAGGGGAATGATAGTCCCGCCATCTCTCTTAATACCTGCCGTGTTAATTGCCATTTAGGTGAACGGGCGGGGCTCTCTGTGGGAGAATCCGCATGCCGCAGCCACGTCTTGGAAGCCGTGTGCCGAGCGCCGCGCCGATGAGATCTCAGGCAAGTGCTGCTGAAATTGATCGCTCTGGCAAATTGTTTTTTTTTCTGGCAAATTGTTAGTTGAAGTTGACGTGAAAGATGGTTCATGACTTTACAGCTGTGCCCTTTCCATGTATCTTGATTCTATTGCGTTATACTGCCCACGGCTAACTAGTTGATGAAATTTGCTAAACGCCATGTAGCGGTCACTTGTAAGTAACTTGAACGGTTGACCTGCTAGACATGGTATACTTGTCTAGAAGGAACTCCACAGTTTTTTTACTAAGCTGGCTGGTTGGAGAAGCAACACTTTCTAATGAGAAATTCTTCCTCCACTTTTGTTTCTTTAAAGGCTAGTGTATGGCTGGACGTTTGCACACATGCATCCTGTTGTTTCCTTTTTTTCCCAGACGTAGGGAAAACACACCACATTCAATACTTGTTATGCCTTCCTAGCCATAGCACATGTAGTTTCTCCATGAAACCATAACCGCTGAGAGTTCTCCACATAGCTCGACTCAGATGAAACTATATGTGCATTCATCCTCTGTTTATGTTAACCAATCTTAGCTTAATAAGCATGATAAGCATTCACCTGAAACCTTGGTTACATTCTGACAAGTATGTGTATTTTCTCTCTACTATTCTGCAGATCTTGTGTCGGAGAATGAAACTTCCGGGTATATTTTTATTCATGCTGAGGGTGGATTGAACCAGCAACGCATAGCTGTACGTATGTGCTCTATTTACACTATCTAGGTTTTGAATTCTTCTGCTTTAACAACACATGCTTATTATTTTTATTTTCTAGCTTGAACTTCGATGGAAATTATTGGCTTATGAAAACTTGTTTAATTCTGCTGCCTGATTATTTCTGTACTAAATGCATCTTGACTATGTTCACTAGTTAACTGATCTACATGTTAAATTTCTCAGATATGTAATGCTGTCGCAATTGCTAAGATAATGAACGCTACACTTATTTTGCCTGTGCTGAAGCAGGACCAAATATGGAAAGACCAAACGTAAGTGATGAATAAGATTTCCTTTTTTTATTCGAATCCTGCTTGTTTACACGCGTTTGTATCCATTATGTTAGATTTTTTGGAAGTCTTTAATATTTGACAACATTACTGTTTCTATTCAGGAAATTTGAAGACATCTTCGATGTAGATCATTTTATAAATTATTTGAAGTATGATGTGCGCATTGTTCGAGATATTCCTGACTGGTTCACAGAAAAAGATGAGCTGTTCACCAGTATAAAGTTAGTTGCTCCGTTTCACCTTTTCATCTGTCTTGGCTGCTGTCAAGTTCAAAAGCTTGATAAACACATGCATGATAATGATTTTGGAGCTCTATATTCTTTCATATTAAAAGAGGAAATATTTACTCCTACAGCACATGACCATGAACAATAAGCCAACCAGATTACTTTTGCTGCTTTTGGTGTAGCTGTATAGTTATGTCATTTGCAAACTTACATATCCATTTTACATGTATGTTATACTGTTATGCAAGAACTTGTTAGTCCATGCAACTCAAGTTGCTTAAAACCTCATTAATGGCTCCCAAGTCTGCTTGTCCAATTCAAATTATCACTATTGGATGCTGAGAATTTTGCATGTGTAATTTTTTTTATGGGGGGGGGGGGCATTGCAATGGTTTTTGCTTCTCCTAAGTTCTCTTTGTTTCCTATCATTTCTTCATATCGAGTAGACATTTGAATCAATGACTAGATTATGTTGCCAAGCTGGTTGATACTGATATCCCAGTTTATTATATCAGTTCAAACTACAGTAGCAGCTGTCATGTGCGTTTCGGAGCATGATAGTTTGCTGGCTGATACCTATGGCTTCTACTTGCGACTGGCTGAAATCTACATTTAATCCATTTATCATGTGAAGAAACATTTAACCCATTTATTCTGGCCTGTCCACTGGCTAAGAATTTTCCTAGTAGTTGGAACTTTTTTCATTTCTTAACCACCACCTATGAAATGTTTGGCAAATATCAGTAATGCTGCCAGGGTGGTGCCAATCTGTATATTTAACTTTATGGTTACATTAATTTGCTTATGTTGTGTGAGCTAAAATATCTTTGTTTCTGCTTGTTGCATATGTTGTTTTGCGTACGTGCAATAAAAACGTACTATGATACTTAACGTTTAAATTTTCTTATTATTTATGCTGTTTCTGACAGGCGTACTGTAAAAAATGTCCCAAAATATGCATCGGCACAGTTTTATGTTGACAATGTGCTTCCAAGGATCAAAGAGAAAAAAATTATGTCTATCAAGCCATTTGTTGATAGGTTGGGGTAAGTGTTAATAGCATTTTGTGAAGATATTTTCATGGTGTTCTATTCATATATCTTGAGGCTTGTACATATTTGTTTAGCCCTGCCACTAGGTTTCATATTAGAGTCTTTCATGGTCAAGTTTCGCACAGACTTTATTACTTGCTATTTGGTCACTTTCATTGTTGTGACTTATAGCTATAGTCTAATGTGAGCTCACCATTTCAGTTATGATAATGTTCCAATGAAGATTAACCGGCTCAGATGTAGAGTTAATTATCATGCCTTAAAGTTTCTACCTGGCATTGAAGAAATGGCCGACAAGCTGGCAACACGGATGAGGAATCGAACTGGCAATGTAAATCCGTACATGTAAGCTTAACTGTTTTCAGATTAACCTGCTTGAAGTTGGCAAACTTTTACATATCTCACACTGAGTTATTCTTGCTTTTGAAGGGCTCTTCATCTTCGATTCGAGAAAGGGATGGTGGGTCTATCATTCTGTGATTTTGTTGGAACCAGAGGGGAGAAAGCAATGATGGCTGAATATAGACAAAAACAATGGCCAAGACGTTTCAAGGTGACGTTCTAATGTGAATTGTTTATCATCTGGAAATTAGATAATGATATGAGCCTGAAGAGGAATAAGGTGACAGGGTACAGTGCTTAAATATACTTCCTTCTCTTACAGAATGGATCTCACTTGTGGCCTTTAGCGCTGGAAAAGAGAAAAGAAGGCCGCTGCCCGCTTGAGCCAGGTGAAATAGGTTTTATTCTGCGTGCAATGGGATATACGAAGGAGACTCAGATATATGTTGCATCGGGCAAGTGTATGGTGGAAACAATAGAATGGCACCGCTGAGGAATATGTTCCCCAATTTGGTAGGTGCTTACCTAGCAAAGTTAGTTTCCTTCAGAGTGCCTTTATATACATATTGCAAAATAACAGATGTATGTTTCATTGTTGTTTGCAGGTTACGAAAGAAGATCTTGCAAGCAAAGATGAGATAGAGCATTTCAAGAAGCATGTAACCAGCCTCGCTGCACTGGACTTCCTGGTGTGCCTGAAGTCGGACGTGTTCGTCATGACCCACGGTGGCAATTTCGCCAAGCTGATCATTGGCTTCCGGCGCTACATGGGGCGCCATAGGCTCAAGTCTATCAAGCCGGACAAGGGGCTCATGTCGAAGTTCTTCGGCGACCCCTACATGCCATGGGCGACTTTCGTGGAGGATGTGATGATCACTCACCAGACACGAACTGGCCTCCCTGAGGCGACCTTCCCACACTATGACCTCTGGGAAAACCCTCTCAGCCATTGCATGTGTAGAGCTTAAATTATAGACAACGGGTGATTGTGCATGATAGCTTAGTTAATTCGTTTGTTCATACAATCTATCCTGTAACTATAATTATGTCTTGCATATTATACTTTACCACTTCCAGTTTTGTCTGTGTAGAGTTTTTTCAGCTACAACTACTTGTCTATGACTATGAGAAATTCAATTGATGTATATCCGTTTCATCCAAAGAATAGTTGGTGCATAGCTGAACAAACAAATTTCCATTTCATTAAGCCCGATGGTGCTGTTACATACATTTATACAAATGAAATACAGCTGATCGACATGAACGCTACACTTTATCAGACATTTCTGAAGAATAGCTAGTTGCATAAAGTTACATTGAACATTTATACATTTTTTTCGAACGCAGACCTACTCGCTTAGAATTTTGGCTCATTGTACAGCCTGCGCCTGCAAATAAGGCAAAACAGTTTGCTCTCGATGACGAGGTCCATCGCTCCATTTAATTCATTTGTTCATGCAATCCATCCTGTTTACTGTAAGTTTGCATATTATATTTTCGTCTGTGTGTAGAGTTTTTTCACGTAGAACTACCTGTCTATGAAAAGTTCAATTGATGTATATATCCATTTCACCCAAAGAATAGTTATTGAATAATTGAACAAACATATTTCCATTTCATTAAGCCCAAGGGCGCTGTTACAGCTGATCGACATGATTCATTCATTGATGAATACACCATCAAACGCTACACTTCAGCAGACTAAAATTTCTGAAGCATAGTTAGCTGCATAAAGTTACACTACACATTTCTACATGACGAGCCCGCGCCTGCAGATAGGGCAAACTAGTTTGCTCTCGATGACGAGCTCCATGCATCGGCCATGGAAGACGTGGGGCTTGCCGCACCCCGGCAACGCCGCGATGTCGTCTCCCTCCAGCTTGTCGAAGCAGATGCTGCAGTCATCCCCGGCGGCGACCGTCCTCCTTCGCTTCGCCGGCCACTGTTCGCCATCCACGTTGTTTCTTCGCTTCGCCTTCCTCTGTTCGCGGCCATCCGTGTCGTGGGAGGCTTTGTTGTCTTCACCATGGCTGCACCGCATGGGCTCCGGCAGGTTGAGCACCATGCCCGTGAAGCGCGTGGGCCACGGCTGCGCCGTCTTGTCCTTCAGGGCGGCGCGCATGTGCCGCATGCTCTCCTGCGTGCACTTCGCCGGCCGAAGGATGCCGACGTCGACGAACACCTTGATGCACGCGGCGCCCGCCGGGAGGCTCGCCTCCGACGCCATGCTCGTCCATAGCTCCCGGAGCTTCTCGGAGAGGCCGTCAGGGTATATTAGGTGGGCCACCGACGCGCCGGCCCACGCGAGCGACCTGGCCCCGTGGCCGGCGGCGGCCATGAAGCGGAGCTGGTGCTCTCTCGTGCTCCCGCGCGCTTTCACGCTTCCGTCGGACCATGTCGCCGAGAAGCGGGTGTAGCGGTAGAGGACGAGGATTTGGCTGCCGCCTCCTCCGTCTTCTTGGTTCTCCGCGTCCGCGGCGGCGACCCGCATGAAGCCGGTCACCTCGCTTTCCTCATCCTCCTTCTCCTCGTCAGTGTCGTCACCATCATCATCCTCCTCCTGGTCGGTCCACTCGTACACTGTCCCTTCGAGCATCTCCTCGTCATCCTCGGAACCGACCGCCTCTGCATCGTCGTCATCGTCGTCCTCGTCCTCCTCCTCAAGAACCGCCGCCGCCGCCTCCTCCTCCTCCTCAAGAACTGCCGCCTCCTGATCCTCTCCGCCCTCCTCAAGAATCTGCGTCTCCGCCGTTGCAAGAACCTTGGCGCACCCACCGACGATCCGAACGACCGCGTCGGCAGCGGAGTCGTCGTCGTCCCGCTCCAACCAGACCTGGTCGCGTAGCATCACCGTCGACCGCACCGGCGCCAGGGTCCTCTCTGCCGACACCACGAGGCTGATTTCGTCGTCGCCGCTCCTGGCGCGGACGCGCACGCTCTGGCCGGCGGCGGCGCTGGCGGGGTCGACGAGGACGGCGTGGGCGACCCACATGCAGTGGCCGGGCTTCAAGGTGAACGTCTTGGTCTCGCCGTTCCTGAGGGCGATGGAAAACCTCTCCGCCATGCGTGATCTCGATCCCTTGTGTTCTCCCGTGTGTGCTTGAGGAAAACCGGTAATGGAATCGTAGGGTACGCTTATATATATACACTGGAAAGTGGAAACGAACGAGTCCGAGTTGAGGTCGACGAGTGACGGTGGAGCTCGCCCGGCCTATCGTTGCCGGTTCAAGTTGGTGAAGCATCCGGATTCCGAGTCCGACACGATGGAGATTTTTTGTGTGGGACCTGGCCCATACGCTGATCAGGCCGGGTGGATCATCGCTAAGGATGCACAGCTGCCTTAGCCCTTACGGAGTAGTTTCTAACTGAGTGTCATGTTCATGTGCGAAAATAACTGAGTGTGCCATGTTCACTTTGCTTCTCAGACTCCGAAGAAGAGAACCGTGAACTTGTACTCCCTCCCGTCGGGTTTATGGGGCGTGCACGCGTCGTTAGATTATCAATTTAACAAATATAACATGACTTGTATAACAAAATAATTATATCGATAATAAATATAACATTTAAAGTTTCAAATACTAGTACTCCCTCCGATCCATATTAATGGCCTCAACATTGTCTAGATACGGATGCATCTAGTCTAAACACTTAACTAGATACATCCGTATCTAGATAAAGTTGAGCTCATTAATATGGATCGGAGGTTGTATATTTGTTTTGTAGTATATAGCTCATATTACGTCGGTCAAATTGAAAATCTAGGGACAAACGCATGACGTATAAACCTGACCGGAGGGAGTACTGAACACATGTCGAAATGCATTATTTTAATTTAAAGGCTAGCACTAGCACGAGCTTCAAACCTTTCAAAAGATTGAGAAGAATGTTCTCATAGAAAGCAGACATCACACATGTTTACATATCGACCAGAAATCGTGTAGGATCCTTAAACCGACATTTTTTTTAACATGCTAGTCCTACTGTTGATGATCATTGTCGGCGTGTGTTATCAGGGCAGCTATATATCTCGTAGTCGACGTTAAGAAGAATGAAGAGATGTGGGGAAAGGCAATGTAGAAACATGATTGGTATGAGATTGACACGAGAGAGTTTATCCTCGTTCAACCCCTCTCTGTAGATGTAAAGAGTTACTGCTTTGTTCTCTATTGTTCCGAGAGTTTGTGTCTGTCCTTTTTGTCTCTAGACTAGACATGTGTCCTTATCTTATGTCATATGGTAAATCCCGGGCCATGTCTTATATAGTGGCATGACTGAGTTACACGGACAAAGAGCAATTGCTACCCACTACTTTGTACATGATGAGAGTTAATATCTTGGTGGTGCCGGCAAGTAACGCTACACTCCGATGAAGAGTAACGCCAATCTTGAACGTGTGCACGAACGCTTGGTTTTCGGTCTTCTGCGTCTGTTGAAATGCTTGTCGAATCCTGAATCCTGGTCGAGTCGGTAGTCTTAGCCGGTCCACAGACCCGGTCGGTCCAGTCGGCCTCCTCGTGCTGGTTGTGAGCTTCCCGGGGTTCATGAGTTTTCGCTGCTGACTTGTTCCATGAATACAACCTGGTGGGCTTACCTGGTACCGGTCCCTTTGTCAATCATGACCTCTGAAACCCCTGAGATTGAAGCATTTTAATCTAGTGTATTCACCGAGGACATGTAGAACAAAGGCTGACCCATGCCAACAAAATGTAGTGGCATAATCATTCGAATACATCAACCCTTTTGTCAACAACATAAATAAATTAGCTTGGTTTGCTAGGTTAAATAAACCAATGGAAGATATTGTGAAATCCTTTAATCTTACGACATATTCTAAAGCTCCAAATGTATCCATGGTTGATTCCTTTGGTTCTCGCCTCTTTGAATATTTTCAACACTCCCTGAACACATTATGTTCATAAGACATGTAAATTGAGATAAATTCTTGCTACTTATTCGTAGTAGAAAAATAACAACTAATTGTCTTTGATGCAATACTTGTATTGCCTATCTTTGATCCCTCAAGTGCTCCTTTTGCTTTTTCCTACACGGGGCATTTTATTAGTGGATGAGCTTTAAATGACACTCTTGTTTTGGCAATGCCTTCAGTCAATTATATAAACTGTTAGGATCCTTAGCTTCTTCCAAGCTTTCCGTGCTAAGTAAATCATCCACTTTTGAAGCTAACTTGTCAACATCATTGTTACATGTGCAAGAACTTCCTTTGACTTGAAGGTTTACACTTGAATGTAAGGGAGATCATTTTTCAAGAAATATGAGCAAATTAAGATGGATTCCGAACTAAACATAGTCACTTGGTTTAGCAGTAAAAATATGTTTTGTCGTATATTTTTTCCCGTCTATTCATGATACCTAGTTTTTTTTTGGTAAGGTAACCCCAAGGAAACAATATTGTGGAAATGATGGATCATTTATAAATTGACTTACTGGCACAACCATAAAAATTTGCAATAGCAAGGTATCTCCAAAGTTTTGAGTATAAAGTCACGGTGACTTCATCATACTTGTAATAAAAGGATGTCACCTTTTAAGTGCTAGATGACCTATATCTTCATATAAACCCTTCTTGAATTTTAAAGGAACACCGGATGGTCACCTATGACATGACTAAGATGTTTAGCAGCATTATAGTATAGACACCACAAACAAATACAATGCTTGTTGTTTTACAAAAAAAATCATAATAGCCACACATTGATCCGTGAATATCGTTTCAGGGTGCTTACCCGACATACATTATTAGAAGGTCATGAAAAGCCATTTAAACGATTACACAGTTTCACCATACAACAGCGCTGCATAAAAAAGGATTGTTCGTTTGTGCTGGTTAGCACCAAGTAGTGGCGAAAATGGCATATCAAGCCACTCTATTTTTCGTGGAAATGTTTGTCTGAAAAAAGAGCAGGAAAGTCTTGGTGGGAAAAATGGTGGAGGGTGAGTGAAAGGACACCGATGTCACCTACAGGCCGGGGGGGGGGGGGGGGGGGTAATTAGGGGGTTTAAAATATTATGGTTTAGGCTTAAATAAATGCGGAATAAAACTAGCGTTTAATTTATGAAACACAAAACCTAAACAAGCTAGGTTTACCTATGTGCACCAACAACTTATGCTAAGCAAGATAAGCAACTAAGTGATAGCAATATATATTATTTCAAACTCGATGGCTATCACAAAGTAAATTGCATAAGTAAGAAGCTCGGGTATAGAGTCACTTGGAGACGATGATTTATCCTGAAGTTCACTTTCCAATGGAAGCTAGTCTCCGTTGGAGTGGTGCGGAGTCACAAAACGATCCCCGAAGATGTCAATGGAACACTGTAGTCTCCTTCGTGCCCTCACCAATTTGGAGTGCCACAAACCACTATGGGACACTTTAGGGTGGTTACCGAATCCATACAAGGATGAGGCACACTCCACAACTTAATTGGAGGCTCCCACCGAATTCCAGCGACTCCCAAGACCACAAGAATCACAAGGTTGAGGCACACTCCACAAATTAATTGGAGTCTTCCAACTAATCCCGCGAGTCACCAAAACTCCGGTCGAGATGAACAAGGACCGGCTAGGGTACTCCAAGTACCCAAGAGGACAAGCTCTAGGACACTCAAGGAAGAACACCAAGTCCCTCCAAGATCTAGATCCAAAAGCTTCCCTTCACATAGAGAAGAGATTGATTCACTAGTACAGAACCTCGCATTAGAGCCGACCCCAGGGACTCATCTCCGACGGTTTTAATGTCCGCCTCTGCGTCGGGGTCTCTAATGTACGCTTCATTAGAGCCGGTTGGCTCAGGCCGGCTGTAATGGCCTCAGCATCTCCGACGGCCAGTAATAACAACCGTCTATGATATAGAAACGGTCAATAAATGCCCCCGTCTGTAAACATGACTACTCATAGACGTACGTGAATACTGGCCGTCGCACAAAAACCGTGGGGTCCGACATATCACTCCGGGCGTAATATTCGTTGCCTCCAGAAATATATCCGGGGGGTCCAAGTTTTGTGAAGCAAAACAGAATAATTACAGCAACCCCGGCTGGTTTTTGTAGCCAGCTAGTTATACAAAGAAGAACCTATCATTATTCAAATCAGTTATACAACAACGTACATGCATATAGAAAATGTTCAGGAAACCATATAGATAGATTGTTGAAAACTGCAATGTTTGTGCAAACAAACTACCTAAAATTGATCAACAATCTCGATGGAATGTTTTCCTATATGATCTGCATCTCAATCATGACCTCCAAGCTTAGGTGATTGGTGTTCCTCATAATGATCAAAACAGGTTGATTGTTCTTAAAATGCTTGCCTTGAATGAAATTCTTCCACCCAAGCTTGTCCAACTCAATGTGGCCATCATTTTTCTTGTTGTAGGTAATGGTTGTGAAGGGCCCAACTGCTCCAAGTCGTAGTCCAGCTTTGCCATGACTAGGTAGGACAACGTCTTCCACTATCAGCTTAGGTAGTTTCTGCGCATAAAGGACATCATATATTATATTGACTTAGGAAAGAGAGGCATATACACAAAGAGGCAGTTCTTCTTGAATTTTTAAATTCAACTAAGAGGCAATATATATACCATATCATATCTCTTCAAATTTGTGGTCGTCAAACGAGTCACATAAGGAACACCAACATCGGCTTTTACAGGTAGAAGATGAGCCAGGCGGTCGTTCTCATGTGTCTTCAGATGAACTCTTGGGGAAACTATACAACTGGCCCCTTCGTCACTCCCTAATAATAGCCAGAACTGTCATAATCCTCCTCACTGTCCTCTTCATTGTTGCCATGTTCCGTAAAGGCGACAGAGATCCTGGGTCTTGGTCCTGTCGTTGTAAAAACAAGCAGCACTACTCCCCCGTGAAGACTGGTGTGCTTGACGAACAGTTCCCATCCCAAGCCGTGCAAGCAGGTCGTCCTCCGTCCTTTGGTCACATAAATGGTGAATGTTTTCTCGAAAGCAGAAAACAACACGGTGTCGCCTACTATCCGGTTGAACGTTTCCCGAGCGTTGCACGGTACTACCTGTGCAACAGAAACATAATAAGCAGTATTACAGTCTATATGTGCAACAGAAACTCGTTATAAAATTAGAAGTTGTAGTTAGCTACTTACGAATGTCTTACTGTGACGACTCTCTTGCACATGAACACTAAAATTGGATCCACTGAGGAACCTAAAGCACTCGTTCTTGCATAATGGGCACGTCATTTCCTGTTAATTAATCAAGTTAACATGTGCATCACGTATCCTATATCACATAGCAATTCAAGCTAGAGTTTTACAACAAATATAGGGAGAGTTAAAGTGGTACAAATGGGCATCACAAACTAAAACTACATATCCGCGTAAGGTGGTGCATCAACATGCACCATAAATTCCTAAAAATGGGCAACACAATTTCTATAAGGAAATGAGAACTATAGCTAGGGGTTAGAACATATGCAGCAAACCAAGGAGATGCCAAGGTGCGCTGTGGGGGCGGGCCGGTGCGGAGGGCGGCCGAAAGAGGCACGTACGATGGCGGGGAGGCGCAGGGACGGGGGCGGACCGGCGCGGCGGCGGGGAACGGCGGCGGGGAGGCGTAGACACGCGGGAACGGCGGCGGGGAGGCGCAGCCGCGGGGAACGGTGGCGGGGAGGTGCAGCGACAGGGAACGGCGGCGGGGAGGCGGGTACTTAGGGGGCGGCGGGGGGGGGGGGGGGGGAGGCGGCCAGTGAGGGAGGCGGGCAAGGGTTTGGTGGGGAGGGGCGAGGGGGAGGTGGTGGGCGAGATTTCGATTTGTGGCATGGCGGCAAAAGGGGAAATTTCCCCTACCCCTTATCGATTTGGGGCCCGAAATTTTCATTTTGCCGCCAGTTAATCACATTCCGCACCGTCCGGATATGTTCGTTCCGTCCGAGATTTACCATAATCCAAATAATTACAAAATATTCAAACAAAAGAGAATATAAATGATTTACGCGTGTCAATTAGTGTTACATTGAGTTGTAGAAGGACATACATGTTCATATACCGAAGATAATTTATTAGGTAGTAAAACACTTGTAGCTTACACGAAAAGGTCATGTGTGTTTTAGAACGATGAGATCTTTACAGCTGTACTTCAGACATACGAAAAAACTTTTCACAAAATATGAGTAAATTCTACTGTCTCAGACAGTGGGCTCATAGATGTACCATACTACGAATTATTCATCCATGTACATCATTTTTTACGTGTGCCCTTTGCTCATAGTTCATTTTAATATGAAATTGACTATATATGTTACATTAACTAGCGAAATACAGAAAGTAAACCCTATATATTTATAAAAAATATATTTATTTTGATTTACCCGTACGTTGCATAAAAAATTATTGTATAAGTTTTGATGAAATATTAGTTCAGTATATTAAATTTGCAAAAAAATGGATCATATCCGGACCCTCCGGATTTTATAAACCTGATTATATCGCAGTATTTTCCCAATATAACGACAACAAGACAAAACGGATGCATGCATATAGTTCAGAAATTATCACATATATAGAAAATGTATCAAAATATATGAAAACTCGATCTTCTTCCATTTTTTTAAACTTCCGTACCCTCCGGACTTTTTAACATGGATGACCAGATCACATGCATGCCTGCATGCGCAGGCTTTGACCACATTTGTTTCCAGTGTGAACGGCGCAGCGCCCGAGATTCCCCTCCGGACTTATGAGAGCTTTATTAACTAGACCGCCGGACGGAAGAAATCCATCCCCTCCGAGATTCCCCTCCATCTAGAGCTAACCCTAGCCGCCGCCGCGCGCATCCACCTCTCACCGGCGAATCCAAGCCCCGCCGCCGCGCGCATCATGCCTCGCCACCTGCCCACGACCTAGTCGAAGATGCGCCAGTCGGCCAATCTCGGGGCGATAACAATCTTCTTCGCCATTTGCGAAGGCCGTGGCGGAGGCCGTGGTGGAGCTCCTGGCGGGCCGCGCTGGCCACAAAGGCGTGCCGGCGCGCCTAGCCGCGGCGGCGGCCGATGGCGGGGAGAGCATGGTGGAGTCGAGCCAGGCGTCGGCGGCGGGCAATGGCGTTGAGGGCGAGGGCCAGGCCGATGGCGGCTACGCGCCGGCGCCTAGGGCACTCGCCCGTCTGGAGGCCGTCGAGGAAGAGCACCACGCGGCCTGGCAGCAAATCCAGGCCGAGCGCGTGGACGCCGCACTCATCGGGCAGATGAAGGCAGACGTCGGCCTTGTCGCGGAGAACAGCGAAATACTCGAGGTCGTGGCGGCTCGCGAGGTGGCCGCGGCCGCGGGCATGGACGGTGAGGACGACGAGGACATGCCGGACGCCGATGGTGGCGAGGACATCCTGGATGCCGATGCTGGCGAGGCGGGCGACGACGACGATGACGAGGGCATGCCGGCGGCCTTCTACTACTCCGCCTCCGATGAGGATATGCCCGACCACGACGGCTGGGACTCCTCCATCGAGGTGGACGACGAGTTCTTCTATTAGATCGACCGATCTATCGCGCACGCGGTGGATCTAGTAGTACGTACAACTCGATCTAGCTAGTAGTATATTAGAGCTCCAGATATGGCTTACATATTTTGCTAGGATAAGCTAGCTTTGATCGATCCGGCCGGGGCCGGGATCCATCGATCGATCGATCATCCATTGATCGATAACATATTCGCGTGCGAGTTGCAGGGGCGCGCGGCACATATTTTTCTAGGATAGCTAGGCCAGCCGGGGAGATCGATCGTAGCTAGCTAGAGAAAGATCGATCGAATCCAGGATTAATTAGGCGGCCGGCCGCCGATGCGGTGATGATTTGGTACAAAAATCACTGTAATTTGCTACTAATTATATTAGTAATATATGTTACGAAAACTCTGATCGATATGTTTAATTCGCAGTTCTTAGTTCATAATTTTGTACATGTTTTCGCGCGTTCAGTTCATGATTTTGTACACGTTTTCGCGCACAATTTGTCTTCTCAGTTCTGTTCCTTTGATTCAGCGCGCGAGAAATCCATCTCAGACGGCGAGGTTTACTAACCGTCTCGAATCGTTCTGTATGAGAGACGGCGGAGAGTTTCAGCCGTCGCATGTTACATTAGAGACGACCACAAATAAGAACCGCTTGAGGAGATATGTCCCAGACGGATGTAATTTATTTTTGGTTTGATCGGCTCAAGGTCCCGTCTGCAAAGTGGGGTTTTGTACTAGTGATTGGTGGAATGGTAGAGCAAGATCTCCTCTCTCTTTTCCCTCTAATCAGAGGAAAGAATCATGGAGTAATAGAGAGATAGCAAGCTCCAATAAAGTCAACAATGTGGGAAAATACAAGCTCAAACGTTGGGAAACCGTTCGGGAAGAAGGCCTCTTAAATAGGGCTTCAAGAAATCTCCCGTTATGTTCAACACAGTTTTAGGCCGGAGATTCCAGCCTAAGTCCGGCCTAGCTCCGGACTGGGCACCAGAGACAAACCCCAAGTTTCCCAGCTCGAAATATGAAGTTTTCTGGTCCGAACAGGAGACTCCGGTGTGTTTACCCCGTAGACGCCGGTCTATATAAATTGCAGAAACATCTAACATGAAAACGAACATATCTTGATCATCCAGACTTCGTTTTCGATGTTCTTGGGCTTGTTGGATTCACCACAACGAGCTCTACAAGACCATACAGAGAAACATCATAGTAAAACATGGGAGGATAATACTAAATGATGAACGTTTTAACCTCTGTATAAAAGAACAACCCGTAAAACCTGCAACATAAAAAACCCAACACGTTTTTCATATGAAATCTGTTTTTGATGAACTTGGGCTAGTCATGAAGAACACGACAAGCATCAAAACCCTACAGAGAGAAAATCCAAATAAGAACCAAGAAATATGATGCCAAGTATATAAAGATTTGAGCTCTCTACAAATGATACGCTACAGCTCAATCGAGAGCCTTGTTGATAGTACGGTATCTATCCTATAACCCAGTCTCCCAACTAGCACCATGAGATCGATAAAACAGAAACCCTATCATGATCATACATTTGACTTGCACATTCCAATTGAGTTAGATAATGATGATCTTGATCTCTTCAAGTGGGCCACATTTTTCGATTGAGCTTCGCTTGGTGAAGACTCACATATTGCTCCCCCATACTCCACTATGGGAGACCCTCTTTTAGTCACATCTTCACTTGACCATTATCTCCAAATGGGTGGTAAGCTACTAGCATAGGATATCTTCGAGATGTTTCTCTTGAACTTGCACTTCTCAATCTTGATGACATCACCACTTGACGTAATCTCCATGGGTTATATGAAATCTTTCTTTTGATGCAATCCCATGGAAAGATACCTAGCTAACCCCACGTAGAAATACCACACACACATATTATGGGTTAGTTCACAAAGCTATAGAGACAATTACTTACCATACCAAGAGATACATGATCCCACTTGGTACATCTTGTTGCTTTCCGTGTCGATCAATATCTTGATCAACCTTGTCTCTTTTCTTCTCTATTTAATAGATGGTGTCTTGAAGATAACCATGAATGATCGCATAATTCTTTTCTTCAAGCCATCCTTGCAATATGCTCAACTCTCTCATGACCAATCCTCGGATAACTCCTTGAATAACCACTTGGTCATCACATATTCTTGTTTTTATCATATCAAATATATCCATACAACTCGATGACCTTGATGCCAAATACTCGATTATATCAATATCTTCATGGCATCAACTTGAATCCAACATATGAAGTTTAAGCATTACCTATGAACAAACACTAAAATATAACTCAAATGAAACCATTAGTCCATAGGGATTAATTAATTACCAAAACCACACATGGGGGTGCAATGCCCTTTCAGTGAGGATAAAAAGGTCCCCACGGCCAAAAATATGTGCAATCAGATGTTTCAAAAATTTCTAGACTTTTTTTTACAAGTTTGTGTGTTTTCTCAGATTTTTCAATTATGTTTATGCACTTTTTAAAATGTTGAAAACACATGTTTTTTCTGTAATTATTGTGATTTTTCTTAAACAATGGATATTGGTAATTTTTGTTGCAAATGAATCTATAGTAACAAATAATGCTGTTTAACCACTTTTATTTAGCATTTTTTCTTCAAAGTGTTGCGATGATTCGTTATAATAGTTTATTTGTGCATGCGGCGAGTGATTTGTCGCAATATTAGGGGTAAATCACAAAATGGAATCTTTGCTATAAACATGAGAAAAATCAGGGCCAAACCTATATACCATTTCGTTTTAAGTGGATTAACTTGGTACCATGGGTTGATTTTAGGGAAAGTGAAGGGCTAAATGCAAAAGAACATTGTCATTGATTATTTGTGTTGGATGCTGTTTAGATGGTTGTCGAAGCGACTGATCCACCCTTAGGATGGGTTGATTATAAGTCGCGAGCAGCAAGGTTGCGGAACAGTAGATCAGTGGGGAGCAACAACGGCACGCCATCGACACCATCAATATGAATAACGTTATACTCCAGCACACAAATAATTTCTGAAGAATGCTATACTTCAGCCACAAATAATTTAATTCATTTAGAATACACCATCAGTTGAAGAACTCTATACTTCAGCACACAAAAAGCTTCTGAATAATAGCTAGTTTCATACAAGTTACACTTCACATTTACACAACTTGTCGAACGCATACTTTCTTAGCATGTCGGCTCGATGTACAGCCGTGCCTACAAATTGGGCAAAACGGACAACTATCATTCATTTATACTAAGCATTTTCACCTTTTTCATTTGTAACACACTCTCTCTACTTATGATTTTAACCATTACATTTTTATTGTCGTAAGAAAATTAACAAGTGATAATACAATTATATATATGAAGATACTATCACTTTTATTACGTAATTTCATCTTCAACATTTATATTGCACTAAACTAAACTATAAGCATATAAAATAAAAGTTTGCATGTTTTCACAAATTGAGTCATGCCAATTAGGTGAACTACAAACATATGTAAGTGTCCATGTGTATTATAGTTTTCTTAAATATCATGACCATGACTTTTAAAGCTGGGAGAGCTTTCTCGAATGCATTGTCTATCCGAGTGTAACTAAAGAGCATATAGCAATCAATGTGTAAATAGAAACTCCTAAATGTACAAAATATTTATGAGGTTTATTCCTAAAATATACATTCCACCTGACTCTGGCTCCGACGAGGCGACACGACGTATAGTTAGGAGGTGTAGGTTAGTGAACCTCTAAATTTTGTTTGGACTATTGTGAAAAATCAACAAAATTGAATAAATTTGAGCCTTTTGCTTTACATTGTTTTTCTAGGGGCGCTGCTGGGCACATGTCCGGCAACCCAAACCGGGCAAATTTTGAGGGTTGTTGGACACATTTTGGGATGCCGGTGGAGATGCTCTTAGCCCTGGAAAAGAGAAAAGAAGGCCGCTGCCCGCTTGAGTCTGTGGAAATAGGTTTTATTCTGCGTTCAATGGTATATTCATAGGAAACTTATGTTACATAGGATACTCAGATATATGTTGCATCGGGGCAAGTGTACGGTGGAAACAATAGAATGACGCCACTGAGGAATATGTTCCCCAATTTGGTACTCCCTCCGTTCCAAATTAGATGACTTTCATTTGACCACATTCGGATGTATCTAGATGTGTAACAAGTCTAGATACGGATGTATCTAGACAAATGGAAGTCATCTATTTTAGAACGGAGGGAGTAGGTGATTTACCACAAATCCTATTTGTTGCCTTCATGTAGACAGGGTGCAAAACCACAAATTCAGAAAGGGAAATAGTCATAACAGTTGAGATAATTACCTTGTGTTGGATAAGAGATAACTGATCTATTTTCTTTGTTGATTGCAGGCGGCAAAGAAGATCTTGCAAGCAAGGAGGAAATAGAGCATTTGAAGAAGCATGTAACCGGCCTTTAATTTCGTCATGACCCACGGCGGCACCTTCCCACCCTACGACCTCTGGGAGAACCCTCTCACCCATTGCATGAACAGAGCTTAAATTATAGACTCCTGCTTATTGTGCATAGCTCAATTAATTCATTTGTTCTTGCAATCCATCCTGTAATTGTAAGTTTTGCAAATTATACTGTACCACTTCTAGTTTTGTCTGTGCAGACTTTTTTTCACCTTGAACTACTCGTCCATGACAAGTTCAATTGGTGTATATATACATTTCACCCAAAGAATAGTTCTTGAATAATTGAACGAACAAATTTCCATTTCATTAAGCCTGAGGGCACTGTTATAGAATTTTGTTCAAATCAAAGAATAGCTAGTTTCATACAAGTTACACTTTATACAACTAGTCTAACGCCTACTCGATTAGAATTTCGGCTCGATGTACAGTCCGCGCCTACAAATTGGGCAAAACGGATTGCTCTCCATGGAGAGCTCCAAGCATCGGCCATGGAAGACGTGGGGCTTGCCGCACCCTGGCCACGCGGCGATGTCGTCGCCCTCCAGATTGTCGAAGCAGATGCTGCAGTTATCCCCGGTGGTGACCACCCTCCTTCGCTTCGCCGGTCTCGGTTCTTCATCAGTGTGGTTGTCGTGGGCGGCTTTATCTTCATCGTGGCCGCACCTTCGCTTCGCCGGCCTCTGTTCGCCACCCTTGTCGTTGCGGTCTTCATCATGGCCGCACCGCATAAGCTCCGGCAGGTTCAGCACCATGCCCGTGAAGCGACCGGGCCACGGCCTCGCCCTCATGTCCTCCAGAGCGGCGTCCATCATGTACCCCTTGCTCTCCTGCGTGCAGTTCGCCGGCCGGAGGATGCCGACGTCGACGACCACCTTGATGCGCGCGGCACCCGCCGGGAGGCTCAATTTCGACGCCAGGCCCGTCCCCGGAGCTGCTTGCGGAGGCCCTTCGGGTATATCAGGGGGGCCAGCGACGCCCCGGCCCACGCGAGCGACCTAGACCCGAGGCCGGCCGCGGCGATGAACCTGAGGTGGTGCTGTCTCGTGCTCCCGCGCGCTTTCACGCTGCCATCCGACAATGCCGCCGAGAACCGGGTGTATCGGTACAGTACCAGGATCTGCCTCTCGCCTTCTTCTTCTTCTTCTTGGTTCTCCGTGTCTGCGGCGACGACCTCCATGAAGCCGGTCAGGTGGCTTTCCTCATCCTCCTCCTCATCCTCAGTGTCGTAAGCACCATCATCGTCGCTAATGTCATCGTTGTCGTTGCTCTCCTCCCGGTCGGTCCGGCCCTTCTACCACCTCCTCGCCCTGGTCATCATCCTCCTCCGCAAGAACCGCCTGCTGATCCTCTCCGCCCTCATAATCCACGATCTCCGGAATAGAATGAACGTTGCCGTCACAAATGATGAACCGGACGACCACGTCAGCGGAGTCGTCCTCCTCCCGCTCCAGCCAGAAATCCTCCTCCAGCATCGCCGTGGACATCACCATCACAACGTTCCTCTCCGCCCGCAGCATGAGGCTCTGTACATCGCCAGTCTTGGTGCGGAGCGCCACGCGCAGAATCTGTCCGGCGGCGGCGCACTCCGGGTTGACAAGTTTGGCGTGGCTGACCCACGCTCGCTCGCCGGGCTTCAGAGCGAACCGCCTGGTCTCGCCGCTCCTGAGGTCCATGTACCAGCAACCATTCAACGTCCGCACCGCCGTGTGCCCGATCGATCCCCCCTCTTCATCATCATCGTGAAGAACCGTATCCGTCTCTTGATCTTCTCCGTCCTCCACCGTCTCCGTCTCCGCCATTTCAAGAACCGACTTGTGGTCGTCCGTCTGCGTCTGCGTCTCCGCCGTTGTAAGAACCTTGACGGAACCACCGAAGACCCGAACGACTGCGTCGGCGGAGGAGTCGTCGTCCTCGCGCTCCAACCAGAGCAGGTTGTCCAGCATCGCCGTCGACCGCACCAGCGCGACCGGCCTCTCCACCGACAGCACGAGTCTGACCTGGTGCTGTGCTCGAGGAATAACACATGGAATCGTCGGGCGGTAGGCTTATAAGTTATATCCACTGGAATCGACTCCGAGTTGCGGTCGATGAGTTACTTGATCGCGCGGAAAGTCGGACTCCGGGCCGATCGTTGCCAGGTCAAGTTGGTGACACATCGATCCGGATTGCAAGTCCGACTCCACGCACAACGCCGGTGCGGACAAAGCGGCTGCCGATGGTGTATGCGACCCAAAATACCAGTAACTGACTAACTGCAGAAGAACAGACACTTTCCTATTTTTTCCGCTTCACATTCTTCGGCTGTTGCTGTAGACGATGTGTGTGAGGTACATGTACAACTGCCTTAGTTTCTGACTGTGTGTGTCATGTTCACGTAAGAAAATACTCCCTCCGTTCCATAATATAAGATGTTTTAGGTGTTACACATGTTGACTAGATTCATACAAAAAAGTGTGGACATGTACACTAAAACATGTCTACATATATATGTGTGCATGTGAATGTGGCAAAAGACTAAAACATCTTATATTGTGGAACGGAGGGAGTAATATGTAGAGAATACGCGATCCATAATTTGCTCTAACTGAGTGTGTCATGTTCAGTTTGAATAGAACCGTGACCTTGTACTGAACACATGCTGAAAGGCATTATTTGAATTTAAAGGCTAGACGAGCTTCAGAACTTGAAGAAGGTTTAGAAGAAAGTTATCATAGAAAGTAGACATCACACATGTTTTAAAAAAACGTGACCAGTAGGGGAGGAACCCTACGGTATTTTAATTAAGCTTGAGGTGTGCGACGGGGATCGAACCCGCGCTGACTGGGAGGCGCCACTGCGCACTCACCACTGGGCTACTAGCCCATCCACGACATCACACATGTTTTCATCGGCCAAAAATCGTGTAGGATCCTTAAACCAAAAGATAAAGTACTAACACACTTTTGTTAAAAGAAATATCATGCTAGTGCTACTGTTGATCATTGTCGATGTGTGTTATCGGGGTAGTATATACCTCGTAGTCGACGTTAAGAAGAATGTAGAGACGTGGGGAATGGCAACGTAGAAACAGGTTTGAAACGAGATAGACAGGAGAGAGTTTGAGTTTACCTGGTTCAACCCCTCAAATAAGTAATAAAAAATTGTACTCAATAAGACCATATAATGTTACAAATGAGTTTGAAGTATACAAGTTTAGTGTTAAAAATATAATTAATTTAATTCGTCTGGGTCCTAATTATGTCCCCGTCCTCCTCCGCCTTGTCCTCCATATTTGTCTCCGCAATTGCAAGAACGTTACCCGCTTCAGGGCGAATGGCTTGGTCTTGCCGCTCCTGATGTCTAGGTACCAGTCGGAGGAAAGGCTCTGCCCCATCATGCGCGACCGGTCCCTTCTGTTCTCACGTGTGCTTGACCTAGGGGGAAGATCGCGTATGTTTTTTGACACATGGGTCATGCATGGATGCTGCCAGTATATCAGCTGGAAGAGCCGACTCCGAGTTGGGGTCGATGAGTGAGCTGATTTCTTGCTCGGGTGGACATTGTCGATCGCTTTCCCGTTCAAGTACGTGACACATCCGGATTGCGAGTCGGACCTGATCGGCCACCGACGTGTAATGTCACGGTCGATCATGTCGTCACCTTGATTGGAATGGCATCGAAGCGACAAATCCGCCATGTGGGTTTGTGTCTAAGAAATAACTAATTAAAAAATATGCAAAGATAAGTAGCACTAAAACCTAAAGAGCTAAAGAAATGTCACACAAGACTTGATTTCAACACCAGCATGCCCCCACCGATGTACGTACGCCGTGGCGGAGGTGGTTCGTGGCCATGCCGACGTGTACGGGGAACCGCAGATTGGGTCGAGACAGGGATGAAAAACGAAAGGGAAATTTCCGACTTTTCCGCGAGAAAAATGGAAACATAATGGAAATATGGAAACGAAATTTTGTGGAACGGAAACGAGAACTTTTATACGGAAACGAAAACGAAAACAGAACAATGTATTCTGGCGAAACGACCACGGGAACGAAATTTCCGCTTCCGGTAATACGGAACTTTCCATTTTTTTTGCTACCTGGTGCTATCCAAATCCAGCATACCCAGCGAAAACATTTAGACATAACCAAAGATTTGAATAAAACAATTAAACGATCTGAAGTGGACATGTTTACGCTCTATGTACTCGCATATTATCTTCCTCTTGAGTCGTTCGCGGTTCGCCATTTCACTGCCGCACTAGGGTTAGAGACAATAATAGGAATTTTTTATGTTGTCAAAGTTGATAACTTATGCGCACTATATTATACAATCATGATATTGAGAAGCCTGTTGGTTTGCTTCAGTTTTTCCTTTATTATTAGTTCCGGCAAAATATTTTCTTTATGTTCCGTGTCCGCTATTCGGACTATATCTGTTTTCGGTATTATCCATTTTCTTATCTGTTTCCGGTGTTTCTGTATTCGTTTCCGCAAAAAAATATGAGGACAAACGTGGCAGCGATCGATTCCGTACGTATGCACTCCGTTTTCATCATAGCTAGGTCGAGCTTCCACGGCAGAGTTGAGAACGCCGTAGGGTGCAGCGGGTGCGCATGCCTCTACGACGGTCCCACGACCTCGAGGTGCACGACGAGCTGTGCCGCAGTGGACCGAGGACTGGCAGGGGTGACCGCGCACTACGTAGATTAATTTAATCACAAGAATGAATATCATGTTACCATTAAAAAAACCACAAGAATGAATGCGAAATATATATTACACAAAAGTTATTAATCTTCGGATCTAAGAATAATGAATTTTGGTCAGCAGCCCCAATATGGTAGCAACTCTTTCTTCCCCAATACAAGTTACATCTTGCAGTCCTTGATCGACATGCAAATCCAATAGAACTGAATACTAGAAACGAAGGGAGCTTCTTGCACCACATTTGATTGGCGAGCCAGCTCGCCTGCCTCAAGGCTGCGTTTGTTGTAAATATTACAAAACACAAGGCGCAAGGTGCATCAGAAGGGAAGATCGACGAAGGTAGCTCTCGATGGAGGTTTGAGACCTCGCTTTCAGAGTTGATATCGATCATCCAAGATGTTGATACGGAGCCGTTGGTTACACCAACGAATGCGTGGCGATCTGCTCACCTTTGCGAATCAGGCTCCATGCTGGACTTGTCTGTGTCGCTACATGTAGGTGTAAAAACCCAGTCTTTACTGGGTTTGCGAGCTCTATGGGGAGGCCTCCCTGTTCCAGGGCTTTTCGGTTCGCCCTTGCGCTTTCCTCCAAGGAACCCCAAGGCAACAGCTTCCAGAGCTTTTGCTGTGGGCGGCCTATTTCTGGTTCCGTGCCTCCGAGAATCCACCTGCGAAGCCAGATCAGGTTGTGGATTAGCAGGTCCTCCTGCAGTTACCTCCGAATCACAGACCTGATCACCATTTGAAATCGAGGGAACTTCCTCAGCCTTCATGTGACCATAACCGTCTGATGGAATGACACGTACACTTGCGCTTGTATTGCCATCTAGTGGTGTCTCCTGTTTAAGCTGACCAGCCAACCTACTAACTTGAGACCCTTTGTCAGATTTTGTCTTGGTGATGGTGATCTTTGAATGAACTTCAGGAACCACATCGACCTTGCACTCAAATGACTTGTCCTGATTTAAGTTCTTCAATTTCATCTTCTTGTCCTCATGTAAGTTCTTCACTTTCATCTTCTCATTCGACCTGTCACTGGTAAGAGCATTTGATGCATCTCTTATCGGGTCACATGGCTTCTCCGTGGAACATCTTGCAGTTGTTTTGATCTGCAAATTACCACAAACATCACTAGCAATTGGTTTTGATGAGGTTGACGGTGGCTTTATTTTCACTTTCGCTGAACCCTCTCCCTTGGAGAAATTAAAGCCACGCCGACTGGTCTGATCAGTGTTACAGCTAGATAATCTTCTGCGCTTCGACACTGGGGATAAATACTTGCGCCTTTCAGGTTTTCTTTTGGGGTCAAATAAGCCTGTTAAATCAACTTTGTTACCACTACCATTAGAAGAATGGCCATTGACTGGAAAATCTGAGTGTGATGCAGCCACCATGTTTTGCAATGAATCAAGTTGTGTTTCTTTGCCTATATTGTACGCTGAAACCATTTCAGTGTCATTCACATCTGCTGTAACTTGTCCACAGTATTCCTGGTCATCTAACAATCGATCATCCACATCTTGCTCCTCTGATGAACTGACACTGACAATATCGCGTGAACGACGTGAAGGGACAGGACGAATTTTTGCATCAGCAGGTAGTCTCCTCAGCTCCCTGACTCTTACGGGCTCTTCTCCCTGTACCAGGGTAGTATCAATAATTGTGTACCTTGGAACCTCCTGATTACCATCCAAAGGATCATCTTCGTTCAGGTTCATGTCTGTTGCATAGCCATTTTGCTCAGCAGTAACACCATAGTCCATTCCACCAACCTCTATGTCAAGAAGGACAGGATCCGCTGCCACTCGTTTAAGGACATCGCTGACAGAATCAAAATAATGAGTGCCCCTAGTGAGTTTACTTCTTGAGAACTTTTTTATACCCGGCACAAGAAACACAAGGCTATTCTTAGTTGTGCTGACATCTTTTGGCTGCTCTGAGTGCCACCCTCTTGCAAGCAAACGGGGCCAGACAGCTTCCCAGAAAAGATCATTTGATCTTGTCTTGCTTCTTCTGAAATCACCTGTTAAGAACTTAATTATATCTTCCGAACCAAGGCCGGAACAATCTTTTCCTGTAGGCATGTCAGGAGCTTGGTTCGGTTTAGATGGGTCCAGAACAAATCCAGTCAAATCATCCTTCTCTTTACCAATTCCAACAGCCTCCACAAAAGCTTCTGTTCCAACAGTGGATTTCAGAGCAAATACAAAATCCTCTAAAGATGTTTGTCCATCGTTGAAAGCTTTGAAAATCTGCAACATGTGAAAGTAATACAATTCATATGGAAAAGAACATCCTTTTCAAATGTTGATGGCACAAAGGAAATTTCATCGAGGAACTATATGTAGGAACATTTTATGGCATGCAAATTTTGGTGGTTCTTGGATCATCACAAATTTGACTCAAATTATTCTGGGAACAATAGCTTAAACAATCTAAGTAGTTTTCCCAAAAACTAGAAAAGAACCCACAAAATCATGATAGCCAAATATGCAGTAGACCTATAATGGTTTTAGTTTTCAGGTTAAAGGTTTGTATTCATAACTGAACACCTATATAAATGCACCAGATTAGTTAGATCTACTTATATACGAGAGCAGCAGAGCAGCATGAAAATCAAGATCAATAGTGTTGTTTTGAACATGCAAGTCATTCATATAGTGAACCATAACAATATGTATGGTGTCATATAACATGAAAGCGTATCACATCCTATAAAGCTGAATACAAAAGCTCAAACCAGAGAGCTTAATTTAAAAATCAGATAGCAGTCAGTTGAACTGGGTAGAACAGAATCGGTGACTTCAACAGATTGGTTTTCCTCAAATACCCCATAATAGAAATACACCAATAGGTTGTGTTGCCAATACAACAGAGCTATTGTTGAATTTTAGTGGCGGTTGGACCACCAAATCGGTGAACAGAAAGACGCGGCTGGTCAACAACCAGTTCCATAACCAATTCCACGCCGTGCAATGAACAAAAAATAGACACTAGTTTGGCCATGTTTCCCTAATAACAAATATTATGTAATATGCAGATAGGCATAGCAGTAACACACCACTAAAAAAATTGAGCACTTCAATCAAAGATATGTCAATCACCTTCAGTAAGGCACCTACATGTTCACCGTGTAAAAGTTGTCATGTCATAAGTACTATAATATTCAATACACGTCAATTGGAATTTGCACACACCATTCCTTCGAACCATTCATGATAAGTTAGGAAGAAAAACTGAGAGAAAAATATCTTGCCGCAGAAAAATACAGTTAATTCTAGTACCATGCAAAAGAAATGTTGGAAGCGGTCAGATTAACAGAACCTCAGCTGATAATTGGGATAATTTTATGTTCACTCATTTAATAATTAACCAGCAAACGACAATCAAAGGCAAACTAGATCAAATTCTTTGTATACGCTATATTTGCAACGTACCTCTGCCAATGAATCATGAGCTTCTTTGAGTACTATAGATTTCAGACGAGAAATAATCTCCTGCTGCCGACAACTTGTAAAAATGCGTTCCCCGAGAATGCATCTCCTAGTTCGTGCTTTTCTGCAGTCCGACCATCTTTTATATGCATCTCTTTTGTAGAACTTTCCATAGTAGTAGCAAAGCACATCCCCAATAGTCTTGTTCCCAACGAACCTGGTCAACAGACTTAGATTTTTGCCAAAAATGTAGAGCCCGAGCAGAAAACATTCTGCCTCAATACCACTCCAAAGGGAAGTGAATGAGTAAGGCAGTGGAGTAAATTGATCGACTCCCACTTGCTCCGTCATTGGCTTATTAGAACATGGAGCCAAATTTCTATCCAGTGCTTGATTACTACCAGATTCTATATGATCAACGGGCACTACAAGATGTGAATCCTTATATGTTGAATCATGGTCACTTGTATTATTGCCGATTGGATAAACTGATGTTACAAGACCATCCTCGTCCTGGCTGGTCGCTCTTGCTTCGGTTTCTGAGGAATGATGCCTTTCCAATCCCTCCCCCTTATGGACTTCACTTGGTGCCCATACAATTGGTACAGTTAACCCAATCGTAACAGCGAAATCAAAACCAGGTAGCATGCTTTCAAGCGAGCTGGCCATGAGCTGATGGCGCTCATCCTCTGTGCACAGATTCGGGATTTCCGCCTGGTGCTCACTTCCAATGCATGGACATACAGGTGCGTCTTCATATATCACGTCTGAAGCAAGAGCCACTTCCAAAGATTGTTCGTGTTCACCACTGTCTTCGAGCTCAAGTGCCTCCATCTACCAAAATCAGAACAAAAAGCAAGTTATAGATAGCGAGAGAGATCGCATATTCAAATTGATAAAAGAAAATTATAGCATCAGCATTAGTTACTAAATCGGCAGTTTCTAGAAGTATATATGAACCCGAAGATTGTGTCGGTAACATTGCTCTTTTGAGTACTTTTGTGAGAAAACAGCTATTAGAACTAATTACAACAAATGGAAAATTTCAGGTCTGAGTACCAGTCCCTTATATGCTTTTTACAATCATTCTAGCATGCATCACAATCATCCTAGCATGCATCACAATCATCTTTGTACCTGCTGAGACAGACTGTGTGCAACAGGAAAGTACTAAACATTTCTATAGTCCACTACTTACACGGTGAGCAAAAACTAACATGTATCCAAATTACCACAGAAACCCCGCAGGTAGCCGACTTTCATGGAATTTCTCGCACATAAGACAGGAAAAAAATGCTTTCAGAAAAAAGAATGGTTTACATTTCCCAGGGCAGGGCCTGTTCGTGGCGCAGTTTCGAGCCATGCACAAGCACCCCCGAAACAAGAACAACGAGGGCCATCAAGCGGATACCTTCGAAGCTCAGCAGGACGCTCGCCGACTAGATTTCGTTAAGCACGAACGAAACAATGCTGACCAAACAATTACGACTAACCACCCCCCGTAAAGAACAACAACTTTTGCTACGACGGGATGAGCAAGATAGGAGCCGGAATCCTGACCTCACAAGCGCCGTATGACGCGTTGGTCGATGGAAGGCCGGAGGAGGAGTACGGCGACGGCGGGAGCTGGAGAAGGAGCCTGGGCGTGGGATCTGTCGCCGACGCCTTTGCTCGTGTGGACGACGCTGCTGCTCGCGGACGTAGGGGGTCGGTGCGCGGGAGGGGACGGACGGGCGGGCGCGACGGACGCCGGCGCCGCTGTGAGTAGGAGGATATACGTGCGGTGGTGGAGCCGAGCGCCGGCGCTGCTGCTGGTGGTGGTCGCTGCTGCAGAGACGGGACGGGACGAGAAGGGGATCGCCAAATCGGCTATCGAGGAGTCGCGCGTGGCCGACGACGAAGCGGCGCGCGGCCCATGGTGGCCCGGTCGGTACGGTCGCCACGAGGCCCAGGCTCGCCTCGTGGAATGGTGAAGGTGGGAGAGGTGTTATTTTGCACAATATTTTCTTCACTTGTTTCACAAAAATAAAGTCCATTTCTGACACTTAGAAAACGAAAAATTGTTTTTTCTGACATTATCATGAGGCAAGTACCATATTAAATTAAAACCCGAAAAGTTTACTCTTCAAAATCCAAATATATGTGTCCATATTATTTTATTTTTGCTGTTTGCGGAATGTTTTTAAAACACTCGGTAACAATAATTTCACCGCGTGTTCGTTGTTATTGGGGTCAAAATGGACACGTATCTAGCAAGTATGCCGAGTGTTTTTTTAGCAAACATACACCCTTCGTTGATTTTCATTAAAAATGTTAGTCTTACAAATGTTCTGCAAAAGTGATGGCCTTCAGCATAGCCGACTTATTTCCTATCACGTTTAGTGCATTTGTCTTTTAATAACTCATACATGCGCACAACTCGTTCTCGACGGTAATATATCATCTTCGAGGATATGAACCCGCTTTTTACATTACACAAAGGCATAGTACCTTAGAGCGATGATATGGAGCCCGAGCTACACATAGCTCTTTATTTTGAATTTTTTTTAAATCATATTTAATGTTTTAGAAAAATCTGAAAAAAAATCCCGACTCTAGATTTTTTTGTCTTCTACCAACGTGTAAAATCTCAAATAGAAATATGTTATATTTTGTGCTGTGCAAAAATGACAAAATCTTAATATGAAAGTAGTGATTGGTGCAAAATTTGAACTTTACAATATCCGTAAGATTTTGTGTAGCCCCAATATCCGTAAGATTTTGTGTAACCCAGAATATGAATTAATTATTTTAAGTTGAAATTTTACACATTGGTAGAATACACTATTATATACGTCCTGAATTTTTTCCAGAATGTTTGGAAATTCAAATTATGATTTTCAAATTTTGTAAAATAGAGTGCTATGTGTAGCTCGGTCTCCAAATGCACTTTCCGGTACTACCTAGGATTCCTTAACGTGCATCGATAAGCAAACTAGCACATAAATAATTGTGATATGGCGGAAAAAGAAATAATGTATATATGCATGTAAGCTGGAACTACCCCACGTTGCCTTGTTGGCTTGTTTGCGTCGCGGACATTAATGTGATATTTGCAGTTGTGCTTCGTTTCTCCTCCTAACTTTCTTGATGTACTTTTCAGTTCCGGCTATTGCATTGTCCATGTTATCATCCTCCTCCTACCAGCTCGAGGAGCTCAGTGGGCTATCCATATATGGAAGAATTTCCTCGTCAACGCCGGCAATAAAGCTTGGCGCGGCGCACAGGAAGCAATTAAAAGTAACCTAGCTGCATTCCCACATCGATGTCGATCGCCGCTCGCTGTAATCCATCTATATATATGGCACATTCTAACTAATTCAGTATTCAGAGTCTCGGACCAAAAAGCTAGCTAGCAAGAAAAAAGTACACAAGAATGGCACCGACACGCCTGAGGCTAACCTCCCTCCTAGTCCTCGCCCTCGCCGCCGTTGTCTCCGTCCTCGTTTGGCCGGCCGTTGCATCCGGCACCAAGACCGGCCAGATCACCGTCTTCTGGGGCCGGCACAAGGACGAGGGCACTCTCGGAGATGCCTGCAACTTCGGCGGCATCTACACCACGGTCAACATGGCCTTCCTCGACGTCTACGGCCACGGCAAGTACCACCTCGACCTGTCCGGCCACCCGCTCGCCGGCGTGGGCGACGACATCAAGCACTGCCAGTCCCTGGGCATCCCCGTCTTCCTCTCCATCGGCGGCTTCGGCGGCGACTACGGGCTCCCCGGCGACCAGGCCGCGCTGGACCTCGCCGACCACCTCTGGTACTCCTACCTCGGCGGCAGCCGCGAGGGCGTGCCCCGCCCGTTCGGCGACGCCCAGCTCGACGGCGTCGACTTCTTCATCGAGCGCGGCGGCGTCGGCGGGTACGAGTACGAGGTGCTGGCCATGGAGCTGGCCAAGCGCAACCACACATCCCGTGGTGCCGACGGGAGGCCGGTGCGGCTGACGGCGACGGTGCAGTGCGCGTTCCCGAACCGGCGCGTGGAGCTGGCGCTGTCGACAGGGCACTTCGAGCGCATCCACGTCAGGTTCTACGACTACCCGAACTGCACTGCGTTTATAGAGGACGCGTGGAACCAGTGGACGGCGGCGTACCCGACAGCCGGATCTACCTGGGGCTGACAGCGTCGGACAAGTCGGCGTGCTACCTGGAGCGCAAGGCGGTGTACGAGATCGTGATGCCGATCGTGCAGAAGGCGGACAACTACGGCGGCGTCATGCTCTGGGACCGCTACAACGACGAGCAGAACGTCAACCAGTACAGCACCTACGTCAAGAGCTGGGCTTAATCGAGAGCGAGCTCCGTGTCTGTGAACTGTGATGACCCTGATTGACTCTGTCCGCAGGATGCTGCTTGCTCTCCGCTGTGTTCTCCTCTTCTCTGCTTTCGCATGCATGTCTGTCTGTGTTAATCGTCAGTGACCTGCTATGAGATCGACATCACTGTTGCAGTGCTTGCAAGAATATAATCTCCGGTGTCTGGTGTCTGGTCTGATCGTCTTTTTCTATGTGCATATCGCGATTATCTTCAGAGTAGTGCTTAATTACGTTCTGAAATGTAAGTCACCGCCGATGCGTGCAGTCAACACTTCCAAATATGTGCCGCTAAATATGCGCCTCTCACGAAGACTTGGGTGGAATTTTGTTGCTCTCATGAATTTCTTCGCGGTGGCCGATGTTCGTTTCCTCGCCGATGACTGCAGAAGACAGCACACGCTCGTGTAGATGCGGAAAGCAGAAATATTAAATAAGTAGGAGAAAATGTATGGGAAGACAACCAAATAATTTGTACTTAATCCCTCCGTTTTTAAATATAAGATGTTTTAAGTGTTACACATATTGTATATATGCATACTAAAATGAGTGAAAACACACACTAGCACGTATCTCATATACATGTGAATATGAAAAAATGCTAAAACATTTGGAAATCGGTTTTGGGTAGTACGAGCAGATGATCTCACTAACTAAAAAATTATATTTTAAAATATATAAAAAAACCAAAACAAATCTCGGGTGTACATCCGGATATTGTATGTTGACATACGATGTTTCGTGGAAAAATGACATTCTTTGTGGTATGTTGACAACTTTTTTGAATTTTTCCACGTATATTAAACCAGCAAAGAGTACACGATTACATCGATTACAAAAACAAAACTAAAAGAGACTAGCAAATCTATGAGATCTTCAATCTCTTTCTTCATCCATGACACAATCTTGTACTTTTCTGAAGGCAGCCGTAGAACAACGCCAACACCACCAAATCACAGACCTGTGAATACCACCGAAGGTTCTCCCTTTTTAATTTTGAGCCGCAATGCCAAGGCTTTGTGCACGCACGCAGCCATTGAATTAATCAAGCAACATCGGCAAGAGCATCACCACTGATATTCCAGGGACAAATAACCGAACCACTTTGTCGACGTCGTTGGGAGCCGAGAGAACGAATCACCATTGCCGAAGACGTAGTAGCCGGGATAGATATTGCGAGGACAAACCTCCTCGCGGCAACCATGAGACATACAATGTTTCGTGGAAAAAAATTTAGGGGCCCCAAATCAACAAATTTTGTTTGAGTAAAAAAAAAAGCTAAATTTATCTAATGGATTACAAAGTGCATAGTATCAAATGCTTATATCTTTTGTGTTTGCCTGAGGGGATATCCATGGAATCGCAAGAGGTTACCCCCATGTTCGAGTTTAAAAGTGCCATATTTTTACCAAAATATACCGTGAAGATTTTTTGCTCCCGGGTACCAGTGCTCCTTGTGCGTAATTATTTTTTCAGAAGTCCGTTGAATATAAATAACAAAAAGATGCATGCATATTTAAAAGTTTGTTACCATACAAAATTTTGAAATATAATATTAATATTTGAATGCTGTACAAAAAATAACAAGCAACAGAGTGGAAAAAAGCAAATTTAAAAAGGTAGAAACATGACAGTCTTCTTATTTTTCCACAGGTCATATTCTTTTTTTAAAACAAGGTAAAAGCTTTGCCTATTCCATTGATCAAGAAAAGTTTAGATTCCGAAGCTTGGCGAGAAAAGTCTACTCGCGGCTAATATTACACAAATATTTCGCACTCGCAACACCCCCGAAGGCGCGGTCTTTCTTTGGATGGAAGAGAGGATAAAGGAAGGCGTAGAGTCGACCTTCCTAAACACTCGAGCATTCCGCTCATTCCAAATCTTCCATGTGGTGAAAGAAGCAAGGAAGATAGCCCCTTCCGCCGCCGCCCTAGCGCCTGGTGATTGAGCACCCCCACTCCTTAACCGATGCGAAGTTTCCCCATTGAGTAGTGTTTAAACCCACTATGACAATCCAATCTTTGAGGCCCTTCCAAATTCTTAGGGAGTACCGACGCTTGAGTATTCCACGGTCTTCGGTTCCCTCTTACAAATTGGCAAAGACCACAATTAGGTCACATTCTTTTGAATTTATGCAGATTTATCAGTTAAATAAACATGTAGATTACTTAATGTGTAAATTTCTTAGTGATTTTTGACAAACGAATAAATTTTGAAACAATATTTATGGAACCACGAGCATCCCAAGATCCAAAAGTGACTTTTCTCAAAATATCCCTCTATATGCAATTTGCAAACAATAATGGGAGAACTTGGGAGTCAAGCTCATGACGATCCTAACCCAAAGAAGAATGGCAAACCGCCGACACTATATGTTTAGTACTAATATGGATTTTAGTTCTTGTAGTACGTCATTTCAAAGGTAATGTAATATTTCGGACGAAACTGTGAAAATTCGCTTACCCTCGAAATACGAATTTTTGAAAGAATTGACGAAATTTTAATCCCTGGGCAGGTCTATTTTTCTAGGTAGATATGTAACATTATAGAGTTTGGCACAACACTGTATTTCTCCGGCTCGAACCTGGTGTTGTGCACGTTTACGTAGTATAGTGTGATGTACTAAGCGATCAATCGGTCACCTTGTTTGTTCACTCATGCCGATCGAGATACTATTGATTCGTTTGCGCGCGGTTGGCCGGGGGTCAGAACCTTGTCTAACAGCGTGGGCTGTGTTCTGCAGTTCTGCGGTCATCGGCGACACACCAGGGGTGCTGTAAATCAACACCGGCCACCGCGAAGAAGTCATGGGAGCAACAAAAAATCCAACCAAGTTTCCGGAGCGCATATCTCCGGAGTATTATTTAGCGGTGCATATTAATTTGGATCGATGACATACATTTCTGAACGTAGTTAAGCAGTATTCTGAACATAATCGTGATATCCACATGGAAGAAGAAGATCAAATCAGACACCACAAATTATATTCTTGCAACCACCCTATAGTGAGGTCGATCTCATAGCAGGTCACTGACGATTAACACGGACATGCATGCGAAAGCAGAGGAGATGAGGAGCACACAGCGCAGAGCAGCATCCTGTGGACAGAGTCAATGTCATGATGATGACTGATGAGCAGAGACACGCCTCGAGCTCGCTCAAGCCCAGTTCTTGACGTAGCGGCTGTAATGGTTGACGTTCTGCTCGTCGCCGTAGCGGTCCCAGAGCATGACGCCGCCGTAGTTGTCCGGCTTCTGCACGATCGGCATCATGATCTCGAACACCAGCTTGGGCTCCATGTAGCACGACGCCTCGTCCGACGCCGTCAGCCCCAGGTAGATCCGGATGTCCGGGTACGCCGCCGCCCACTGGTCCCACGCGTCCTCCATCCAAGCCGTGCAGCTCGGGTCGTCGTAGAACCTGACGTGGATGCGCTCGAAGAGCCCCGTGGCCAGCGCCGGCTTGGCGAGCAGGTCCAGGAACGCGGACCGCGGCGTCGCCGTCAGACGCAGCGGCTTCCCCCTGCCGCCGCGGGTGCTGTTGTGCTTGGCCAGCTCCCTGGCCAGCGCGTCGTAGTGCTCCCCGACGATGCCGCTTTCGAGGAAGAAGTCGATGCCGTCGAGCTGCGCGTCGCCGAACGGGCGGGGCACGCCTTTGCGGCTGCCGGCGAGGTACGAGTACCAGAGGTGGTCGGCGAGTTCGAGCGCGGACTGGTTGGTCGGGAGCCCGTAGTCGCGGCCGAAGCCGCCGATGGAGAGGAAGACGGGGATGCCCAGGGACTGGCAGTGCTTGATGTCGTCGCCCACGCCGGCGAGCGGGTGGCCGGACAGGTCGAGGTGGTAATTGCCGTGGCCGTAGACGTCGAGGAAGGCCATGTTGACCGTGGTGTAGAGGCCGCCGAAGTTGCAGGCATCTCCGAGAGTGCCCTCGTCCTCGTGCCGCCCCCAGAAGACCGTGATCTGGCCGGTCTTGCTGCCCGATGCAACGGCCGGGCACACGAGGAAGGAGAGAACGGCCGCGAGGACTAGGAGGAGGGAGCTCAGCCTCACGCTTGTACTCATCGCCATTCTCGTCTACTTTTTCCTTGCTAGCTAGCTTATTGGTTTGAGACTCTGAATACTGAATTAGCTAGCTAGAATGTGTCATATATATAGATGGATTGTAGCGAGAGGAAATCGAGATCGATGTAGGAATGCAGCTAGGTAGTAACTTTTAATTGCTTTCGGCCGGTGTGCCGCGCCAAGAAGTGAGCGAAGCTGGATTGCCGGCGTTCATGAGGAAATTTTTCCATATGTGGATAGCCCAATGAGCTCGATCGAGCTGGTAGGAGGAGGATGATGATAACATGGACGATGCAATAACCGGAACTGAAAGGTAGATTAAGAAAGAGGATGAGAAACGAAGCACAACTGCAGATATCACATTAATGTCCACGACGCAAACAAGCCAACAGGGCAACGTGGGGTAGTTCCAACTGACATGCATATATACAGTACATTGTTTCTTTTTCCGCATAACAAAATTATTTATGTACGTAATTTGCTTATGGATGCACGTTAAGGAATCCTAGGTATACTGTACGCCTTTGTGTCTTGTTAAAATAGGGTTATTCTGGGAGACGATATTACTGTCTAGAGTGAGTTTTAGATTTACATGATCACTCTTCGATTCCAATACTCATTACGAAGCCATATTGCTCATCTAGCATCCAGTGTCACAAGTTCAAAACATAAAAGCAGAAAACTACCTAAGCTATTACAGACCAGTTTAATCCAGAATGTGCCATATATATAGATGGATTGTGGTGAGAGGAAATCATGATCGATGTAGAAATGCAGCTAGGTAACTTTTAATTGCTTCCGATGTGCCTCGCCAAGAGGTGAGCAACGCTAGCTGGATTGCCGGCGTTCACGAGGAAATTCTTCCATTTATGGATAGCGCACTGAGCTCGATCGAGCTGCTAGGAGGAGGATGATAGCATGGACGATGCAATAACCGGAACTAAAAAGTTTTTTTTTTGAAAAGGCGCAGGAGAGCTGCGTTTTCAATTAGAGAAGTTACAAGGAACCGGACAATTACAGGTGCAGTTTTAGGCGGAAACGGCAAAACCGGAGCTAAACCGGAACTAAAAAGTAGATCAAGAAAGTTAGGAGGAGAAACGAAGCACAACTGCAGATCACATTAATGTCTACGACGCAAACAAGCCAACAACGCAACGTGGGGCAGTTCCAACTGACATGCATATATATACATTATTTCTTTTTTCCGCACATATGAAACTATTTATGTACGTGGTTTGCTTAGGGATGCACGTTAAGGAATCCTAGGTTCTACTGTACGCCCTTTGTGCCTTGTTAAAAGCTGGTAATGAAAGTGTTATCTGGGAAGTGCACTTCTGATTTAGTGCTGAATTAGCTGGCAACCTGAAAGAGATTGGGTGTGGTGTCTCAAGCCTTTGGGGTCAAAAGAATTCTTAGTGGAATTCCCTAACAGTGCAAGCACACAAGGAATTGACCAAATTTGTCAATGGATTATGGAATGAGGAAAACGCTAGGGTATTCCGAAACAAGTATGCGCCACCAACGATCGTTTTCGACAAAATCAAGAAGGAGATGAAACTTTGGGTCACCGCGTGTGTGAAATGTTTGAGTGATTTAATGCCGGGAGAGTAGACCGGTTGTAATTTTAATTTCTACTTTCTTGTCAAACTCCTCTCTTTATTAATAGAATGAGGCAAAGATTTTGTGTCCATTTAAAAAACATCGGTTCTGGCGAGTATTTTAAAAAATACTCAGAAAACTATTAAATATGTACATATACATTTGGTTCCCTGAGAGGAAACTTTTTGTTTTTTTAATTTAATAAAGTACTTGCTGCATGATAACGTTACAAAAATGATTTTATTTTCTAAGTGTCAAAGTGGGGTTTTCTTGTCAGTAAAAAAATATGCAAATGGCACCTCTCCCATTTTCACAAATATTTTAACATATTTTATGGGTAACTCCAGAGTGTTATTAAATTGCCCAAGTAGTATTATGTGCCATTTCTCTCAATTTCAGCTACATTTTCTCATTTAAATGAGTTTCCAACCATTTTCAGAAAGTAATTCAAATTTGACCTAAAAGTGTGCTCTAATTTGCTCCTAACAATTGCCAAAAACGATTTTAAATTGCCCAAGTAGTATTATGTGCGATAACCGTAAAGAAAGTTGAAAGTGTCCACTAGTACAGAACGACACATCGGAAACGGGCCAAAAACCCCATCGGCAACGGAAAAAGGGTCCGTGTCCCTGCCCCCGTGGCTGATGTGAAGGATCTCATCGGTAACGGAGGCAAAAAAACGTTTCCGATGAGGTATCCATTTGGCAACGGTTGTGCGCAGACCTTCGTTTCTTTAGTTTTCCTTCACCGGATACGGAGTTTTCCATCTACCCATTTGCACTGAGTTTTCTCATATTTCGGTTATATGCCATAATACATGAAAGGCTGATTGCACAATGCACTAAAACATTATTCAATTCATAACATAGAACAAATGTCATCATTACATTGGTATACAATAATATCACTGTTTACAATTTGACTACAATCATATCTAGCACACATTGGCATAATGTAATATCACTATTACACTTTGACTACTATCATGAACTCTAAACCTATAAGCAACTAACCTAACAAGATGGAAGGCTGGCTTAATTAAGCCAGCCTTCCATCTTTGACTTGGAGCTCACATACAATGAGCTCTCGGTCATCGATGCACCCGCTCCAAGACCAGTATCCCTGAAGTTTCCGTGCCTCAAGGTTTCTGGTTCTCGGAATGGTACGTTGGTACTTTTATGCAGTGTTACCGAAATAAACTCCTACGTGAAAGAAAAAAAGATTAGCGAAATATATAAAATACATCTGGATATAAAAGAACATCAGTGGCTATTTTCCAGCAACTGCTCTGTTCGGTTGCCATTTTCAAGCAACTGCTAAGATCGATCGCAAATATCCAGGAACTGCTCTGTTCGGTTGCCCTTGTCTCTACTTTGTAGCAGACAGTTCGCATTCCTTCTGTCTCTGCTTCCTCGTTCCACCCCAATTCCCCACCAGCCATGGACGACCGCAACAGAATAACAAAGACATCTACCGTCAAGGCCCGCGGCACCACCGTTCTGGAGGTGGTGTACACGAACGAGGAGCATACTGTGGAGCGGATCCTCGACAAGTACGAGGAATGGCTAGCAGAGGAGAAGCATCGGTTCGTTGGCCTACACCCGTAATCGTCGGGACATGGCTGTCCTGCAACTCGCTATGCGCCAACATGTCCTCGTGTTCCACTGGTGCAAGTCCAACAAGAATTGTCCAGCGTTGGGAAAATTCTTTCAACACAAGAATATCACCTTCGCAAGCATGGACATCACCAACGACTGCAAGGTGCTTTCTCGTGCCGGCTTCCACATTCCACCGGAGTACTACGTGGACATCCAATTCGTATACAAAAAAATCAAGGGTGAAGACGAGAGGGACGGAATGGGTGATCTAGCGGCAGACCTCATCGACAAATCATACTCCAACATGAAGAAGGAGTTCCCATCCAATCAACACAACTTCTGGGAGTGGATGTCGCTGTACAAAGTTAACCTCGACTACGCAGCAATAGATGGGTACGTGACCTACGAGTTGTATCGCAAGATCCTAACCTTGAAGGACAGGCTACGTCCAACATGGCGGGAAATGCTCTGCCCTAGGTGCAAGAATGGTGAGGGATCAACGAACAACAAGCGCAGTTTGTGAGTGTATGTTCAACTATTTTTACTAGGCATTGAATGTGTATGTTCAACTACTTGTAATAATATGTTCACATATTTGTGAGTGAATTTGTTTATGTGATGAAGAAAGATTTTTACCTTTCACCCGGCAGGAGAGGAGGTGCAGGCTTCCTCCTTCTCCTTCATCGACATCCACCTCCTCCTCCTTCTCCAGATTCGGCACCACCTACGGATCGACCTTCCCCTCACGAAGGGATGCCGCTAGAGCCACGGCCCCGATGGCCGGATCTAGAAGCGCCGGCAGATGAAGCCATTAGAGTGAGGAGAGTTAAAAGCCACAGTGTGTGGCGGCTAGGGTTGGAAGACATGAAGAGAGACAGTGAGAGAGTGATAGGACTGATGACTTGCTAGGGCCGGCAGTACATTTATAGGCACCACATTGGCAACGGTCTTTTTTTTAACTGTTTCCATTGCTTTTATAACAGGGAGAGAGTAGACTTACTAACTGAAAGGATCGTATGACACCTAGAGGGGGGGGGGTGAATAGGTGCTACTTCAATTTTAATACTTTTTCAATTTAGGCTTGGTACATAAGGTAAATTCTCTAGATATGCAACTACGGTGAATTTACCTATATGACAAGCTAGCAACTAAACAAGATACACGAAGTAAAGACGGTAAACAAGGATAGAGGTAACCGAAGGTGAAAGCACGCAGAGACAAGGATGTAATCCCGAGTTCCTCCTTTTTAGGGGAGTACGTCTCGTTGGAGAGGTGTGAGCTACCACAAATGTCAAAACTCAACAGCCACAAAGGCTTCACCTTTTTCTCCGATGAACCGCACCACAAATGTTTTGTTCACCTTCCACTATCGGAAACCTTCAAGGCGGATTCCGGAGCCTTTACAACCACGATCCGGGGCACAACCCACAATTGGATTGGGGGCTCCCGAACAGCTACAATCTGTCACAAAGACAATCAAGTAAGTACAACAATGAGCTAGGTTTTCCCAAAGGAAATCCTAGCAAAGGGTCCCTCAAGTGAATGAGGGGGAAATGTAAATCTGCTTGGTGAAGATGTAGATCCGAGCCTTTTCCTTCAATCCTCCAAAGATCAACGAGTTTGGGTGGAGGGATTGGGAGATCTAGTAATTATTGAGCTTGCAATAATGGTGTCTTCAAGTTTGGGCGAGCTAGCTGTCTCAAGGTAGGTGAAGGAGTATAAATATTCCTCTCAGAAATCTGGCCGTTGCAGTCGAAACATGGCCGCAGCGGTAGTACCGGGCCTCAGCCGGTACTACCGACCGGCGCAGGGTCAGCGTTCGTCAACGATGGTCCACGCGGTAGTACCGCATCACCCGGTAGTACCGGCCTACTACCGGGCCAGTACCGCTAAAACTGAGCGATGCCAGTACTGAAATTAGCCGTATAGCGGTAGTACCGGGCCTCAGCCGGTACTACCGGCTGGGACAGAAAATAGCTCATTTTCTTCCTTGACAAAAACCTGGGCATATACAAAGTATATAAAAATGTTCCTGCAACTATTTAACACCCAGATTAGTCATCTAATTGTGTTGTCGACAAACATCAAAACTTAGGGAAATGAAATGCTCTTTCAATCTCCCCCTTTTTGGTGTTTGACGACAACACAATTAGTAGCAACACAAGATTTGCAAAAGATAAGCGGGCTCCCCCTAGATGTGTGCATTATTTGAATGTTTGCCTTTGAATGCAAAACACACACTCATCCAAACGGGCGGAGCACCCCCTATATTTTACAAGCCACGCAAGTTCACAGGATCAACATGAATAACAACTTGCACAAGACAATATAACTAGATAATAAGGAGTACTATAATGGACATATTACAAACACATAGTCTTTACACGTCTTACACCGTGCAACAAAGAGAGTTCAAAGCAAATATCCAAATAAAGATGAAACACAAGCGTCAAAGATCAAATGAAGGGCAAGCTTGTGTTCCTCCCATGCAAATCCCACGAAACAACCTAATAGAACACATTCTCCCCCTTTGTCGTCGAAACGCCAAAAAGGAAGAAGTGCGAGACTGCACGTCCCAAGGAGCATCAAGCTCCACCAAGGTCATGGTGGGTAGAGGAAGAAGACGCCAAGAACCGAGCACCACCAGGAGGAGCATCATCATCGCTCCAGAAACCTTGCTTGGACACCCATTGATGCTTCGGGGTGATTTCTTCTTCAGAACCATCGGAGACAGGAATGTTCATAGATTTCATCATAAGTTTCTGACGGTGAGCTGCCTTCTTGTGAAACACATGGGCTTCATACAGACGGTCATCTAGATCAAGCTTGAGGCAAAAGGCCCTTTTCATTTTGATTTGCAGTTTCTTGAACCTCCAGCAGTCTCCTCAGTAGCAGCAGCAGCCTCAGCAGCAGCAAGTTCAGCCGGAGGCTTTGGCGGATCATGGGACTTGATACGAAGCTGCTTTGTCTTGAAGGTCTTGATAGGGCTGCCATCTTGCATGATGTCTTCCTTGAAGGCATGGAGCCACTTGTGACGAATGAGCTTCATGATGTAAGGCCCATAAATGGGGGCCCTCCTACCGATGACGGTGTTCCACATCTCATTGTACATAAAGTCTGTGACATCCAACTTGTTGCCGGTACCTTGGTTGACCTTGGAAAGTTTGAGAAGGTCAAACATGAAGCCATGCACTTGATCAAAATTTCCCATGCGAGGAGCAATGGTCTCACGATAGATACGGTGCAATATCTCAAACTCACGGACAAGGTGCGCCGATTGGCCACAAGTTCCATACTTCATAGTGATGGGTTTGAGAACTTCCTTGCCGCTAGAATAGTCGCCCTCATGGCAACGCCAACCACTAGACTCAAGTTCTCCCTTGTCATCATATCCTAAGAGAGCTCCAAATTCCTTCATGGTGGCTGAAAACTTAGTGCCCTTGGTCATCCATATGAGAGTTCTTTCATCATCGGTGTCAAAGTACACGGTTGCAAAGAATTGAATGATGTAGTACTCGATAAATGGTTGATGCACCTTCATGATATCCACGAGTCCAAACTCTTCACACATAGCTAGAGTGTCATCAAAGTAGCCCTCGTGCTTCGGATCTCTCACCCATGACATGTCAATTGTGTGTTGAGGAACAACCTTGTAGTTCTTGTGGAGATAAATTTCCTTGTAAATCCTTTCTTGATCATTGGTGAAGAAGTGAGGGTGACGGACTTGGGTAGACCTTGCAGTTGCATAGGGATTCTCTTCACGAAGCGTTTGATAGTCAGTGTTTGTCCAAAGATGAAGAGCCTTGCGGACATGGGGCTGCCTTGGATTCTTAGCAGCAACAGTCTTGGACTTAGAGCGAGTCCGGGCAGTGGACCTAGCAGGCATCACCTCTTCTTCTTCCTCAACATCCTCAAGATCCTCTTCCAAAGTTCTCCTCTTCTTACTACCACGACCACCACGACTACCTGTGAAATATAGCAAATAGGTAGGGAGGGAATGTAGATGAGTGCACAAGTTCATGGAAGAGAGAAACAAACTAGTCAACAGATGTAATTTGGAGTTGATTCAATCAAATTTGTTCCATGCGGTAGTACCGGGCTCCACCGGTAGTACCGGGTGACCCGAGTAAAAACGGAAATGGCCACAAAATTGAGTGATTCAACCACAAACTACATAAATCAACTAGCAAACGAGGCCTAAGAGATCATCCATCCAATTTTAACCGTGAACTACGGAGCTACCGGTGATTTCCTCAAGAATGCATCTAGGTTTCAAAAGAGAAACAAAGGGAGCAAGAAATGGGGAAATACCGGAGGCCATGGAGGAGATCGACGAGGAGAGGCCTCCCACGGAGCAGATCTGGAGCGGGGAAGGCGGAGGTCGGCGTCCTGGGCGGCGGCCGGCGATGGGAGAGCAGAGGGGGCGGCAGAGGTGGAGCGTGCGGGTGGGGAAGAAAGATAACCCCCCAGCCCGCACGAACGGGTTGACTTAATCGAACACTGCCTCGCCCGGTAGTACCGGGGCGGATGGGCCGGTACTACCGGGTATGAATTTTTTCGAGCAGGTGATAAAACCTGCTTAAATTCATATCCGGTACTACCGACTCCCACACCCGGTACTACTGGGGCCTCCTCTGAGAACTCCAGATATTTAGTGGAAAGAATTGTACTTGTGCAAGAGAGAAAGTTTGATGGATGAGATAGGCTTAGGATTGTGAAGCTCAAACTGAAAATGGTACTTCGTACTCAATTTGCAAGAGGCAAACAACAACCAAACAAAAATCCATATTGAGCATGTTTTCCATGAGAGACACATGATAGACAAATAAAATCCAAATAACACCAACTCTTCACAAAGAAGAGGGTGGTGGCCTCGGCCACCATGTTTGAGTTTATGGCGTGACACCACGAAGATGTATCTTGGGTTCACAACCAACACTCGTCATTTAAGCTCACAATTCATCGAACGAATATAGAGAAGCAAATGAGTTCTTAATATTGGCATAATGGGGGGAGGGATGGTCCAATGTGTTAGGGCCGCACTCCCCCTATGTCCATGCCTACACCTAAACCAAATAGATAGTCAAGAAATAGGTGTGTATGCAAGATAGTCAAGCTACGCTCCTTGAATCCACGATATTTAGCTCATGCGTCAAAAAAGTGAATCTTGCTTCATCAAGTGGCTTCGTGAACATATCGGCAAGTTGGTTCTTGGTTGGAATATAGCCAAGCTCAATGTCACCCCGGATAATGCGATCGCGAATAAAGTGATAACGAATCTCAATATGCTTCGTTCTTGAGTGTTCCACCGGGTTGTGACCAATCTTGATAGCACTTTCATTGTCACATAAAAGAGGTACTTTGTCACAAAGGACACCGTATTCCTTTAAAGTTTGCCTCATCCATAGCAATTGAGTGCAAGCACTAGCAGCTGCCACATACTCGGCTTCGATGGTGGAGAGAGATATACAATTTTGCTTCTTAGAAGGCCAACTGACCAAGGACCTACCAAGGAATTGGCACGCCCCGGAAGTTGATTTCCTATCATCCTTACAACCAGCCCAATCCGAATCTGTGTACCCGGCAAGAGAGAAATTGGAGTCCTTAGGATACCACAAACCAAACCTTGGGGTATGAAAATATCGAAGGATTCTATTTACCGCTTGCAAGTGGCTTTCTTTAGGAGCCGCTTGATACCTTGCACACACCCCTACACTCAACACAATATCAGGTCTAGATGCACAAAGATAAAGCAAAGAACCAATCATAGAGCGATAAAGTTTTTGATCAACATCCATACCCTTTGGATTAAGTTCAAGATGACACTTGGTGTCCATAGGAAACATCTTCTCTTTAGCATCTTGCATATTGAACCTCTTGAGCATGTCTTGGGTGTACTTGGCTTGAGAAATGAAAGTCCCTCCACTCAATTGCTTGATCTCAAAACCAAGGAAGAATTTCAACTCTCCCATCATAGACATCTCAAACCTATCGGTCATAAGCTTTGAAAATTCATCATTAAAAGCTTTGTTAGATGATCCAAAGATAATATCATCCACATAAAGTTGGCATATGAAAATGTCCCCTTTAACCCTCTTGGTAAAGAGGGTGGGATCGATTTGCCCCACTTCAAATCCACGGTCTAGCAATAGCTCTCTGAAGTGCTCATACCAAGCACGAGGTGCTTGTTTGAGACCATAGAGCGTCTTATCAAGCTTGTAGACATGGTTAGGGAATTTGGGATCCTCGAAACCCGGTGGTTGCTTAACATATACCAACTCGGATGGACTCAAGGCGAGCCACTGGTGCATAAGTCTCTCCAAAATCAATGCCTTCAACTGAGAGTACCCTTGTGCAACCAATCTTGCCTTGTTCCTCACAACCATTCCATGCTCATCTTGCTTGTTCTTGAAAATCCACTTAGTGCCTATAACATTGCGGCAGTCCTTCGGCTTCTCAACTAAATTCCACACTTTGTTGCGCTTGAAGTTGTTTAGCTCTTCATGCATAGCTTCCAACCAATCCGGGTCTTCAAGAGATTCAAACACTTTCTTTGGTTCTACCATGGAGATATGTGCTTGATGCTCACTAAAGCTTGCCAATTGACCCCTTGTGGTCACCTTGCTCTTCAAATCAACAAGAACCTCTTCTAGCTTATGGCCTCCTAATTCCAAGGTCTTTGCAACTCTTGCTTTACGACGGGCTTCGATATCTCTATTGCATCTTGGAGGTATCTCTTGATCATCTTGATCATTTGAGTCCCCGTCTTGACCGGAATGATGACCTTGATCATCTTGATGCACATCTTCAATAATAGAAGGAGAGGGTTGATCTTGGTCTTGACCTTGGCTAGCATCAACAATAGGAGAACTTGGTTCTTGCATAGCAACTTGGTCAACTTGAGGAGGGTCTTGAACTTGTTCTTGGGTTGGTGCATCATTTGCTTCCATGGTAGGCGTCGGTTCACCTTGTGATGATGTAGTTTCCACTTGAGTGGAGCTAGGACTTGCTTGACTTGCTTGGGGAGGCTCATGATGAATCTCGATGGGGCGAAAGAAACCAATACCCATTCTTCTTATTGCATCTTGAGGTTCCTCAATATCTACATCACGAACATGAAATTGCGCCACTTGGGAGCCGTCATTCTCATCGAAGTCCACACTACAAGATTCCACAACTCTCCCTAAGGATTTGTCGTAGACTCTATAAGTGTGGGATTCGGCACCGTAACCAACAAAAATACCCTCTAAAGTTTAGATTCAAATTTAGATAAACGAACACCTTTGATTTTATAGAAACACTTAAAACCAAACACTCGGTAGTAGGAGATGGTGGGCTTGTTGCCGGTAAGCATTTCATAGGGAGTCTCCTTTCTTCCAACACGAAAGAATAACCGGTTAGATGAGTGACACGCCGTGGAGATGGCCTCGGCCCATAAGTAAAGTGGAGACTTAAACTCCGCCAACATGGACCTTGCCATATCCATGAGAGTCCGGTTCTTCCTCTCGGCTATACCATTTTGTTGAGGGGTATATGCAGCGGAATATTGATGACGAATTCCCTCTTCACTAAGAAACTCATTTAGGGTGTAGTTCTTGAACTCGAGCCATTGTCACTTCTAATGGCCAATATGGGAACATTGAGTTGACGTTGAACTTCATTGGAGAAGTCGATGACGGCTTGTTGAGTCTCATCCTTCGACTTGAAGAAATAAACCCAAGTAAATCTTGAATAGTCATCAACAATCACCAAACAATACTTCTTCCCACCAAGACTCGGTTGAGGAACGACACCAAAGAGATCAACATGAAGAAGTTCCAATTTCCTCTTTGATGAGATGATGGTCTTGCTTGAGTGGGGAGAATCATGCATCTTTCCTTCAACACAAGCCCTACAAAGACGATCTCTAGAAAAGAAACATTTCTTTTAGTCCAAGAATGTGGCCACCCTTGTGAAGACTTTGCAAAGTTCTCATGTTGACATGGGACAAGCGGCGATGCCACAACCATCCCACGTCGGCCTTTCCGAATAGGCATATTGCTTGAGTGTTGGTTGACCCCGAAAAGTCTACCACAAACAACTCATTTTCAACATACCCAACGAACATGACCTTTAGAGTCTTGCTCCTCAAGAGTACCACCATATCAATAGTAAAATGGACATCAAAGTTCATCTTATTAAGTGCACGAACAGACATAAGATTGTAACCGAGAGACTCGACAAGCATGACATTTACAAGGGTGATATCCTTTGCAACTACCACCTTGCCGAGACTCTTTACCTCAGCTTTTGACTTATCACCATAAGAGATGGTTGAGTGATTTAGATTTGGTCTCAACTCCGTCATAATCTCCTTGCTTCCGGTCATATGACTAGTGCATCCACTATCAACCACCCATTTAGACCCACCGGAAGCATAGTCCTACAAGAAATCATTGCTTGGATTTAGGTACCCATTTCTCAATGGGTCCTCTTTTGTTAGCAACAAGGGTCTTAGGAACCCAAATAGAATAAGCAATGTAACCATCATAAGGACCAACATATTTTGCATAAACATCCTCATAATAATCAACATAAAGAATGTAGTTGGGATTGTTATGCCCCGCAAAGTCACTACGAGTGGTCTTGCCCCTAGTGGCATTACCACCCGCAATGGAAGTCTTGGCTTGTGTGGGCTTGGCATTGTTCTCCTTGTTGTTGCTCTTCTTGATCTTTGCCTTGGCTACATAACCAAGACCCTCCTTCCCTTTGTGTGGCTTTTGCTCAAAAACATGAGCAACAACCTTTTCTTTACCTTTGGGAATGAGGTCTTGGCACTAGTGGCCTTGCAAGATCATCTTCAACCTAGCATTTTCCTCAATAACATTTGCATGATCACAAGAGGGTGTAGAGGTACTAGGTGAAGTAGATTTAGAAAGTTGAGTTTGAAGTGCTCATGAGACTTGACAAGGTTGGAGTGTTCACTTTCCAAGGCCTTGTGGGCTTGTCAAGCTTCTCCATATCCTCAAGAAGTCTAGTATTAGCAGCCACAAATTCGACTTTCTCCTTTTTAATCACTTTATATTTAGCAAAGACATGGTCTTTCCTTAATGATTTTAGCAATTATTTCATCATTTTTATCATCAAGGGACTCAAGTCTTTCCTCAAGAGAAGTTCTATATTCACTTTCTTCTTCTAGGGAAGCATTCTAGGATGCTATGGTGAGAGAGTCCTCTCTCTCAATTTTTCCCTTGTCTTCAAGGAGTTCTTCGGCTGCATCAAGTTGTCTCAAGAGTGACTCAACATATGACTTAGTTTCACCTTGCAAGTTAGCCACAAAAGTATCGGAGGAAACAAGTTCTTTCTTAATCGCAAGACTAGATTTATCATCCATTTCATGCATAGTCTTGGGAGTAGAAGATGATACCTCGGTAACATGAGCCATGAGGCAACGAGCGGTGTTGATGGAGATGTTTTTATTGGGGGATTCGAAGAGAGAAGGAGATGGAGTTGATACGATGGCTAATGCGGCCACCTCACTAGTGGGTTCTTCTTCTTCGGAATCATCGGAGGGATACTCTTCTTAGTCATCAACACAATTCTTGGTGCTTTCTTGAAGAATGGCTTCTTCTTGACAAATGGCTTCTTTTGAATCATGCTTGATTGGCCCTTGGGACGAGCCTTCCACCGTGTTGCTCTCTATTCTCATAAGGACAGTCTTTGATGAAGTGATGCTTGTTATGACAATTGTAGCAAGTCTTTGTCCTATTAGCAAACTCCTTCTTCCCACTTGGATTGTTTGCTTGATCAAGTTGAGCCTTTGCCTTGGCCGGGTCACGCCAAAATGTCCTTGTTGCAAGAGCTACGTGACCATGGTAGGCTTGTTCAAGATCATCGGGAGAATGTTGTTCGGGCATGCTTCAACTTCATCATGTTCATCAAGGCACACAACCTTGGCCTTCAAAGAAAGTGAGGGACCTTGTTTCATTCCCATGGCCCTAGCACGGTTGTCTAGAGCATTCTTGGTGGCAATCTTGGAGGCTTGCATCTCTTGCATAACTTCATTGGATGTCATCTCAAGGTAGTTGTATTTTCCTTGTAGGGCCTTCAAGTCAACGGGCTCGAAGGGCATGAGAGCATTCACATACTTCCTCTTGATCCAAGCATCATCCACATAAGTTGCCCCAACATTATAAAAGGTTTTGGCAAGAATCTTGAGTCTTCCATACATCTCCTCATGAGTTTCATTATCAAGCATGTAGAAGCCTTCGGCTTCATTGCTCAAGGCATCAAATCTATTCCTCTTCATGCTTTCATTTCCAAGAAATACCACCTTAAGGCAATCCCAAGCTTCTTTGGCGGTGGAGACATGTTGAATGTGATGCAAACCATTTTCTCCAACGGCAAGTTCAAGCATGTGAAGAGCGGAGCATTGAGTTGAGCATCAACCACCTCTCTTCTTGTCAAGTTGTTTGGATCCATGGCCTTGAATCCCATGCGTATGATCCTCCAAGCTCGATAGAGGCACTGTTGACATGAGATTTCATTGAGTGTTGCCAACTAGTAAAAGCCAATGCATTAAGCTTAGGTGGAGGACCTAAGGTATTTATGCGAGGATGAGGGATAAGTGGATCGGGAGAGTAGACACCATGAGGAGAGACCTCATGGTAGTCGGGCATCCAACTTTCCGGCTTGGTTGTGGATGGAGAGGAGTTCTTAATTTCGGTGTCGGTTCCTTCATCCCCTTCCTTCTTCTTACTTCCATCCTCGGAATCACCCGAGTTGGAATGAAGAGGGTCCTCTATTAATGGGAGAGTGTCCGAGGGGGCTTAGTACTAGTGAGTCTTGCGAGCATGTCGCGTATCTCACTAAATTGGGTATCCATGGACGATCTCAAAGATGTTTCCATCGATTTGACATCGGCCATGGATGCCGGTGTACTTTGCCCTTCTGGGGGCACCTCACCATTAGTCATACTTCTCTTAGGCGGTTAAGCCCAACAAGAGAGCCGAGACTCTGATACCAATTGAAAGGATCGTATGACACCTAGAGGGGGGGGGGGTGAATAGGTGCTACTTCAATTTTATACTTTTTCAATTTAGGCTTGGTACATAAGGTAAATTCTCTAGATATGCAACTACGGTTAATTTACCTATATGACAAGCTAGCAACTAAACAAGATACACGAAGTAAAGACGGTAAACAAGGATAGAGGTAACCGAAGGTGAAAGCACGCGGAGATAAGGATGTAATCCAGAGTTCCTCCTTTTTAGGAGAGTACGTCTCGTTGGAGAGGTGTGAGCTACCACAAAGGTCAAAACTCAACAGCCACAAAGGCTTCACCTTCTTCTCCGATGAACCGCACCACAAAGGTTTGGTTCACCTTCCACTATCGGAAACATTCAAGGCGGATTCCGGAGCCTTTACAACCACGATCCGGGGCACAACCCACAATTGGATTGGGGGCTCCCGAACAGCTACAATCTGTCACAAAGACAATCAAGTAAGTACAACAATGAGCTAGGTTTTTCCAAACGAAATCCTAGCAAAGGGTCCCTCAAGTGAATGAGAGGGAAATGTAAATCTGCTTGGTGAAGATGTAGATCCGAGTCTTCTCTTTCAATCCTCCAAAGATCAACGAGTTTGGGCGGAGGGATTGCGAGATCTAGTAACTCTTGAGCTTGCAATAATGGTGTCTTCAAGTTTGGGCGAGCTAGCTGTCTCAAGATAGGTGAAGGAGTATAAATATTCCTCTCAGAAATCTGGCCGTTGCAGTCGAAACATGGCCGCAGCGGTAGTACCGGCCCGGTACTACCGACCGGCGCAGGGTCAGCGTTCGTCGACGATGGTCAACAGGTCTTCGCACACCGCCCGCAGCGGTAGTGCACTAGTAGGGAATAGCTTTCTGTGGCGCATGGTGAGTGCGCCACAGAATTCTCGCCACAAAAATATTATTTCTGTGGCGCACCCTGCCGTGCGCCACAGAAAGTAGAAAATTCTGTGGCGCACTTACAGAATGCGCCACAGAAATATTGCTCATGCGCCACAGAAATATTAGTCCATGCGTTGATGAATTTGACAATAATTTATCTGTGGCGCACTTGCTTCGTGCGCCACAGAATATGGTGCGCCACAAAATTATTTACCATGCGCCACTAAATTATTTGCTGAATTATCGATTATTTGCTGTATTATCGATTATTTGCTGTATTAATTTGACAATAATACATGTATATTACAGTATTTATACAGAAAATAATAGAAACAGTAATATATTTTGACACGGTATTAAAACAGACAGATAAATATGTCATTACATCAGTTAGAGCCCGAGATACATACATATATAGTGACAATTAACTGGTACAAAAGTTCACACAAGTCTTAGTATAAATGAAGTTTTCACGACCGCCTAAACTAGGATCAAACTGAGTACACGTCCACGTCCTGCTGATCAAGGAGTCTTCTTGTTGAGCGGCGCCGGGAACGGTTTGTAGCCGTCTTTCGTCGTCCACGTCCGGCTGTCATTTTGAAGAGCTAGGTGTTCTTCGATTTGCCTTTGATGCAACCCTGGAAATGGATACAACCATGTATTAGTGTTCATATTTGTAACCATGTCAATATTTGTGCAGTGTCAATATAGGTATATATATTGGTTAATAATATAAATAGATTGAGTATGATAAGTCTATAGTAAAGAAAATAAAGAAACACTTATTGCGAGTATGCATGATTTATCCTACCACTGGCTTTGTTGAAGGTCCCCTTTGCTGTCACAACATCGTCGTAGATGATTCGCGACAACTCCATCTGGATGAGATGAAAGTCTTCTCTAAGCTTATCCTCGGCGATTTTCCCTGCATTTTTGGTCCATTCTCGGATACTAGATGGCAACTTTGTTTTCAGTGCATCCCGGACAAACCCTTTCATGAGATGGAGGACGTAGAAGGCATCCTTCACGCTGCCATGCTTCTGCTTCATGCAATCGAACTGGGTCCCATGCCTGAACCGGTGTTTGTTGTTCAGCGAGAAACATTCCCCGTTCGTCTGTCCTTGTTCGAAGTGGCCTCCCATTTGGGCGTAGCCCTCGAGAGCCTCATCGAGAACACCCTTTATTCTGGTGTAGTCTTTCTTATTGCTCGAACTCCCCGTGTCCAAATAAGTGGCAATGGACCACCTCGGGTTTAGGATGATGAGTACGCAGTACTTGTCCCTAGTCGGAAAAAATGCAGTGGAAAGGATCAACAACGGAAGAAATCTATAAGAAAGCATAAGATACGACGGCGGCGAGCGGATGTGTACTTACTCGGGAAAGAAAGGTAGAAGAAGGTTGTTCTTCCTCTTGTTGTTCAGCATGAACCTCTTCAGGTACTCCGTGGCCTTATCCCGTGTCGTTGATCCTTCCACCAGCTGACTGTCACGCATGTAGTAGGGATCCACTACCGTGACGTACGGGGCAACATCTCTCTGGATCTTCATCGCCATATTGATCGCGTATAGGCGGACCAAGTTATAGTCCAGCCGTCTAGAGTGAAACAGGTTGAAGACGTCCTCGAACGCTATGAAGAACAGATCGGCGGGGGCTTCAGTAACGAAGTCCACGTTCTTTGGTACCTGGACCGTCAACACCGGGTAATTTGGATTCTTGTCTTTAAGAAGCAGGCCCTCCATCATCAAGATAGCTTCATGCAAAGAGAGCATGGGTCCTTTTGCGAGGCAGAGCAACTCCGGAGGCAGCAACGGTTTACCAGCTACATGAACTCGGGTCAAGCTATCCGCACGGGGTGATGTCATGTCTTCATGACCCCGGATAACCTTAGGAGCTGGCTGGCTCGTAGAGGTGCCTTGCCTACTTCTCTTCTTAGACTTCTTGATCTTCTCTGGGGATGGTGGGGGTGCAGTGAACCCCGCGCAAACCGTCCGTGTCAGTGTGCCAGGGCTGAAAATGTTACCCGTTTTGTCTGGAGCTTGATCGCCGGCTTCCGGAGGCGTGTTTTGAGAAAAACTCAGGCGCTGGCATGTAGTGCGACGACCAGGTTGATCACCGTGAGCGCGGAAGGGTGGTTCCTCATCCATAGCAGGCATGAACAAATCTTTGCTCGCGCCCGTGTTGATGAAGCCATCGACGTCGATATTTTCATCATCATCGTCGTTGCCATCAAGTTGAGGTGCAACGTCTTTGGCTTCGGACGGCTGTTGCGGTACAGACATTCCCAACAGTCTTTGGTGGCGGCTGGTGGTGGCAACGACCGGCGGTTCCTTCCGGGTGGTGGCGACTGCTGCTTGTGGCGCCGGTTCCTTCTCAACAGGTTTTCGTGGCGGCTTCGAGGGCCGAACGATCGGCTTCCGGGGTTTAGAGGTGGCGCCGGTGGAGCGGCGCCTTAACCCCCCAAGACGAATTTGGGTCTTCGGCCATTCCAGGACCCACTTGGGGCAATTTCCAAGGAGCATGTGTTTCTCGGCTCCCGGAGGTTGCATGGGGGGGTCGATGCCACTAAACTCAGGCAGTACCTCAGTCACCCTGACCCTCATCACGGCCTCGCTCATTCTATTGTTGTGCATATCACGGCACAATGGTTGTATGAGCATGCCCTCAGCAACTTCCTTCAACTCGCCGTCGGGTACCACCCTATGCAGGAGTATGCAAGGCGTGTCCTTTTGTGAACAAATGTTGGGCATCATCAGGTGGCAGTCATAAAAGGCAGAGTTATAGAAAATGACGCGGACTAAGTAATTAATTAGTTACCTTGTCGATGGCGTTGATCTCGGCTAATGTCGAGACAAGGGCGCCGGTGCCGGCGGCCGGCCTAACATTCTCCTCCGGCCGTTCGGGTGGTGGCGCCTCGGTATCTTTCGCGGGAGGGGGTGTCGGTGCGACAAAAGGGACCGACTGCTGCAGGGTGGCGTTGGGTGGGGTCACCAGGTCCGGCGACACGGCCCGGTTCATGGTTGAGTTGCTGCCGCTGAAGCTGGGCACGTGTATGGGCCCTTGTTGACCTCCCGCATTCCAAGCAGCTAACCCCTCAAACAACCCAGGGGGTATGAGCGTCCGGATCCTCTCGTCCACTAACTTGTCCACTGTACTGGAGTCCACTTTTGCTTCTCTAGTGACTCCACCTTCTTCCTTAGCTCCACAACCTCGGCGGTATTATCCCTCTTCATCTTCCTCCTCTCCTTTCTCTTCTCCGGGTCAGATGAGTAGTACTCTATGAACTTCATGCTCGTACCAAAGCCGGACACACGACCAGCTGACGTCGGCGGCTTCGACTTGTCCCTATCCTTGTAAGCGTTCGTCGCCCTGTTGAAAGTCGTGTCCCACGGCTCCGTCGAATCCTGGGACGACGGGCCATCCTTCAACTCATCCTCCTGCAGACAAAGGAAATTAAGGTGAACCCATGTAGAATATATGACTTCGTTATCTAATTAGATCAACGCAATGGACTTTGAGATATCCGCGGAAATTAAATTCCTTACCAGTAATTTCTCGAATGTCCTCACATCATCATCGTCGGTAACGAATTCCCCCGTCGCCTCGTTCAGATAGTAGCGGGACCGGACAAAGTTCCTCACTTGCTCGTCCGTGAATTTGTTCCACATGTGCTCTTTTCCCATTTTTGCAACAATGGCATCCTCCTTTTCCCAAACGGGTTGTTTTCCTCGGTAACCGCCGCTTCCCAAACGGTGGTTACCTATGTTCAGCTCCCGCATAGACTTACCCCACTCGGTCCATTTTGTAGCCTCCTCAGACTTTAAGGACTCCTTGAATATCTCGAACTCTTCTTTGTCGAGCGTCGGTTCTTTGGCACTTATCTCCTCCCAGCTTTGACCCTTATTGATCTTCTTCTTCACCCGAAATTTCCAGCTGCTCAAGGCGGTGCTCATCTTCGTGATGGCTAAACTGTCCACCTTTTTGTTCAACGGAAGCGGGAACGTGTATCGTTGGTGAAGCTTCGTGAGGAGGTGTTCGACCAAAGCCTCATTGCCCTTGCATCTGAGGTCCTTCGTGTTGATCGACATGCTTTCCCGGACGATGCACCCTAGTTGCATGCTGTACCCTTTGGCATGCTTTTCCGGCTCCACTGGTAGGCCACATGGCGTGACCTTGGTGAACACGTGTGTGACGTTGTCGAGCGCTTGCGGTTTCCGATCCTTCCTTGCCTTCTTCCGCTTAGCGGTCGGGTTGCTATCGGTAGCAGCATCTGTGTGGTCGCCACCATCAGTGGTGCTGGTGTCATCCTCCTGACCGGCACTAGCAGCTCCATCTGTGGTTTCGGCGTCCTCCACCCGGTCCTCTTGCTCATTCTCGGCGGCCTCCACCTCCTCCTCCATCTGCTGGGACACCTCCCAGAACGACTTGTTGAAATCTCTAGCTTGATCTTCGACGCTCATGTGCTTAGAAGGGCCGCCTTCCGACATGTTTGCACTGCATTAAAAAGAGGCAAAAGGTTAGTATAACAAATATAAGAAAAAAATCGCTTAATTAAGTACTATGATACCCCGGCCCATGCATTAGTCGCAATACCCCATATGTCCTATTTTTAGCAAAGTCATGTCAAAATTCACGAAATTTTTTGGCATGACCTTTGCTAAAAAAGGGACATATGGAGTACCCGAATTTGCCGGAACGGAAGTTAATCGACGTTCCGGCAAACTCAAGGGCCTCTCGGGGTACCTGCAGACATTTCACAAATCATATGTCCTATTTTTTAGCAAAGTCATGCCGAAATTTTCAGAAAATTTCGGCATGACCTTTGCTAAAAAATGGACATATGGAGTACCCGAATTTGCCGGAACGGAAGTTAATCGACGTTCCGGCAAACTCAAGGGCCTCTCGGGGTACTTGCAGACATTTCACAAAGTTGCCGGCATCTCCGACCGGCAACATCCACACATATCCACATCTCCGGTCGGAGATGCCGACCGGCAACAAACAGCCAACAAACATACACATACACATACAACATCCAAATCACCACATCCACATCTTACCCAAAATCACGCTGAGTTTCTTTTAAATGTCCTGCATTTGGCAAAATAATGCATTAGTTAATTCCAACTAAAAATGCATCTTCAAGACAATTAAAAAGTAGCAACTTTGGAGGCTTACAAAATTATCAAATCTTGATTCTATTTACAATGTACCTTCATGGATCTCTTGCACTATGTTATTACTTCATGATAAAGCTCAAAAATATTTTTTTGAAAACTTCAAACACCTTAATTCAAGTCAGTTTTAACGGTATGTTTAAACAGTGACCATATGTTTAAACACCTTAAAACTCAAAATTTTCATCTCCAATCTAACCTAACACTACCCTAGCAACTAACACTAACCTAGCAACTAATACTAACCTAGCAACTAACACTAACTTGGGTTTGGAATTTTAGCAAACACCTAGCTAGCTAGAGGTAGGGGAAGGAGGAGATGAGGGAGAGAGGGGCAGCGCACCTCGGGGAGGGAAGGGAGGCGCGGATGGGCGGACGGCAGTGGAGGTCGCCGGCGTCGAGGTGCTGCGCGGGCGGACGGGGAGCAGAGTTCGCGGCGCGGCCGGGTCCGAGCGCGGCGCGGGCGGTGGTCCTAGCGCGTGGAGGGGCCGGCGTCGAGTGGTGCGGCGAGTGGGGCAGGTTGGGCGGCCGGCGGCGGCGAGTGGGGGCGGTGGTGGCGGTTGTCGTGGCTCCGGTCGAAGAGATAGAAGAGAAAGAAAGAGAAAGGACGCGCGGGCGCGGCGGCGGGATAAACTGTTAAGTCAGGCATTCTGTGGCGCACCCAGTTGCCGATGCGCCACAGAATTCTGTGATTCTGTGGCGCATCGGCTGCTGGATGCGCCACAGAATAAAAATACACACAACATTTAAAAAAAGAATGTGTTTCTTTTGAAAAAATATTTTTGGTTAAATTTTAAAAAAAGAATGTACACATATATTTTAGGAGACCACTATTTTGAATACACACAATTTAAAAAAAATGTGTTTCTTTTGAAAAAATATTTTTGGTTAAATTTTTTAAAAAATATACACACATATTTTAGTAGACCATTATTTTAAATGCACAACATTTAAAAAAAAAGAATGTATTTATTTTGAAAAAATATTTTTGGTTAAATTTAAAGAAAAGAATGTACACACATTTGTTAGTAGACCATTATTTTAAATACACACAACATTTTAAAAAAAGAATGTGTTTCTTTTGAAAAAATATTTTTGGTTAAATTTAAAAAAAAGAATATACACATATATTTTAGGAGACCACTATTTTGAATACACACAATTTTAAAAAAAAGAATGTGTTTCTTTTGAAAAAATATTTTTGGTTAAATTTAAAAAAAATATATACACACATATTTTAGTAGACCATTATTTTAAATACACAACATTAAAAAAAAGAATGTATTTATTTTGAAAAAATATTTTTGGTTAAATTTAAAGAAAAGAATATACACACATTTTTAGTAGACCATTATTTTAAATACACACACATTTAAAAAAAAAGAATTTACACACAATTTGGTTATATTTAAAGAAAATTGGTTATATTTAAATAAAAGAATGTACACACAATTGTTAATTAGTAGACCATATTTTAAATATGGTGAGCTTTCTGTGGGGCATTGAACTGGATGCGCCACAACAAGCAGAATTTTCCTTGGCGCATCCTGGTGCATGCGCCACAGAAACAATACCCAGGCAAAACATTAGATGGGGCCCACCATATTTCTGTGGCGCATGTAGCTGGATGCGCCACAACAATTCTGCTTTTTGTGGCGCATTGAGATAAATGCGCCACAAAAAGCTCACCATATTTTTGTGGAGGGGGGACCCACCATGTTTCTGTGGCGCACGCCTGTATATATGCGCCACAGTATTCTGTGGCGCATTTGGTGTGGTGCGCCACAGAATTGTTTTTGTGGCGCATGGCCATTTTGGTGCGCCACAAAACGTCATTCCATAGAAAGACACTTCCCTACTAGTGTGCCGGCTCGATCCACGCGGTAGTACCGCATCACCCGGTAGTACCGGCCTACTACCGGGCCAGTACCGCTAAAAACTGAGCGATGCCAGTACTGAAATTAGCCGTATAGTGGTAGTACCGGGCCTCAGCCGGTACTACCGGCTGGGACAGAAAATAGCTCATTTTCTTCCTTGACAAAAACCTGGGCATATACAAATTATATAAAAATGTTCCTGCAACTATTTAACACCCAGATTAGTCATCTAATTGTGTTGTCGACTGATGACTCCAAGTGCAGGAGATCAATTGTAGTACCTTTTGATTAGAAAAGGTTGTCGAACCCACGAGGAGCTGAAGGTATTGGTTAACAAGAATGATAAATAAAACAATGAAAGATGCAAGTGTTTTTGCGATTTTTGGTTGTATAGTTACAAGAGAGTAAAAATGCTGAAGGTAAATGGTAGCAAGTAAAAGCTCTCAAAGAGAGAAAGCCCAATCCTCTATGCAGCAAGAGGACAAGCTCAAGTGTGTGTTTCTTATAGGTGGAAAACGTTCCAAGGGCTACCTAGATTTCATGGCATAAATATTTCTAGAACAACAAGGTAGCATTTTGTCAAGTTTTAATCTTCTTTGGACGGAGCCATAATTAGGGAAAGCTAAATAAATAAACTAAACCCCCTTATGATGGTTCTTATGGCCAAGTAAATGACTGCACAAGAGTTATTAAGACATAAAGTCCCACCATAGCATTAGACTCTAAGGTCCCCGATACTAATACCTCATAAAGTAACTTCATGATTCGGTCTCAGGTTTACATGTCCTCCCAAGTCTTCCTCACTCCATTACACTACGGTGCTCTCCTATGAGCCCATATAGGTGAAGTGATGTGCAGTCGACGTTCGCACAACACCATAGAATTACATAAAAGATAAAAACTAGACAAAATACCAACACATGTCATATATAAATCATTGCCAATTCATCCTATGCCCACAGGAACATGAGAGAACTACTCACAACGCAAAGACATGATATGATTCAATGGTATAAGTGGTACAACACAATCTGAAAATATAATCTCACCCCCAAACAATGACAAGTAGCCAATCATACACAGGTAGAATAGCACTTAAACAATAGTAGGGTTCGAACAATCTCAAACTATGAGGGGGATGAAGTGGATCACGAAGATGGTGATGGAGATGGTGCTGGTCTTGACGGTGGTGTTGATGGAGACTCCGGAGGGGGGATGGAGGAGCCTTCCGGAGGTGATTCCGGCGGCGTTTTCCCCCCTCCGATCTTCTCCGGCGGCAGCCTTCTGTCTCCTGTTTCGTGGTTTTGTGTTTCTCCGCCGCCTCCTCGCGAAACTCCTCGGGGGACTATTTTTATAGACGTTTTTAGGTCAAGACGAAGCCACGGAGACAAAACGGACGGCATCGGAGCCACGAGGAATAAAAGAGGTGGCCCACACGGCCAAGGAATCTGGCCGTGTGGGACCATCTATTTTCTTCCTCGGACTTCCTTTTTCGCGGATCCTTGGCTCGTACGTCTTCTTATTTCCAAATATTGGGCCCCGTAAAATATTAGGTCATTTGGACGTCGTTTGGTCCCTGAAAGTCAAAAACATGGAAAAAGGGGTTTTCTGGTTCTGCAGGGTTAATTCCAAATAAATGGGGAAACTGTGAATTATCCCCTAAAATCATTATAAAACATAAATATAACCCATATATGATGCAAATAAGTTGGAATATCAAGTAATAAAATGTAAAGTTCATGTATGCATTTTACATGCATCAACATCCCCAAGCTTAACCAATGCTCGTCCTCGAGTATGAAGGTGATAAAACTAACATGGACTTTGCATTTTAATACTATCAATGGATATCAAAGATGATTACTATTGCTACATAAGTCAAATGATTCATTCTCAAAGGAGTAGCAATATACAAGATAGATTATAAAGTGATATCAAATATTCAATGAAAGGATGTTCAATGATAATTCACAAAGTGTAACATAGAAGAAAGTACTATGGACCAAATGTATGCATAATGAAAAGTAAAAACATCCTATAATGGTCATAGAGTATTCTTGTAAATCTGAATATAAAAGGTGGACACTTTGGAAAGATAGATAAATAAGTAGAGGTAAAACATGAATAAGTTTCATCTAACTTCCAAATGCTTCTACTTAAGTTAATGTTTGCAATGTGGTATTCATTGGTGTGGAGCTCTCATTACCCCTATCATAGCATCTTGAATGGTTAAAGTTTAAAGTGAAAGCAAATATGAGTAGTGTGCTTGACAAAGTATGGGTTGAATGTCTCATGCCCCGTGAATACGAGTACCTACACCATGGTGTTACTCAACTTGGTCCACAAAGTAAGTTCAAGTTAAAGTCATTGTAAGTAATATAATAGCATCATCAAGAGTGTCAACTGGGGTACCTCTTGCCCAGGACATGGAACAAGCCCATGTCAAAATGACAAGACAAACAGACAATGAACAATCTCAGCACTCTTTTATTTACTATTGGTATAGCTTTTTATTATGAGGTGCATCACTGAAGGTTCACTATGGAGCTGTAAATTTCCACCATGAATGATGCATGGCTTAGATTAGCGGCCCAGGCATCTCTCTAGCCATTTATACAAACTCTTTAAACTTACTAAGTTTCCACATTATTTGGCACCATGATAAGCATCCATAAACAAAAGTACATGATATCAACTAATATAAATAAGTGCAATGTTGAAAGCTTGCCATGTGACAGCACATATGGGCTAACTCCCAACCAAGACTTTGTCAAGCTCACAACTTCATAATTTTAATCACAATGGTTCATGTTTATTAAGTGCAATAAAAGTAAAGTGTGCATCAAGTTCGTGAGAGCTTTTTAACCAACTTTTCCCATAACAATCAATAACATAAGCATTTTAATTCAGAAGTATAGATAACACAATATAACATGATAAACATACTCGGAATAGCATAAAGCTAATAGGTAGATATGGTGGACTCACTGGAAAAACTTTGGTTGAAGGTGTTGGAAAACAAGTTTTTACTTGTTGGAATTTTTGGGCTAGCAAGAGGGAGAAAGTTGACCGTCTAAATGCATGCATAAGTGTCCATAGAACTAATCAATCCATGTTAAACAAAGTAAAGTAACATTCAGCATCAAACATGAATAAAAGATAGCTCTTGATAAAACACTTGCAAATTAATACTCATTAAAAGCACATGAATCATGCAACTATATGTATCTTTTTGAATCAACTCAAACATCCCTATCCCAATATTTTAATAGCATCCAACTTAATTCAACCCAAATTTCCAGTAGCTCTCTCATATATAATGATAGTGGTGGTCTCAAAAAAACAAAAACAAACCGAAATAAAAAGCAAATAAAAGACGCTCCAAGTTTATGCGATAAAGTGCATTGATCGAAAAACAGAAGTTAGACGTGTGCAAACCGAGAGTGTGTTGGTCCAGTGGGGTTGTCTTCACATCCCCAAGCTTATGGTCTTCACCATCCTTGGATAGCTCTTGGTGCATCTCCTCTAATCCCTGTGAAAAAACTTCAAAACACCGTTTCTCCCATTTCTTTTCTGTGGGGTGACATTAGTAGTGATAGACAAATGAATTGCTTGCTGCATAAAATCCTTAAACAAAAATTCATATGAATGTCCAGAAAGTGTATAATGTTGTATGCCTACTTATAAACTCAATTGGATAAAAAGATTCAAGTTAAAAGTTCAAAGAATGCATCAAACAAAATGGGACAGAATCTGTCCAGAAAAACAGCAGCAGCAAAACGCATTTTTCTACCCTACTTAAATATGTCGAAAAATTCTGAAAAATTCATATACAGAGGATGAAAAGTTGCAACTACAGTTAAATATCAGCTCATTCGGAGTTACAGAATAAAATGAAAAATCATACCGTGCACAGATTCGTGCTGGAATAAAATCTCCGAATACAATAGCAACTTTTTCAAACCAAAATGGGTAAAACTTGGCACTTTATTAAAAATTCCAGAAACAAAACTAAAAACTAAGTCTCTTGTTACAGCAAGAGGACACAAAGAAAATCAAAAATAAAAACAACCGGGTTGCCTCCCGTAAAGCGCTTTCTTTATAGCCATATAGCTAGGCTTACTTACTTGGTATCAAGATGGTTGGAGTGAGGTGGCTTGGCATCCCCAAGCTTGAATTCTTGTACTTATTTGATATGTAGGGTGAGCCTAGGGGTAACATCCCCAAGCTTGAGTGTTTGTCCCTCTTGATCTTTGTTCATCACCCTCAACTCTTCCACTTGAAATTCTCTTTACACAAAACTCATCATAAAACTTGATTAGAGGGGTTAGTGTCTCCATAAATTAAATCCACATAGGTACAGCAAAGACATATCATGAGTTGATTCTAAACATTAACTATTGTTACTATGGTTGTGTATTGTTCATTGATCAAAAGAACCACACAAAACACAAGTAATGAGGCTAATGCAAAATAAAGACAGAATCTGTCAAAAACTGGACAGCCCGTAAAGAGTGAATTTTCAGAGGCACTTACGTTGCTCAAATCAGAAAACTTTTAACTAATGAAATGTGTAATAATAACTGAAGATTGCTGTCGTAAAATTTCAGGTCAAAATTCCTTTTCTGTGATTTTTAACATTTTTGCAGTGAAGCTAGGAATCTGTTTTCTGGACAGCAAATCACTATTGTCTGATCCCACCTCTCAAAAGAGGTTATTCTTGCCATAAAGATGAAAAATAAGATACAAAGGTGATGTTACAGTAGTAAACAAGCACCTTGACTCAAAAACCAAAACTTAAACTGAAGATAAAAATAAAAAAGAAACAAAAGAACCAAGAAAGAATCAAGAGAAACAAACAAAGAAGAAAGAAAATATTTTTGTTGTTTTTGATTTAGCAAAAGGCAAAAGAAGAAGCAAATATATACAACATAAACACTCTTTTTATTTGGTTTTAGCTTTGGGAAAAGTTTTAATGATAGAGACTTTGCAATGGTTCCATTGGCATGAACAACACATGTTCAAGGTCGACCCCAACATCTCCATTACTCATCCTTCTCATTTACTTTCCCAAATTTTATATAAAGTGAAAATCTTAAACTAGCAATTAGAAACAGTAGGTAAAGTTATTTCACATGTTTTCAGATATAAAGGTGTGCCCAAACAGAATAGGAAATAAAAGCATAAGAGCACACCACAAAACATTAAACCATTAACTTTTAAGTCTAACTCTTTCCTATGCATTGGCATTTTATATATGAATAAATAGCAGCAATTTTGTGGTAACCAATGCATGTAATGATCAGTAGGTTGCATTTTAAATAACATAGAAACATAAAGATAAGTCTTTCTTCCTCTCTCATAATAGTTACAAGTAGTGGAAGCAAATTTGATAAAAAATATTAGATTGGTGCAACTTTGCAAACTTAGGAACATATAGAGGATTATTAAAACTATCATGTGAGCTATTAGTGTGTTTTCCTCTCTCAAAATAATTGCAAGAAGCACCACAAACATGATGGTTATGGGTGAAATGGTTATTAGTGTAAGATAATTTCAGCCCACATAAGTACTTTTCAACATTAAAAGCTTCTCCTCCATGGTGTGAATAGGAGAGTTCAAAAATAAAGTAGGACTCTCATAAGTAAGAGTATTTTCACACAGCAAGTATATCATTTTTATCCTCACATGAAGTAGTAACAAGTTCTAAACATGGAGGATCATCAAGCATAGGATCATCATCTAGAGTACTATCATAAAACATGTCCAAACCATACTCCTCATCATTTTTAAAATTATTATCAATAATGTTCTCATTAGGCATAGGTTGATAGTCCTCCTCATCATCAGAATCATAAAAGCAAAGTTTATCATCAACAAAATTTTGAGTGTTACCCTCATCCATAGGTGGTGAAGGTGGAAGTTTCTCTCTTCATTCTCTAGTTGTTCATCATTTTCATCATCTTCTTGGGGTTGCACGGGCATCCCCAAGCTTAGGTTTTTATCCTCCTCTTCCTGCAAAATATTAGTATTTTCCGTGGCAGCAAAATTCTTTCTTTAGGAGTAAAATATTTAAGAAAAACCTTCCTCAAAATACTCCATTCAATAGTACTTCTTCATCCAAAGACATGAACCAATACGAGCATTACCAGATAAGACAAATATAATAGCTTCCTTTTTACCTGATCATCAGAAATACCAGGAAGCCTAAATAAACCACATATGTCTTCAATTGTCTCCACGTGTTCACGTGCAGACTTAGTTCCATCTCCTGTAAATGATTTTTCATAACTCTTTTAACATGACCAATGGGAATTTTAATCCCACTTTAGGTACCTCAGACACAGTAGTTTCAACCACTTTAGGAGCATTAGCATAAGCACTTTCATATAAAGCAAGATGCAGCGAAGCACGATTCATAAATGCCATAGTAACAATGAGATAAAACAGTAAATAAAATTCAGCTTTCAAGTTTCCTTACCAAACTTCTTACCAATAGCGCTACGCTCCCCGGCAACGGCGCCAGAAAAGTATCTTGATGACTCCCAAGTGCAGGAGATCAATTGTAGTACCTTTCGATTAGAAAAGGTTGTCGAACCCACGAGGAGCTGAAGGTATTGGTTAACAAGAATGATAAATAAAACAATGAAAGATGCAAGTGTTTTTGGGATTTTTGGTTGTATAGTTGCAAGAGAGTAAAAATGCTGAAGGTAAATGGTAGCAAGTAAAAGCTCTCAAAGAGAGAAAGCCCAATCCTCTATGCAGCAAGAGGACAAGCTCAAGTGTGTGTTTCTTATAGGTGGAAAACGTTCCCAAGGGCTACCTAGATTCATGGCATAAATATTTCTAGAACAACAAGGTAGCATTTTGTCAAGTTTTAATCTTCTTTGGACGGAGCCATAATTAGGGAAAGCTAAATAAATAAACTAAACCCCTTATGATGGTCTTATGGCCAAGTAAATGACTGCACAAGAGTTATTAAGACATAAAGTCCCACCATAGCATTACACTCTAAGGTCCCCGATACTAATACCTCATAAAGTAACTTCATGATTCGGTCTCAGGTTTACATGTCCTCCCAAGTCTTCCTCACTCCATTACACTACGGTGCTCTCCTATGAGCCCATATAGGTGAAGTGATGTGCAGTCGACGTTCGCACAACACCATCATAGAATTACATAAAAGATAAAAACTAGACAAAATACCAACACATGTCATATATAAATCATTGCCAATTCATCCTATGCCCCCAGGAACATGAGAGAACTACTCACAACGCAAAGACATGATATGATTCAATGGTATAAGTGGTACAACACAATCTGAAAATATAATCTCACCCCCAAACAATGACAAGTAGCCAATCATACACAGGTAGAATAGCACTTAAACAATAGCTAGGGTTCGAACAATCTCAAACTATGAGGGGGATGAAGTGGATCACGAAGATGGTGATGGAGATGGTGCTGGTCTTGACGGTGGTGTTGATGGAGACTCCGGAGGGGGGATGGAGGAGCCTTCCGGAGGTGATTCGGCGGCGTTTCCCCCCTCCGATCTTCTCCGGCGGCAGCCTTTGTCTCCTGTTTCGTGGTTTTGTGTTTCTCCGCCGCCTCCTCGCGAAACTCCTCGGGGAACTATTTTATAGACGTTTTTAGGTCAAGACGAAGCCACGGAGACGAAAACGGACGGCATCGGAGCCACGAGGAATAAAAGAGGTGGTCCCACACGGCCAAGGAATCTGGCCGCGTGGGACCATCTATTTTCTTCCTCGGACTTCCTTTTTCGCGGATCCTTGGCTCGTACGTCTTCTTATTTCCAAATATCGGGCCCCGTAAAATATTAGGTCATTTGGACGTCGTTTGGTCCCTGAAAGTCAAAAACATGGAAAAAGGGGTTTTCTGGTTCTGCAGGGTTAATTCCAAATAAATGGGGAAACTGTGAATTATCCCCTAAAATCATTATAAAACATAAATATAACCCATATATGATGCAAATAAGTTGGAATATCAAGTAATAAAATGTAAAGTTCATGTATGCATTTTACATGCATCATCGACAAACATCAAAACTTAGGGAAATTAAATGCTCTTTCACTAACAGGTACTCTAAATTACATATGAACGCAGAGAGCACTTAGGAAACGTTAACGAACCACATAGGATACATATATTAATAATAAAGATGACTAAACTACATACGGATTTGATATTAGTAATGAAGTAAACGATTACATATATGCTACTACTGATGATGACTCGGGCTCGTCGTCGTTGTACACCAGGGCCTCCCGCTGGCATAAAGTACCGTCGAAGATCTTGATGAAGAACCCGTTGTCGCCGTCGAATTCGAAGCACAAAAAGTGCCCCTTCTCAAGCTTGTATGCTTGGGCGAAAGACTTCCATCCCTGGCCGAGGTACAAATTCCCCCCGGCACTCACGGCCGTCTTCACCGCCCAGCTGCCGTTCTCGCAGTTCTCCATCTCCAGATGCATGGTACTTGGCACCTTGCCTTGGAGCTTCTCCGCGAACGTCCTCGGGAGCCTCAGGCGACTCTCGATGCCCTTGTATAGGATAACCAAGAACTCAAAGTCGTGCAGCTCCGGGGACATGTCTTCAGAGGACGGAGAGGACGACACCCATGGCGGGGCATTGCCGCTGCGCCCCCTACCACGGCCGCGCCCTCGTCCACGGCCACTCCCTCGTCCACGGCCGCGACCGCGGCTGGTACCTCTCGCCGGGGACATGTCTTCAGAGGACGGTGATGAAAGGACAAGGATGTCGCCTAGAGGGGGGTGAATAGGCGATTTAAACTTTTCCGGTTTAGGCTTGATAATTGTGGAATAAAACTAGGTGTTTAAATTAACAAGCCAACAATCTAAATATACTAGGCTCACCTATGTGCACCAACAACTTATGCTAAGCAAGACAAGCAACAAAGTGATAGCAATATAGAATACTTCAAGCACGAAGGCTATCACAATGTAAAGTGCATAAGTAAAGAGCTCGGGTATAGAAATAACAGAGGCACACGAAGACGATGATGTATTCCCGAGTTACTCCTTTTTAGGTGAGTACGTCTCGTTGGAGAGGTGTGAGGCACCACAAAGGTCGATCTCAACGCCACAAAGGCTCACCCTATTCTCCGATGAACCGCACCACAAAGGATTGGTTCACCTTCCACTATCGAAATCCTTGAAGGCAGAATCCGGAGCCTTTACAACAACAATCCGAGGCACAACCCACAAATGGATTGGGGGCTCCCGAACGGCTACAAGTGACCACAAAGGTCTCAACCACCACAAAGGCGTCTAGGGTCCAAACACCCAAGAGTAACAAGTTCATAAGCTTTCAACTTCCACGAATCCTCGTGGAGAGCACAAACCGATGCACAAAGCAATGGCAAGAGCACAATTGCTCAAATCCTTCACTCTCAAATCCCACCAAAAGCAACTAATACTTATGGGGGGAGAAGAGAGGAAGAACACCAAATCCCTCCAAAATCTAGATCCAAAGGCTTCCCCTCACTTAGAGGAGAGATTGTTTGGTGGAATGGTAGATCTAGATCTCCTCTCTCTTTCCCTCTAATTTGAGGCAAGAATCATGGAGGAATAGAGAGAAATCCAAGCTCAAGAAGGTCAACAATGGGGGGGCAGTTTCGTGCTTGAGAGTTGGGGGTCATTGGGGAAGAAGGTCCCCTTAAATAGGACCCCCAAAATCCAACCGTTATGTGAAAATCGCGTCCAGGAGCGGTACTACCGCTAGCCCAGCGGTACTACCGCCCCCTGGGGAGTTAGAACAGAGAAACAGGCTCAAAACAGGCTCCAGGCAGTGGTACTACCGCCCCGCTAGTCCCGGCAGCGGTACTACCGCTCCGGGTGATTTCGGGCGCTCAAACGGGCGCGGTACTGGACTCCCAGCGGTACCCGGCGGTACTACTGCTGGACAGAAAACTGCAAAAAACACCCAAACGAAAACGACGATATCTTGAGCATCCGAACTCCGTTTTCGATGATCTTTGGCTCGTTGGAATCGTAACGAAGAGATTTACAAGATCATGCAGAGAAACATCATAGTCCAACAATGGAGGATAAAACCAAATGAGGAAAGGTTAGACCTCTCGATAAAAGAACAACCGATAAAACCTCCAAACCAAAACCGCAATATGTTTCTCATCCGGACTCCGTTTTCTATGATCTTGGGCTTGTTAGAAGATACTCACAAGCTCTACAAGATTATGCATATACACATCATAGTCCATCATGTGAGGAGGAGAACACAAAAGGAGAGTTTGACCTCTCTATAAAAGACGAACCGGTAAAACCTCCAACATGAAAAACATCACAAGATATTCAAATGAAATCCGTTTTTGATAAACTAGAGCTTGGTATGGAGATGAACACAAGCTCTAAATTTCCACATGGATAAAAGCCAAATAAGAACCAAGAAAGATGATATGCCAAATATGCAAATGTTTGAGCTCTCCACAAAGATGCGATTAAGTTACTCACTTGAGAGCCCCTCTTGATAGTACGCCATCTATCCTATAACCCGGTCTCCCACTAACACCATGAGACCGGTAAAATAGAAACCCTATCAATATCATACCTTTGCCTTGCGCATTCCACTTGAGCTAGATGATGACGATCCTGACTCTCTCAAGTTGGAACACCTTTCTTGATTGTGCTTGGTAGCACATGCTTGATGAAGACTTCTCCAAATACTCCCCCATACACCATTATGGGAGAGCCTTGTTAAGCTCCGTCTTCATGAATCCACTTGCACTTTATCTTCTTCTCTTGATATAGATGATGGCTTGGGCATAAACATGAATGTTCACTCAATCTTCTTTTCCAAGCCATGCTTGCAATAAGCTCAACTCTACACATGACCATTCTTCATATAAACCTTTGAATAGAGCATTGATCATTATGTAATCTTCTAGAGTCCAACACATGAACTCCAATCTTTTCCTATGGACAAGATCTACAAGAATATCTCAATGCAAACATTAGTGCACAAGGATTGTCATTAATTACCAAAACCACGCATGGGGCAACACATGCACTTTCAGGTGAGGGCGACACCGATGGCATGGCATTGCCGCTGCGCCCCTTACCACGGCCGTGCCCTCGTCCACGGCCGCGACCGCTGCTGGTACCTCTCTCCATGGATTTGGACGGAGTGGATCTGGCGAAGTTTGAAAAATGGGAGGCGATGGACTGGGGCTTCAAAGAGACCGCTGCTAGCACCTCTCGCCATTTATACTCGTGGGTCTGCTCCGCCCACCTCCCCATCTGCCCCTTCGCTAGCCTCCACGTGTCAACATTTTCAGCGGTTGGAAAATTCTATCCGTTACCATAGAGGCATATATTGGAACCGGACAATTTTATTAATCTTTGCCAATATAATAAGTGACGGAGGTTAGACATGCTCCGTTGCCAATGTGGGCGGGCCAGCCGTGACCCAGGTCAGGCTTGTACGCATCGGCCGCGCGAAAGCGCGATTCTCCGTCGCCTAACTCGTGCCGTTTCCACAGAGGGGTATCCGATGTGTCGTTCTGTAGTAGTGGTCATGTCCTAGTTATGAATAGTTTTCTCGTTGATTTTGACCCTTTACGTAAAAAAAGTAAATGTATAAAATTTTATGTGTATTAGTTTCAAGGGAAATGATAAACATGAATTTTAACCCATTTTGGAAAAAAAAATCTCCACAAAATGGACTATCTTTCAAGCCATACGAAAATGGCCATGCCCATAGCCATGGCATAGTTCATGATAATATGACCATATTTAGCACAAAGGTACATCTTGCATTGATAAGTAATAGTGCCAAAAAGAGCTTCAACTTCTTTCATAAAATGATTATTTATTTTAGCAAAACTTATTTAAGTAGGTTATGCCATAAAAATCTCAGAACAAATGATTCATCACCACCTAGTTTTGTTTTATAGAACTAAGGATGAGCACGAATTTTCCGATTTTGTTAATTTTGAGTATTTGTCTCCTAAACACCTCCCAACGCTAATTTTATTTGGGAAAGCGCCAGCTTCAACATTGAAGTCATTTAAAACCAAATTACTAAACTTCACACCATTGTTACTCTTGAAATCGTCCAAATTAAAGTTTTTTGTGCTTTATCTCGTCATTCTTCTGAACATTATTCTATTGTGGCAGTCAACCATATTTTTTCAACTTAGGATTTTAATTTGGACAAATAAAATGATATCATAAATGTGCTATCTTTTAAATTCTATCAAATTAAATGAAGCGAGTTCTAGCAGTAATCTTTTTTGGGTAGCGGGAAAAAAAATCCGCCAAATAGTAGTTTTTTTTTGGAGTGAAATCCCCCAAGAAATGGGCCGGCCCACTCAGATCCGATTTCGTGCTCGTGATGATCAACCAGTCTCGTTCTGAAACCCTAGCCTTTCCCATGGCGGCGGCGATTCTTGTTCCACGGCGGCTGTCCCGGAAAATGATCGGGAGGCGGATGAGCGGCTGTTGAAGAAGCAGAAGCATGGGCAGGAGCAGCCGCGGACGGCGGAGGAGAAGAGGGGGATCAATCCTCTCGACCCGAGGTACAGCGAGTACGACCCCAAACAGAGGGAATACGTATACACCCGCTACTTCTTCAACCCCAACATCGATCTCGACTTGGAGTGTAAGTTCTTGTCCATACCGACTCTCCTGCTGGTCGTTGTTGATTAGGCATGACAACCGTGGATACAGCTATGATGCGATTTCTTATACTGTACTGTAACTGTTATCAAGTTCTTCTCTGTGTTGATGCACTGGGATGAGTGTTCTGGAATTGGAAAAGAAATCGAGTTGTACTTACTCATTGTCTCATTGGCTGCGCAAACCATTAGGGATCGCTTAATCTTGCACATAAACACCAGTTAATTCGACTATGCACTGCACTTTTTAGGTTGATTCGGCAACTTGCTCAAAAAAATATTGCAGAGTTGAGGTACCTGGTGTCATAGTTGAGGTACCTAGTTGGCTCCGGCAGAAGGCCAGTGGATTTAATGTTCTGTTACTCATGGTTAAACTGAATGCAGTATTGTTCTTCTAAATGGAGGGGACTAGCGCCAACCATCTCAGGTGAATTATTGGCATCACAAGTGCAAATATATCTCGTTCTTCATGCCAAACATGTCTGCTTCAGCTTGTTATTTTTTATCTTTGCAGAATCCGTCAATAGCTTGGGCATGACAGAAATATGTGATGCCAACTCTGTTTCCTCTCAGTGAATTATCTCGACCCATCACCCTTTCTTTTTTCAGTCCATTTTGTATAGCTCAATTTTTTACTTATTTTCAGATTTAAGAAAATTTTCTATTTAGCGCCATTCAATAAATTAATAAACTAATGCACGAATAAGATAATATTCAATCTACATATTAAATTAGCATTACAACCAACAATTAATATGCAATCTAAGGTAAAACCAGTCCGTTTCTTTCTATGGCAGAAAAGCCTTTTCCATTTATTTCGAATAAAACATGAACATCACAAACACTGATTTTCATCAAGTTTCATATACTACTCATTTGTAATCAGCAAGTATTTTTTGTTTTAGGAACGAATCGTCACAAGTAGCACAAGTAGTCTTTTCTCCAGCACAGCTCCATCCATGGTTTTCGAGTCGCGACTCAAGCAAGTCGCCAACCGCCCACGACTTGGCGATTAATCGCTCCAAGTCGGCGATTAGTCGCGAGTCGCCGCGGTTTTGAGAAAACGACTCGGCGATTAGTCGGCGACTCAAAAACCATGGCTCCATCCACAAGATATTTCACCGAAGCTATCAACCATGTTTCAAATTGAAAAGAATACAAAAATTGATAAACTAAGCTTTTCATTATCCATACACAAATTACAGAGTAGAACCTCACACATTTAAACTGAAATAAACACAAACTAATGCCTAGTTCTTCTTAGAGATCCAAAGGCATTGACCATACCACAAACACATCATTAACTAAAACGAAACTTGCATCTCTCTGATAGAACCCTAGTGCATCTCCTAGCTGACACTAATAAGAGAAAATCACACACACATAAGAACTGCAAAATACATCTCCAAACATCAACAAGCTAGTACTTTTTCCTCTCAACCTAAATAGAAATCTTCTTATTCGGCTTCTCGGACCGCCCTTCTTCTTGCATCTCACCGACCACAACGCCTAGAAGAGGCGGATGTAGGCAAGGAGCGGCTCTGGGTCGTACTCCGCCCTTGGGTACACCACAATGAAGCCAAGAACAGCTCCATCGACTAGGTACACGCGGCGGTCCAGCAGCGCTGCATCACGCTCGGTGTTGAGGATGGCAAAGAGGCAGTTGCCAGTCCCCCACAGAAGGGTGAACGGCCGGTGCCCTTGGTAGCCATACCTCAAGAACCTATCAGCAACGCGGACAACGTAGCGGGTGGGTGGTGCAGTGCTCAGGATGCGAACGATGGTGGTGTGGTGCGCGCCGATGCGGTTGGGGAGGTGGAGGTGGAGGTCTTGGTGGCCTGCCATAGTTGCTAAATAGCTTTGCTTGCGAGCTTGGATCTAGCCTATTGCAGAGAGAAGAGAGATGAGACAGAGGAGTGAATTACTACTGCTTGGTGGTTCTGCTAGAGAGCGCAGCCACCGGGTCTTTTTATAGGAAGATGCGAGGGGATGCCAACTGTTTTAGAGATTAATTCTTGGATGCAGAATCTGTCACCAAGCAGTAGCACTTCACTCCTCTGCCTCAGCTCTTTTCTCCCTGCAATAGGCTAGATCCAAGCTCGCAAGCAGAGCTCTTTAGCAACTATGGCAGGCCACCAAGACCTCCACCTCCACCTCCCCAACCGCATCGGCGCGCACCACACCACCAGCGTTCGCATCCTGAGCATTGCACCACCCACCCGCTACGTTGTTCGCGCTGCTGATAGGTTCTTGAGTTATGGCTACCAGGGGCACCGACCGTTCACCCTTCTGTTGGGGGCTGGCAACTGCCTCTTTGCCATCCTCAACACCGAGCGTGACGCGGCGCTGCTGGACCGCCGCGTGTACCTAGTCGATGGAGCTGTTCTTGGCTTCATTGCGGTGTACCCAGGGGCGGAGTACGGCCCAGAGCCGCTCCCTGCCTACATCCGCCTCTTCTAGGCGTTGTGGTCGGTGAGATGCAAGAAGAAGAAGGACGGTCCGAGAAGCCGAAGAAGATTTCTATTTAGGTAGGGAGGAAAAAGTACTAGTTTGTTGATGTTTGGAGATGTATTTTGCAGTTCTTATGTGTGTGTGTGATTTTCTCTTATTAGTGGCAGCTAGGAGATGCACTAGGGTTCTATCCAAGAGATGCAAGTTTCGTTTTAGTTAATGATGTGTTCGTGGTATGGTCAATGCCTTTGGATCTCTAAGAAGAACTAGGCATTAGTTTGTGTTTATTTCAGTTTAAGTGTGTGAGATTCTACTCTGTAATTTGTGGCAGAAATTATGGATAATTAAAAGCTTAGTTTATCAATTTTTGTGTTCTTTTGGATTTGAAACATGCTTGATAGCTTCGGTGAAATATCTTGTGGATGGAGCTGTGCTTGAGAAAAGACTACTTGTGCTACTTGTGACGATTCATTCCTAAAACAAATAATACTTGCTGATTACAAATGAGTAGTATGTGAAACTTGATGAGAATCAGTACTTGTGATGTTCATGTTTTGTTCGAAAAAATGGAAGAGGCTTTTCAGTCATAGAAAGAAACATACTGGTTTTACCTTATATTGCATATTAATTGTTGGTTGTAATGCTAATTTAATATGTAGATTTCATATTATCTTATCGTGCATGAGTTTGTTAATTTATTGAATGGCGCTAAATAGAAAAACTTCTTAAATATGAAGATAAGTAAAAAATTGAGCTATACAAAATGTACTGAAAAAAGAAAGGGCACTGGAGTTAAGGATTGATCCCCCTCTTCCCATGGCGGGCGGCGATTCTTTTTCCACGGCGACTGTCCCGGAAAATGATCGGGAGGCGGATGAGCGGCTGTTGATGAAGGAGGAGCAGCCGCAGACGGCGGAGGAGAAGAGGGGGATCAATCCTCTGGACCCAAGGTACAGGGAGTACGACCCCAAAAAGAGGGAATACGTATACACCCGCTACTTCTTCGACCCCGACATCGATCTCGACTTGGAGTGTAAGTTCTTGTCCCTACCGACTCTGCTGCTGGTCGTTGTTGATTCGGCATGTCACCCGTGGACATGAACCCAGTTTTATTTTGGTCCGTCCAAATAGCTATGATGCGATTTCTGGTAACTGTTATCAAGTTCTTCTATGTGTTGATGCACTGGGATGAGTGTTCTTGAATTGGATAAGAAACCGAGTTGCACTTTCTCATTGGCTCCGCAAAACATTAGGGCTCGCTTAAGATTGCACATAAACACCAGTTAATTCGACTATGCACTGCACTTTTTAGGTTGATTCGGCAACTTGCTCAAAAGAATATTGCATAGTTGAGGTACCTGGTGTCATATGTAAAGATATCCATGCCCTGGTGTTTGGTACAACTAGGGTCAAGTTTAGTGGTGCAAAGTACACTTCACTGTAAAATGCCGCTAGCTTTCTCAGCTATGATGACTTTTTACCAGTTCATCCAGCATTCAGTTCATTCTTGAGATTTGCATGCCTAGTAAATAGTTGCTGGAAAGAAAAGTTAACCACTCCTTTCAATGTGCAATTGAACCATGCAGGCTATTAAAATTCATCTTATGCCATTCAATTTATACCTTTTCTAGACTGAGAACTGACTTTGAAGGTTCCATATATAGGATTGTTTCTCTTGGTAATGGATCCATCCATTTTACGTCTGTTATTATTCATGTATTTGAAATGAGTGTTGGTCTCTTTTGACAGCCCCTGCTTGTCTAATGCGCCATACTGACAAAAAATTCAGAGCGGGGTTACCATTGCCTAACTCTGCAAATGTGCTCTCGGTCAAGATTGTGTCCTCTGACTATGACTACCCACTTAATGTTTATGGACGATAATAGCCAGGGATAATCTGGATAGCCATTGTACCTAGCTATTCCGGCGTGGCAAGGACAATTGCCAGTCCATCACCTCGAAGGTATTATATTTTTATTTTTATTTTTATTGCACAATATGCGAAGCACTTCTATACACATATAATTTCCTAGTGGTTTATTCCTTGTATTGTTTCTCAGTTCAGTTATCCGATTGTGGTTATTTTAAATAAGAATGATTAATTCATAATGGAGAAAATATGGGTGCTAATCGTCCATTAATTGTTGGCACGTGAAATATATTTGCAACTTTGTGCGATTGAAAAGTCCAACAAGTTTATATACAATCGAGTACTATGTTGTCTATATATGGTATTGAGCGGAGTAAGTTCTGTTTTATACTTGGACCATCAATCCATCATACAGTTCTCATATTTATTTCTGCGGAAATTATGCAGGACCATTGTTCGTTCGATGATGTTTATAAAATAGGTTCCTTCGTTATGAATAATCCCCATTAAGGTTTTGTATGTTATATATATACTTATTAAACAGTCAACTTGATAGACGGTTATTTATGTTTGCTGTGCTGATATATGTTTACTGTATGTTGATTTTAACTTCAACCAACACATAAGTTTGTTCCCATTTAGCCAATAATGTTAGGTGGCCTGCGATTTACCAACACTCGTGTGCTTCAGTTTTTTCTGTACCACAAACTGTGTTAGGCTATGAAGCACTGATACGGCCAGACGGATACGGCGATACGGATACGGCGATACGGGATACGGCAATTTCAGAAAACAGCAATACGGCGATACGACAAGTATATAAATAAAAATAATAAAATGCCATGTAATAAAGACAGAATAATTGAATGTATGAGATGAGATCCAAATACTGCCCCATCTGTTTCCTTTTCAGGTCCACAATGACTGAATGATCATCAATTTCCACGATCCTCGTGTTACTTGCAAAATAGATCATATGCTGGCATTAGAATTTGAGATAGACGTAACACATATAAGCATGATAAATTGAGAAACGCTGAAGAAATTGGCTTGTAGTTTGCTTACCTAATGATATTTTGCATTGACAATACCAGCCTCAGCCTCTGCATTATAAGACTAAGGGCATCTCCAGCCGGCCCCCCCAGCGCCCCCCCAGGCGGCTTTTTTAGCGCCGGCGGAAGCAAAACCTTTCCAGTCGCGCCCCCAGGAGGCCGATTTCCGCCGTTTCGCGCCGTTTCTAGCGCCGGCGTTCCCAGGCCAAACCCAACTGGCCGGGTTCGGCCTGGGGGGGCAAAAGGCGACGTGGGCCAGCCTTGTCGGTGAGATGAGGCGTTTTCCCCTCCCCTTTTCCCCTTTGCGCGCCAACTCTCCCACTATATCCCCTCCCATCCCGCAGCTCCCGCCATTTTCCCCCATTCCCCCAAGATTTCGCCGCCATGCCGCCCAAGAAGTTCACCGGTCCACGCACCTCCGCCGCCGTCGTCGCCGCGTCCTCCTCCACCTCTGTCGCCATGAAGAAGAGGAAGCCCAGGCAGCCGAGGACGAAGCCGGACGGCATGACCACCGCCGAGTGGATCTCAGAATTGGCGCGTTGCAAGGTCGAGACAGCTAGCCGCCGGAAAAGGGAACAGGCGCAGCGCGCCAGGGAGCTGGCCGAAGGTGGCGGCGATTCCGGCGCCCAAGAAGACGAGGAAGAAGGTGAAGAAGGAGAAGAGGAGGTGAGGGAGGTGGATGCGCCGATTCCACCGCCCAAGGTGAGGATCGGCCTCCCACCTCACCCTCAGTTCGCCGGATGGGCCAGCCAGTCCAGCGTGGCCTCGCCGACAGGGTTCTCGCCGTCGGGCTACTCGCCGTCCCCGTCGCCTCGCTGGAGCGTGTCCCCCCACTACGTCCCCGTGTACGCCGACAGCGACCCACTCGGCGGATTCAACCCCAATGTCGCCTTTCCGCACGGTGCGCCTCAACCTCCGCCGCCCCTCCTCCCCCGTATGCGGGATCGCCTGGATACTCGAGCTCGCCGTCGCTCCGCCGCAACCTCAACCCCATCCTGTTCGGCGGAATGCAAGGGGACACCTTCATGGGCGATCTCATCACCACCGGCTCCAATGCTGCGGCCGCAGCCCCTGGGTTCTTGTCGCAGGCCGTAGATTCATCGCAGGCCTTCGTGGAGCCGGAGAGGCAGGAGACAGCCGAAGAAGATGGCGAGCCGGTTGTGGACGAGGTCCCCGGCGAAGAAGCCGCTGCCAAAGGCAAGGCGAAGAAGAAGGTCCCCAAGGTGCCGAAGCCGGCCGAGCCTCGGATCAAGTGGAGCTACAAGGAAGATGTGCTCCTCGCCCAAGCATGGATGAATGTGAGCCAGGACCCGATCATCGGCGCAAACCAGAACATGGACAACTACTGGAAGCGGATCAAGACTTCGTACGATGAGCGCCGGATCGTCGATCCCGAGTACGCCTCCTGCCTTGATCGCGGCGAGGAGGCCATGGCGAACCACTGGGCGGTGATCCAGCATGCTTGCAACAAGTGGCACGGCATACAAGAGGAATGTCTGCATCGGCCGAAGAGCGGCGGCAACGCCGAGACGGAGGTGAGCTTCTTTCCGCCATTTCGGCGCTTGTTTCCCCCAGCTATGTTTGCTCATTCGGCGCTTTTGTTCGGCCTTGTAGTATGTTCGCATGTTCGACATGTACCGCGCCGACGAGAAGGTCGAATTCAAGTTCCTCCATGTCTTCACGAAGATCGAGGGGTGCGAGAAATGGAAGCAAGTCCGTGACCAACTTCGCAAGGCCAAGGAGTACGTCCCCGACGCGGCGGCAGCTGGAGCATCTGAAGGGCGCCCGGACGGTCACAAGAAAGCCAAGGCAGCGAAGGATGGGGCACCAGCGGCGGCCAAGCTCCAGGCGTCGATCGAGACGTGCATCGTCGATGTCGCTGCCAAGGCCGCCAAGAGAGACGAGAAGACGGAGGCGAGGTGGACGGCGCTCATGGCTAACCAGGGTACCAAGCTTGACCTGCTCAAGACCACCGCCGCGGCGAAGAAGAGAAACAATGACCTCGCCTTCCTCATGGGCGGCGACCCTACGGCGATGGACCCCCAGGTTCGGGTGTGGTTCATGGCGCATCGCGAGGCCATCCTCTCCACCCCGACGACGGCACCTCCGCCGAACACCACAGACGGTTCAACCGACCCGAGTCCCGCCACTGCTGCAGCCGACACGAGCTCGGCCACCGGCACCGCCGACACGGCCACGCCGCCGCCGAGCACCGCACCGATCGCCGCTCCGAGCTCCGCCCCTACTCTGACGACTGCACGCATCGACCTGGACGACGACGCCGAGGTGTCGCCGGTGACCATCTGATCTGCGCCATCAGCATGCCGAATACGGCACTACGTCGCCGGCCAGTGGCATGAATTCGATCGCCCGTTCGTGGCTTCTTTTGTATGATCGCCTATATGTATGATCGCCAAACTGTGGCTATCTTTGGATCGCCGAACTCGGGCTGATTTTGGGGCGGGAATATGAACTTTTAAATTATGTTGATTTGTGTTCGCCTTGGGTGGCCGAACGGCTGGAAAGCCCAACCCTCCCAGGCCAAAGTTAGCGCCGGCGCAAAGCCAAAAAGCCGCCGTTTTTCGGCCTGGGGGGGCCGAACGGCTGGAGATGCCCTAATGTCTGCAGATGCCATGCGGGAATGTCACTCCCTAGCCAGCCCCAGCAATCAAAGCATCAACACGCATTGCACAACCCAGAAGGAAGCAGCAAGGAAGCAATCACGCACGCCTAGCAGTTCAGAACAGTAGCACAGACGCCAAGCAGATCAGCAAGCAAGCACCAAGCAGCCAAGCACGGAGCAGCAGCGCCATGAGGAAGATGGGAGCAAGCAGGGCGGAAGCAGTTACCTTGCTGCTGGCGACGGACGGCAGCGGAGGCGAGTCCAGGCGGCGGAGAGGGGCGAATCTAGGCGGAGGTGATGTGAATCCGGGCGGCGGCGGCACGATTCCGGGCGCCGGCGACGAGATTCCGGCCGGCGGCGCGTGCGAGTCCAGGCGGCGGCGGAGGCGAGTCCAGGCGGCGGAGAGGGGCGAATCTAGGCAGAGGTGATGTGAATCCGGGCGGCGGCGGCACGATTCCGGGCGCCGGCGGCGAGATTCCGGCTGGCGGCACGTGCGACTCTAGGCGGCGGCGGACGGGCGCTCGATCCACTTTCCTGCCAAATAGAGAGAGAGCTCGCTGGGGGTTAGGGTTAGTGGTGTGCGTCAGCTCAGACTGGGCTCTTCCCGTGTCCCGCCGCCGTATCGCCGCTGTCCCCGCCGCGTATCGCCATTTTTTTCTTTATTTTTAAATCGGAAAAAGGGGACACGCCAGGGATACGTGTATCGGTGAAGTTAGGTACGCGGATACGCCGGACTTTGACGTATCGGTGCTTCGTAGGTGTTAGGTGTTATTATTATTATTATTATTTATTTAGTGTTAATAAAAGCCATGCAAACGTGATATGCACCTGAAAGTATTCCCCTATATATAAAAGTACATCAGATTCACCCTCCAAACCGGCCTCCACGTCGCCCAAATAACATCGGCCGTTCGATCGACCAAACCAACGACCAAGATCTCTTTAAGAATCGTGCGCACTGTAGCACGGGGATTTCTACCAATCACAGCTCACGCACGATTTTTGGCGCGGTCGATTTTACGAAAAAGAAGCCGAAACTTCCAAAAAATGAACCCGCAGTCCACGTTTCAGCACTCCGAAGGACCTATCCGCAATTCCATAGAAACACATGGACTTTTCTGTAAAAATATCCGCAGACTTCTTCTTCTCCTCTCTCTCTCGCGAACGGCGCGGAGGTCGCCGTCGACACCGCCGTGCTTCGCTGCTGCTCCGCCGTTCCCCGCTCAAATCGAAGCCCATAGGCCGCTCCGCCGTCGTCGCCTCCACATCCTCCCCGAGCGCCGCCTGCCGCGACGAACGAACCGCACCGGGATCTCCGCCGCCGTGCCGCTGCCCCTCCGCCGCGTTTGGTGGTCACCGGCGACGCTCCGGTGGCCAATCTGTGGTGGCGCCGCCACCTGCACGTACCCCGCGCTCAGCCGCGTTCGATCCGCCCACCCGCGCAACCTGGGGCGCCCTGCTGCGGCTCCGGCGAAGTCAACGCCGCCGCGACGGTGGCAGACCTAACCAGCCGGAGAATGACGTCATCGCTGACGTCATTGACGGTCCCACCTGCCAGAATTTTAACATATTTCAAACATTTAAAAAAACCTGCCCTGTGGGACCCACGTGATAGAAATTTCATAACTACAAGAAAAATACTAAAATCATCCAAATTACAATTTAACATAACAATTATAAAAAATATTAAAATTCAAAAAAAAAATCATATCTTCAAACTACACTTTGAAATAATACAAATAATATATCAACAACTAAAAAAAAAATTAAAAATTTATATATTCCAATCTATAATTCATAATAACAATTACAAAAAATACTAAATTCAAAAAATTCATACCTTCATAACTACAATTCAAAATAATAAAAACAACATGTCACAATTTTCTAAATTTTGCAAATTATCAAACTTTCCGCACAGAAAACATTCCAACATTCGAAAAAAAAACTCCCAACCTACAATTCAAAATAACAATTTTTAAAAAAGTGTTAAAACTCAAAAAAAAAAAAAATTATACCCTCGGAACTACAAATCAAAAATAGCACAAACTATATACCAACAATTATAAAAAAATGCTAAAACTCACAACAACAAAAAAACATATCTTCCAAATTACAATTCAAAAATAACAATTATTGAAAAATGCTAGAAACTTCCAAAAAAAAAAATTATACCCTACAAACTACAAATCAAAAATAGCACAAACAATATACACGAGTGCAACGCTTAGACGCGCCAAATTTCTAACTGTATCTTACGCAAACTTTATGCATTACCTATTCACATATTTTGCAAAGAAAAAAGAAACATAACTTTATCGGTATGAAATCCATGCAATAATGAAGTTAAACCTACACGAGTGCAACGCTTAGCCGCGCCAAATTCATTTCCTCTAATGACGGACTGATTTTAAATTGAGTTAAATAAATGCTCATAAACTGTATTCCTTCCGATTATACAGTTAAATTAAGTATTTAAGTCGAAATACAAATGTGTTGTATGAATCCAAATAGGTTACCATTTATATATGATATAACTGAACTCTCACCACGACAGGTGGGCTTAGTTTATCTTCAAAATTCCCACAAAATGATTGCTACTACAAAATCAACACCTCTAAATCTACCCATTATAAAAAAATAAAACAAATATTAAAATAAAAACAAAAATAAATGCTACCTATTTACGACATAACGCAAACATGTTTTCATATTCCAATTCCATGAATATTTGTAGGAACTACAAATTCAATTTCCCCTAAATATAGAATAAATTTAAAAAGTGCTCACATAATATATTCCCTCTGATTATTGTGTTAAATAAAAAAATTATGACAACATGGAACCATATTTCATCAATTCAATTTATTTAACATATTTAAAGATAACAAAACTTAACTCTCTCTAGCTATGTAGCTAAATTTTAAATACTTTATTACATGAATATCTAGAGAAAATACAAATTAATTTCCTCTGCTTATGAATTAAACTTAAATTGAATCTAATAAATGCTCATAAAATGTAATTCCTCCGATTATGGAGTTCAATTAGTTCCAAATGAATACAATAAGTTCCAACGGATTTCAGCATTACACAAACTTCTTTCAATTTCACTACTTTTTAAACCTACACAATTTCTAAATATACACGTTCCCAAATTTAGATTTCATTTACTCCACAAGCGCGGCATTGCCGCGCTCATTTCCCTAGTATTTGCTGATAGTTGCCTCATTCAAACACAAGCAAAGGAACCCTAAAGCACTGGTTCCAAACATAGGTAAATCCAAAAGACACCAGCAACTTCTGTCTGTACTTATTTTGCAGGATAATTCGTTGATTTTGACTGGCCCGAAGAGAGGACTCTTGCTATGTGATTCGATATTCTTTGAAATAGATCTCAAGGTTAAGGATGTGCATGGTAGGGTAGGGTGGTCGAGGATGAAAGATTTAGCAAAGGCTTATTGGAGTTGGATGGCATCATAAGACAGACATCAATTGTCAAACATGGGGTTGAAAACTACAGACTTGTCAGCATGCGCAGCACATTGGATTTAAGCTACGCATTTGTTAGGAATGCAGTGGAGGGCACTGTTGAGATCAGGATCCTTGAGGGACCCGTTGATTTCCATGGGAAGATCATCGCTTCCACTACCAGTGTTCCGTGTGACATTGTCCTACATGATAGCAAAGTGAATGGCTTGCTTACTGCTGGTAATAATCGAGTCATGCAAACAGCGCGCCGCATAGTAGTTGTATCTGTAGATGAGATGCTCCTGCTGACTGTTGCTCCTGAAGGTGGTGATGAATTCCCTGGACACACTGTTGAATTTACTCCACAGCTCAACAGTTATGATGAGGAGAACATCGTCTGTGGTAACTATAAGATGCAAGTCAAGGTCACTTGGTCCATTTCAATATAATTCCTGGTTTACTAGTTGTGGTATGTCAGGTTTTTGATCCTTTTATGGTAACAATTAATGTATTATCATACAATTATCAGAACAGGTGTTGGTATTGACATAAGAATCCTCGCAATGCACCTAGATTACCAAATGAAAGCATGAGGCTTGTTACGGTAGCAGTTACTTGCGTGGCCTTTTCCTTCTTTGCTGGACTTCCAATACATTGCTGTAACTGAGCATAACAAAGGTATGTCAATTATTCTTATCAAGGTAACTGTACTAATTCCATTGGTCAAAATGAATAGGATAAATTATGCATGTGTAATCTCAAGGCTTCACTTTACCTAACTTTCCTTTCATGTTTAGTCATAGAAAACAGAATCTCAAGGCTGGCAACCCAAGCTTTACTTGTAATAATGCCTGGACTTCTGAAAGAAATGCAAGGGAAAAACAGCTCCGCACCAAGTTCAGATACTACATTGAAGGTTTGTTGTATTACCTATTTACTTTTCAAGGTCATTAGAATGTCCCCTAGACCCTAGTTCTGATCGGATGGTAGCTGAAGCTGACATTGGGTAGAACTCACCTGTTCGACAATTTTCTTGTTTCTGCTGCTGTTACTGTCAGTTTTCTTAGTACTTTGCTCCATGTTCGTATGTGCACTGACCTATTCCTGTAATGGCTGTATGCAAAAATTCTGCAGATGTTAATGGTGTCATCACAACAGTTTCAGATCCCTGATTGATAATTTCTTTGCCTTGTGTTTCCAGGGCATTCTTATCTTTGTTGCAGTATTTATTCCCTCATCTCTTATTGATGTTGAGGCTCTAGCTTTAGAGAATGACTTAACCCCAGGATAGCAAGACACTGTGAATCTTATCTGTGATTGATATCTACTACCTCTGCAACAATATTCGCTAACTCTAGAACACAGTTTGAAGATCTAACTTCTGCGCCAACACTCACCAAATACAAGCTCTTCTAACCCCGGCAAGTGTAGCTCGTCAATGCAAGCAAAATTTTGAGTGGCCAGGGACAATCTAGTTACACGTGGATGCACTTCGTTGCCCAACGGCCTTTTTCCGTGCAGACTTGGGACAGAATTATATATCATTCACATCTGTGCCTCGACCTGCGGTTGTAATGACTGATGATCTTGAAAGACCGAGGAAATGAACTGATTTTCAGTAATCTTTGCATCAGTAATTAACAGCTGCAGCAGCTGAATTCGCTTAATGGCAATGCTGAACAACGTTATTAGTCTGTAGCACTTCTTTTTTCCCTGTTGCTGTACTGCCGTTTGTTTCTGTATCAGCTATGTACTAGTGTAGTATGTACACCTACTGCCTTTAATAGAATGGAAATCAACGTGCAGAAAAAATCTGTATATGTTTTCTTTATAGATCAGAGAACATGAATCTCTCTTTTTATTTACAGTCTGTATGTGAGTGTCCAAGCTGAACTCAAGAAACATTGCAAAAGCAGCAAAGAGATAACAGCCGAGGTCCATTCAAAGCCACCGGAGAAATCAACCATGCTCAACAAAACGATTGCTCGAGGCCTCGAGTACAACATAAAACTTGTGTCGCTTGCATTTTGATGTGACTAATGAAATCATACTCTTGGATTTGGGAATCATATATGAAAAGAATGTGGAGCCCTTCTCCACTGAATTATTCATCTTGACAACAGCTTGGACATAAGAAATTTGACAAGGAATAAAGTCTGAGCACAAACAGTTTTTCTTTCTTTCTTTAAACCCAATGAGTAGTTACAGTGCTGGCGCAGTTCATCGACGGATGAACTCGTAAATACAACACCAATCAAAAGAATGATACATTTAGCACAATTCTATAGTACAACTGATGCTATGCAATGCCATAATTGTTTCCTGGCGTCTATCAGCTTGGGGTCGATGTGTAGCAAGTTCATATAAATAGACACATGTCGCTCTTCGTGAGGAGGCAACGAGCCCCAAGCATCCGACATGGAAGAGTTGCCCCACCCCGGCCACGCGGCGAGGTCGTCACCCTCGAGCTAGCAACTGCAAGCATATCCTCCCCGGCGGCGATCACGTTCCTTCCCTTCGCTGGACGTTCAGCGCCGTCATTGTCGTCGTCGTCAGGTTCGCCTTCAGCGCCGCAATGTTCCGGCAATTGCAGCTTCATGCCGGCGTGGGCCGTGTGGCCGTGACACCTGAGCCACGGCTCCGCCACCTTACCCTCCAGCTCGGCGCGCATCCACGCCATGAAATTCGGTGTGCAGTCCTCCGGGCGGAGGATGCCAACGTTTGGTCGGTGGCCGCTCCGAGTCCGAGTCCAAACTCCTAATCGGAGTTCAGTTCGGAGTCGGCGAGCGTCGGGTCAATATAATGATCACGGATCACAGGAGCGTTGTCGCACAAACGAAGTGAACGACAGGAGAAGAAACCGGTCAGACGATCGAGAGATACCGCGCCCCAGCATGGCCACGATTCCGCAGGAGTCGCGCAATCCCTGGGTCACCGAGCTACGTGATTGGGAGACGTTCAGACCCCCTACCCCCGTCCCCGACCTCCTGATCGCCATAACCCACATCTTCCTCGTGGACCCGGCGAGTGCCGCCGGCAAGGGTGTCGTGCACGCCTGCATTAAGATAGGCACGCTTAGGTACACGCTTGCGGCGCTGTCGGCGGAGAGCCCCTCCGCGGAGCTGCCGGAGCCGTTCGTCCTGGACCAGGAGTTTACCCTGTATGTGCCGGGAGGCTACTGCCGGCCATGCGACGAGTTAGTCATCCAGGTTGTGGGCGAGTATCACCGCAGGAGCTCCCTGATTTCAGAGGACGATGATGAGCACAGCGACGACGGGGATGACAAATACAGCACGGAGGAGGAGATGGAGGAGAAGGAGGACGACAGCGATGCCGAGCGTGTACCTAAGCCTGCCGATCTTGATGCAGGCGCGCACGACACCCTTGCCGGCGGCACTTGCCGGGTCCACGAGGAAGATGTGGGTGATGGCGATCACGAGGTCGGGGACGATGACGACGACATCGATGACGAGGACGACGAATACAACACAGAGGAGGAGGAGGAGGACGACAGCGATGCCGAGGATGACGAATACAGCACCGAGGAGGAGCAGGAGGAGGAGGAGGAGGAGAGCCACGGCGAGGTCAACGGACAAGCGGCCATGGCAAGAAGCGCTGGCCACGACTCGATGCTACAAGGCAGGGATATTATTCCCCATGGGCAGTTCGTTGGAGGGACGGAGCCGCGGTTCGCCTCGGCCGGGAGCACGTCCGGCTTCATGCGAGTCGCCGTGCGGAGCCAAGCAGAGGGAGACGACTGCGACGAGCAGATGATCTCCGTGTTCTACCGCTGCACCCACTTTTCGGCCGCGTCAAACGGAGGCGTGCGGGAGAGCGCAAACAGCACGACAGTGTGCCAGCTGATCCGGTTCGTCGTCCCACCCGGCGGCGACACGGCGAGGTCGCTGAAGTGGGTCGGCTGGTCCCTGGCCGCGCTGGTATACCCGGGCCGCTTCCACAAGCGGCTCCAGAGGCTATGGTCTAGCTTGATCGCCGACGTGAGCGTGCCGACACCTGCCGCGCGCGTCGAGTTACTCGTCGATTTTGGCATCCGCCGGACGGTGGATCGAACATCGGAGCGCATGGAGCGCATGCGCGCCACGCTGGACGGAATGTTGGGGAAGGATTTCCACCCGGAGCGCCATCTGGAGCTCCGCCTACCGGAGCCGCCGCATTGCGGGGCAACAGGGGAGGATTGCTCCGTTTGCTGGGAGCCGCTCGAAGGCGACGACCTTGTCGTGTGGCCAGGGTGCTCTAAGCCGCACGTATTCCACGGCGCGTGCGTAGAGCTCGTGCTACAGATAGACGACAAGTGCCCGATGTGCAGAAACTTGTGGTGCATCGAGTCCAAATCCCTAAACATCCAGAAGGAGGACGGGGCCAGAGAGAGCAGCGTCGGCGGCAAAGTCAAAAGCGTTAGGCAAGCCGTAGCTAGGACGTTCTTTAGAATTTTTCAGTTCGTTCGTAACTTTGTATCGTATCATTGAGAATCACGATGTATTCATGAATCCATGTATGGTTATGGGCCATCCAATCCCTACCTTGCATGTTGCATCGTGCAATGAGCCGCAACGCTTCGCTCCAGACCTAGCCGCCAGAGACGGTGATCAGGAGGGTGATCAGGAGGCGACTGTTTTCCGGCCAATCTCCACCGCGGAACGTGCTGGTCCCCTCTCTCTCCGCCTGCTGCTCCGGCGGCGGGAGGGAGAGGGGATCCGGTTTCCTCCGCTTTGTAGTTAGGTTTTGGTTTTGCATGTCGTGGTGTGCCGTTGGGGTGGTGGGAGCGGCTCCCGGACGAATAAATCTGCCTCAGCTCCACTCCCACACCGGCGGTGTCCTTCACGGCAGCGTCTCGGAGTTGATGGCATCGTGTGTTTGTCGATCTTTCGGATTGGCGAACTTAGGGTTCATGGCTGGTGTCGGCAAGGCGGCGGCGGCGACCCCATCAGGTGTGTCTCTCCTTCTGCTCTGTCCCCGTTGCTGCGGCGTTCTCTCCGACGTCATGGTGGAGCAGGAAGGATGTGTCGTCCAGGAGTACGCGCAGACGGTTGTCTGCGCATGTGATAGCTGGAAGATGGTGTATCTTGTGTTGGGTTTGTGGATGGAGGCTCACAGTTCTGACTTGCTTCTTCGACGTCCTAGTCGTGCGGGGGTGTCAGTTCTGAAGTTCGATGGCGTGTCCAGGGATATGTTGCCCCGGTCTGATTTGTTCAACGGCAATGGTTTTGCTTCTGGCAAACTACTTTGGAGGTCCGTAAAGCTGATGGTCAGCGATGGAGCCGTGTCGAGCTCGGGCGAAGAGGTGATCTGTCTCGCTTCACTTTGGTGTCTACTTTGGTGGTGCCGAAAGATAGGGATATGCGTTGGTTTGTCACATAGGTTTATCCTATCTTTACAGATCTATAAGATCGGTGTGTACGTACTTTGTATCTTGTTCTTTATTTATCAATGAGAAACATATTACCTTGCAAAAAAAAAAAGTTGCATCGTGCAATGCGTAGGCATTGGTGATCCAGCATTCCAGCTTCACTTGCGATTTTCCCGCTCAGGTGTGAGACAGTTTGTTTTTTGTTTTTAAAATCTAGTTAGACTATGCTGAGGTAATACTTTTGCAGCCTATAAGAGCAACTCTTGCAGATCCCGCATAACACCTTGCAGATCCCACAAGCTCATATCCTAAATGCTATTTTTGCGGGATGGCACACGAGTTTTTGTTCTAACCGATGCCGCAAATGCCGGTAGCGTATAAGTTTTTTTCTCTAATTTCAATGTGATTATGAACGACATTCCCTAAATGATCTATGGATTTAGCACCAATATAAATCAAACTAATTAATGTTTTAACAACACACAGTACAACAATAATCTAAATTACAATAATAGTCAAATTACAACAATTAAGCAAACAACTAATGGTCCCAAATGCAAAGAATATGTTCTCATCACGACGGAAGGGAAACATGCCACGCGAGATGTAAAAGAGGAGGGAATGACACAACGGGTGTCGGGGGACTCTCTCGGTGATGCAAATAAATTTAGGGACGGCTTGAATTGATGATTGTAGGTGGTGACGTGACCTCGTTCTGAAATTTGACTCGCGCCAAGAGTTTTTCCCTTTTCAGGAACGCTAAAATTTGGGGCTTGCACTTATGATATGAGGTACACTGAGCCAAATTTGAGGCTTACCACAAAAGCTTTTACATGACAGGGCAATTTTGTGGTATCTGGTCGAGTTATTTTTCTACTGAAACCTGAAAATAGGGGTTATTGTGCGATTTGCTTCTTTGCGGGATCTGCTATATTTTCTCTAATGCTAATTCGATGTGACCGGGGCGTACCAACACGACGTCTCTAAAAGTTTTGGGCCCGGAGCAAAATGCAATGCTTAACACTAAACTTTTTAATAAATTTATAATTAAGCGTGCTTTCACTTAAATATTTGACTTCAATATGTATTATGTGCTATCTCATACACATATTAGGCTTATCCGTGTCACGCCCCGAGACCCGGACCGGAAGAATGACAGCCGCCACGCGCCTATAGACCCGAAAGTCTATACACGCGCAAGGCGTAGAGAAGCATGATAAACCAGCACAGTGGATCTCAAGAAGCTCATTTATTAATTTTACATGATTCCTTTACAAGATTAAAATGATTCTCTAGTCGTTTCCCACCCACTGGTCCAGCCTACTCCTCGGATGACATCGTCTTCCGCTGCGAACTCTGATAACATAACAAAAACAGGAGAAGCAAGGGTGAGTACGATAAATCATACTCAGCAAAAAATTCATACCCTTTCATATACTTTGTAAAATACACTAGGTTTTCGAAAAGACAAGAAAATCGTTGTGTGGTTAAGTTATTAGTCAGGTTAAAAACGCATGGTGCCACACATGAAAGTGAGTTTCCCTACCCGGAAATCACAGGGATGAATATTCACGCTTTTACACTCTTAAGAGGGGTACTCCGACATCGACAGCCTCGACCAGCACCACACAGGCGCCAGAACGAGCAGAGCCCTTTTACCCGCTCAGACACCGGACACCTTGACCTACTTGTGTCGATCGCTCCTACGAATCCATTATCGACACTTTCCATTCAAGGGCCGCCCCTCGCGGAGAACTCAGACAGTCTCATACCTGTACTGTGACCGGTACAATACGATCACCTTCGTAACACCAAGTTTTGCTTTATGAAAACATTGCATATTATTTCCATGTCAAATATACGTGCTAAGCCCGATTCGTACCGGTGGCTCCTACGGATCCATCACCGTAACGACACCAGCGCAGTAGCCCCGTATATCAACGCATAGCTCGTACCACTCAGGGTATCACGCATATTCAATCAAAGCATACTTCACAAAAATATACGAGAGGTACGAAGAGCTTGCCTCAGTTAGCCATGTCGTAGCCATCAAATAGAACTCCGACGTATACTCCAGCAACTAGCTAAGATAGGCTATCGGCCTATGATCTTGTACTCCAGCACCATAGCCGGAAGAGCACCATCCGAACTCTCCACTCGCCGGCGCCTAGCTTCTGGTCCTGGCTCGTATCGGCATACGAGCTCATACCCCAGTACTGTACGTAGCACCAAGAATGCCATCGGCCGCCGTCGGCCCTGCTGCTCTCTCATCGCCGTGGTAGAATCACCACCATCGCCAGTACCGGCGTCGCCTCACCAGCGTCTGACTCTCACTCTAGCTAGTCATCTGTGGTTCACTCTGATCAGCCGATCGGCCGGTGCGGGAACTGCAGCGGAGCTGCTCTATTTATAGGATTTGATCCGTGTGTGAGCGACTAGCTAAAATTGTTAGGATATACTGTATCCGTATTGTAGCGTGTGTGTGTATACCGTAGCTGTACCAGGTCCAACACCACGCACCCCACTCACCCACGTCTAGCAGTTAGAGAGATTGGTAGTGGAGAACATGGGCATCACACGATGACCCTCGGTCAGGGCAAAGCTGTATATAAACACTACCCCAGACTGAATGCAAAGTGTGTTGAATCCTCTCTCTAGTCTCACTTCTACATGGTATCAGACGCATCGCGTTCTGACCACGCTTCCGCACCCATGGATGATCCCTTCATCAACCCCATGGCCGAGCCTGGCTTCTCTCCGGACAGCTCGCCGCCTCGGTCTCCTGCTTCTCCTGCCGCGGTGACGGCGCTCAACACCGCGCCTCCGTGGCGGCGGCCGCCGCGCGCCCTGCCGCGCCTACGGCCCTCCCTGCCACCGTTCTGCAAACGGTGCACATCCGCAGCCACGTGCCGATCGTCCTCGACCTTGCTGCGGCGAACTACACCCAGTGGCGGCGCTTCTTCGACACCGTCATCGGCAAGTTCGGGCTGCGCGACCACGTCGACGCCGCCGCCGCGCATCGCCACGACGATCCCGAGTGGGTCATGATCGACCACTGCGTGGTCCACTGGTTGTACACCACTGTCTCCCCCGAGCTTCTTGATGTTGTTATGCAGCCGGAGGACACCGCTCTCGCGGTCTGGACCGCGCTCGAGGAGCTCTTCCGCGACAACCAACTCGCCCGCGCCGTCTACATCGACGCCGAGTACCACGCGCTCGTCCAAGGTGACCTGACGGTGATGCAGTACTGCGCCAAGCTGAAAAGCTTCACCGACCAGCTTCGCAACCTGGGGCAGCCCGTCACCGAGACTCAGCAGGTCTTCAACCTGCTGCGTGGGCTCGGGCGCCAGTTCCACCACGCCATCCCGCACATCACGTCGCGGGTTCCACTCCCCTCGTTCCTCCAGGTCCGCTCCTTCCTCATGCTGGAGGAGCATCGCGCCGAGCAGGCCGCACGCCAGAACGCCGCTCACGCGCTCTGGGCCGGCCGCGCTCCCGCCCCGGCCCGGTCTACGGCAACGACGGCGGGTCCAGCTCCGGCGGCTCCAGCTCCGGCGGTGGGCGCAACAGGGGACGAGGCAAGAACAAGGGTAAAGGCAAGGCCCCTGAGGGCCCGCCTCCCTCGCCGGCACCACTCCTTCGCCAGCGCCACGGCCTCCCGCCTATCCGGCTCCCGCGCCGGGCACCAACTCGTGGACTGGCTTGGTGCAGGCGTGGCCGGTGAACTGGCGCGCCCCTGGCGCCAGCATCCTTGGCTCCCCGCCCGGCGCTTCACGCCAGCACGCCCTGATGGCCGCGCCCCCTCCATCGCCGTACATGTACAACTACAACGGCGTTCCCGGCTTCGGCACTCCCGGCGCCGGCCCCAGTACTCCTGCGCCGCCAAACTACGGTGCGCCCGGCGCCAGCACCAGCTCCGCGCCCCCACCATCACAGGCGTGGGACATGAGTGCTCTTCAAGCTGCGCTACACGGCGGCACGGCCGCGCCGTCACCTTCTGGCGGCACCTCTGACTGGTACCTCGACACGGGCGCGTCATCGCACATGTCATCGGGCGCCGGTAATCTCCATTCCCTTCGTCCATCTCATTCATCTTCTCAGATCGTCGTTGGTAACGGTGCTCATCTCCCCATTACACACACCGGCACCGGCTCGATCATCACCACCTCCAGTCCCCTCACGCTTCGCAATGTTCTTCTTTCACCATCGCTTATTAAGAATCTCCTTTCTGTTCGTCAGCTCTGTCGTGATAACCCTGTTTCAGTCGAGTTTGACGCCTTTGGTTTTTCTGTTAAGGACCTTCGCACTCGGACAGTGATTCTGCGATGTAACTCTGACGGCGACCTGTACCCCGTGGCCTCGGCTTCCACGGTGCCTCGTCCTCACTTCGCCGGCGTCGCCTCCATCACCCTCTGGCATCAACGGCTTGGTCATCCAGGACACGCCGCTCTCCGAAGCACGCTCTCTAGTTTTTCCTTTGAATTTAGCAAAACTGAACCACATACTTGCCATGCCTGTCAGCTAGGCAAGAACGTGCGTCTCCCATTTCAGTCATCACAGTCCATTAGCTATTTCCCTTTTCAACTTCTGCATTTAGATCTTTGGACATCTCCTGTTGTAAGCGTCTCGGGCTACCAATATTATCTAGTAATACTTGATGATTTCAGTCACTATGTGTGGTCTTTCCCATTGCGCAACAAATCTGATGCCTATGCTGTCATTGTCGATTTCTTTGCGTATGTTCAGACACAATTCCAGCGCCCTGTTCTTGCTTTGCAGACTGACAATGGGCGTGAATTCGATAACGCTGCCCTGCGCTCCTTTCTTGCAGCTCATGGCACCTCCTTCCGCCTCTCCTGTCCTTACACGAGCCAACAGAATGGGAAGGCTGAGCGTACTCTGCGCACACTCAACGAAGGCGTCCGCACACTCCTGTTCCACGCCTCCATGCCGGCGCGGTTCTGGGCTGAAGCACTGTCCACCTCGACGTATCTTCTGAACCGTCGTGCCTGTCGCTCGAGCTCGCCCCACACGCCCTACGAGATTCTTCTTGGTGTGCCACCGGACTACAGCCTTCTCCGCGTCTTCGGATGCCTGTGCTACCCCAACACAACCTCCACCTCACGCCACAAGCTTGATCACCGATCGGTTGCCTGTGTCTTTCTGGGATACCCTCCTGATCACCGCGGCTATCGGTGCTTCGACCCTGTCTCCCGACGCGTTCTCACCTCCCGCCATGTGCGATTCGATGAGGAGACCTTCCCCTTCTCCTACCCTCATCTCCAGAACCACCCAGAGCCACCCGCCGTCGCCCCGCCACCGGAGCAAATTCACCATTTCTCTCCAGTGTTGCAGGTACCTTCAGTTCGCGCGCCTGCACCGCGCGGGAACGCCCCAGGTTCAAACGGTGGCTCTTGGGCCACTTCTGGCCCGGGACACAGCGGCGGCCCACCAACAGCTCCTGGGCCGCTACTACTCGATCCGCGCGCGCTGAGAATTCAACTTCTCCCGCGGGAACGCCTGGTTCAAGCTCCACCACTGGATCGTCATCTGACGGCGCGACCACGGGCTCCTCCACACCTGCTGCCTCGGCGTGTTCCTCGCCACTGCTCGTCTCGCCGCCGGTGCGCCGCATGGTGACGCGCACCCAGTCTGGCATCGTCAAGCCCAATCCGCGCTACGCCCACGCTGCATCGACCTCGCCGGCGTCGCCTGACATCTCGCCGATCCCGACCTCTGTTCGGGTTGCCGTACGCGATCCCAACTGGCTCGGCGCCATGCGTGAGGAGTTCGCCGCGCTCGTCGGCAACCGTACATGGGAGCTGGTTCCTCGTCCACCTCGAGCTCATCTGATCACAGGGAAATGGGTCTTCCGGCACAAGACTCGCGCGGACGGCTCGCTTGAACGCTACAAGGCTCGGTGGGTGGTGCGCGGGTTCACTCAGCGCGCCGGCGTCGATTACGGCGAGACCTTCTCGCCCGTCGTCAAGCCCGCCACCATCCGCACCGTCCTCACCATCGCTGCGTCTCGGCAGTGGCCTGTTCATCAACTCGATGTGAAGAACGCCTTCCTCCACGGCACGCTGGACGAAGAGGTGTACTGTCTGCAACCTGCCGGCTTCGTCGACGAATCCAAGCCCGAGCACGTCTGTCGCCTGTCCAAGTCCCTCTACGGCCTGAAGCAGGCCCCACGTGCCTGGTTCCTCCGGTTCGCTGGCTTCGTCAAGACCATTGGGTTCGCGCCGACGCGCTCGGACTCGTCGCTGTTCCTCTACAACCACGGCGCCGATGCTGCCTACCTGCTTCTGTACGTCGACGACATCGTCCTCGCCGCATCCTCGACAACGCTGCTTCGTCGCATCATTGCTCAGCTCACGGGTGAGTTCGCCATGAAGGACCTCGGCGCGCTGCACTTCTTCCTCGGCATCCGCGTCACGCGCACGCCGGCTGGCTTCTTCCTCTCGCAGCAGTAGTACGCCGAAGATGTGCTCGAGCGCGCCGCCATGGACAACTGCCGCGCCGCCCCTACACCAGTGGACACGAAGGCCAAGCTGCCCGCTGACACCGGCCCCCTGGTCGCTGATCCTTCTGCGTACCGCAGCATCGCCGGTGCCTTGCAGTATCTGACCATCACGCGCCCCGAGCTCGCCTACACCGTCCAGCAGATATGCTTGCACATGCATGCCCCGCGTGAGTGCCATGCTGCGCTGATCAAGCGCGCACTCCGGTACATTCGCGGCTCCGTCGACATGGGCCTGCACATCCGCGCCTCTCCTCAGCTGGACCTGCGCGTGTACACCGACGCGGACTGGGCTGGGTGCCCAGACACCCGGCGCTCTACATCAGGCTACTGCGTCTATCTGGGTGACGCGCTGGTCTCCTGGTCATCCAAACGGCAGGCGACCGTGTCGCGCTCCAGTGCCGAGGCCGAGTACCGCGGCGTCGCCAACGCCGTCGCTGAGTGTGTGTGGCTCCGGCAACTTCTCGGCGAGCTGCTTCTTCCAATCTCCAAGGCCACGCTCGTCTACTGCGACAACGTCTCAGCTGTGTACATGGCTGCAAACCCGGTGCATCATCGGCGTACCAAGCACATCGAGCTCGACATCCACTTCGTCCGCGAACGAGTGGTGCTCGGCGAGTTCCGCGTGCTCCATGTTCCAACGCGCCAGCAGTTTGCAGATGTGATGACAAAAGGATTGCCCACGGACATTTTCCAGGATTCCGTTCCAGTCTTTGCGTCTCGACAGCCGACGTCACGACTGCGGGGGGTGTTAGGATATATCCGTATTGTAGCGTGTGTGTGTATACCGTAGCTGTACCAGGTCCAACACCACGCACCCCACTCACCCACGTCTAGCAGTTAGAGAGATTGGTAGTGGAGAACATGGGCATCACACGATGACCCTCGGTCAGGGCAAAGCTGTATATAAACACTACCCCAGACTGAATGCAAAGTGTGTTGAATCCTCTCTCTAGTCTCACTTCTACAAAAATATCTAGGCCCGCCGCTTACCAGCTAAATATCTAGACCATGCGGTGCTTACCTCCCAAGGAAACTAGTTGACCTGCTACGTGTTCTCCGTGGACTGGCGGAGTCTTGCATGGCCTGCCAACAACGCATGTGACCCGGCGCACGCTTGGGAATTTTTTTTTTTTTTTAGAAAAGGGGGTCCCAGCCTCTGCATCGAATAGATGCATAAGCTTCTTTATTATTTTATTCAACATAGGTCTGACAAAGAAACATACATCAAAAAATCCGAAGCCACCACACAACACCTACGAACTCGACAATGAGTGAAATAATGCACGCTTGGGAAATACCTGCCGACTACCGTGCACTACTAGCTTCTACTGCTACACTAGTTCAAAGCACGGGTACTTTCTGAGTACATGCATGATCGAATGCATAGATGCATGCACGTACAAGGTAGCTCCACTAATTTCATTGCATGCACAGATTAACATCCAATTTACAAAAACAACATATTAGCAAAATTAAAACGATCCAAAGCTAATTCTATTTAATCAATTTAATTAATCCAGCCAAAAAATCCGGGTTATCACATCCGTCATCAAGATAATTGAAAAAGGTCAAACCTGGATCAAATTTGGGGTGGAATATAAACAAAAAGAGCATGTAGGGACTGTAAGATGCCAAGAATGATCAAATGGACTTCATGGTATGGGACAATGTTTGTGAAACGTTTAAAAAAATACCCGAACGTTTCCAACATTTCTCCATACCGTACTTTACAACCGACATTTAGATTATCACGTGTTTATTATGACCAAAACGACGTACTAAAGCGAGCGTCCGTATTTATGGCTGGATTTAAAACTCGATACTCGCGAGTCAAATGAGTAGTTCGTAATTCGACTCGGTTTGACTCGAACTAGTTGCTAAACGAGCCGAGCCGAGTATTCATTTTTTATGGTAACGAGTTCGAGATAAACGAGCCGAGTTTACCAACTACTCATTTATGGTAACGAGCCGAGTTTACCGACTACTCATTTTTTATGGTAACGAGTTCAAGATAAACGAGCCGAGCCGAGTTTTCATTTGTTATGGTAACGAGTTCGAACTAGTTGTTAAACGAGGTCTGGTGCTCCCTCCTCCGGTGAGCTGCACCAGACCTCCTACAGTCCCTCCCAACCTCGTGAAAGTTGGAAATCCCACACAAGAACCGAAGTCAGGTCCAACTTGCCGTTGGTCGTGATGAATTGTTCATCAAAGGAGCGCGCCACCGAAAGGGCTAGGAGTTCAGTTCTTGCAAGCTATTTGTGCTTTAACCTGCGTCCTAGCGATTTTGTCTCAGTCCTCTGGTTTGCCTTCATTTTTCCGGGCAACGGTGTGAGATGCACATGAGACACTCATTAATTTGGTAACTAATCTTCTCAATGCTACATATGTATTTTTAGATAACAGGAACAAAAAGTTGCAGTGATTTTTCTGAACATTGCATATATAGCAATTATTTTTGTATGATGGCTCAGTATCATATAGGTTAGTGCTCCTCTTGGAACACAATTAAATGGAAATCATTACCAAAGCATGTGCAGCATAACTGTTAGCGTACGATAATATATTCCAAAAGCATGCTCTGACTTCTTGAAACTATAGTTGTATTAGTATCATGTGAGTCACCTTTTTGGGCTTGACTCCATTGTCTTCTGGTTTGAAGTCTGTGTTTGTGTTACCATCAATTGTTTTGGTTGGATCAACATATTTTGTCCAAAAAAAATTGCAGATTAATTTTTTCTCTGCTATCTCTTAGCAAATGTCTTTTCTGGTAGCGCTCATTTTACAGTCTATATTTGATATGGTTGTACATCGGCTTCTTGTAGATACTTGGCATGTCCAGAAAATGAGGTTTGCAAGTTTAAGGAACTCAATTTCAGGAAAGCCTAGGATGTGTTACCTTCTTGGCTAAGTGTGATCCCATTAAAATCTTGGCATTGCGGCACTTCCATAGATTCCAATGGGCACAAATTATAGAGGACAGAACTTTTGAAAGAGGCTTTCTATTCCACAGGTCCCGAAATCTGCTGCAATAGTCGACATCACATGACACCATTATCTCAAGGTAAGCTTCATAAAAATATTATCCCCATGATATATATGGTTTTGAAAAAGATTGTGAAGCTCCGATCCATATATTGGATTTGGATAGATTTTAATTATGTAATCTTGCCAATATGGGGAGCATGTATATATTCACAGCTCCTCCCTGTTAAATTTGGGCACCGTTCATGAGCGCTGGCTTCATTTCCCACGCCATGAGCTTTGCCACCTTGATGTCTGCTTTGACGTTGTTGAACACATGTAGATGAGTGTTCTTGCCAGTGGCAAGCGACGGGTAGACCCAAGAGAGGATGCACGTCCTACTTCTGCCCCAAAGCTCCCGACCACCGACCGGTCTATCTAGAAGAGATAAAATATGAGTGCTTCCCATGTGTGCTTCTACTTTATTTGGTTTATATTCTATAAGTGTCAGGCAGGAAATGAAAGATACCATAGGCAATCCTTTTACAAGTTAGAAGTGCTAAAAAAAGAAGCATGAACGACATGGCAATGGAGGAGTTTAGTGCAAGCAGGGGGCATCCCCCCCCCCCCCCACCCCCTCTATCCGGGAATTTACCGAAACTAACCTCCACACTTAGAGGGAGCCATGTCTCGGACCAGAAAAATTATGTCCAGTGAGAGGATATATTTGGCAAATTGTCCTCCTCCTTTTTGTCCCCTTCTTCTTTATTTCTCTCGGCAACTTGACCTTGCCTGACTAAGCAAAACCCACCTGGTGTGAAATGTAACCCTTTCTTCTCCTGCTTAACAAGAAAAGCCAGTGTCCAGCTGGATCTTTTAGAAAAGAAATTTAGGCTTGCATGGCTGATCAAGCAATAACATCAAGATTTATCGGAGCCGGACATCATTGTTCCAAGTGGGTTTCAGCACAAATTAAAAATTTGAACTCTCTAGGGGTGGACAAGAGATATGACTCTGTGGCCTCTGAGCGGGGCTTGAACACATGAGTTTGAAAAGCCAAATTTCAACTCTTTGGATGAAAAATTGAAGTGGAGCTTCCTAAAGTCGAACTAGGATACTGCACCTGGTCTTTGCAAAGTCTAAATCAGGATTATTACAGAGCTGCAGTGTTAAGAAACTCATTAATTATGGACCACTCCTAGATATGTAAAATCGGTATAGGATGATGCAGATGCTGGTATAGAATGTTAACCTTTGTTCCGACGGTTCCAGATGTGCAATCGGCATTTAGGACTATCCAATGTCAGGGGTAGACTTTTTTATCAGTAGTCGAAACGAGGAAGTTATCATTTGCTTAACTTATGTGTGTGTATATATGACACATTCTATGACTCGAGGTCTTCGTATGATCTAAGTTGTGGATCGGCCGGATTGGACATTTTTCAATCGCTTCTGTTACGGGATAGTCATAAAGAGTTACTCGAGTCTACTCGTGAAGCAACCTGCGTGACATACTCGGTCAAGATGGAATTTGTCACTCCGACTCGGAGATATATTCTCTGTGTCCACTCGTGACTTGACTGGAATGCATGGCCACGCGACTGGACTAAGGGGTTAGTCGAGGGGTTGAATGAAGAACACGAGTAGAGTAGAGAGTCAAGCTATTATTTTAAGAGAGGACAGTGCAAGATCTAACCTATAGCTCTAATAAGGTACATCGTGATGGCCATATGGACATTGGATACAAAATTCATGGATAATTTTATTTCAATTGGGAGTTGGCGCGCTTTTTTAGAACCCGCTACTGACTATCGGCTTTAAACCGGCTGTACATGAGGGCGAGTCGGTCAAATGAGTTTCTTGACTCGGAATCATGGATGGGGATCATATGAGTACCTGGCTCCTTGTTCCATTGAAAGTATACCCGCCACGCACCCCAGTGGGTCGGCCCAGTAACTTACTTCCTCATGTTTCAGTTTCTTGGGGTTTATTACTTGGTTTAGAACCAAAATATTTTAGCGCATGGAAAACAAATATTACCACCATTTGTCTTCTTCCTCAGTTTTAGAAAAAAGAAAAAAGATGGGCCCACCTCTTTCTCAAATATCTCAAAAAAACTAAACTTTTAGATATATCTTTAATTTTTAAAACTGCAATATTTATCAGAGCCAAACAGTGCAAAGCTAAAAAAAAACACACGTAGCCACGGAGAAATACATGCAATTTCTTTTGCTCGTACATGGAAGCATAGACCGACTTAAACTATGGATACTAGGAGTCTAGGACCGACTCGATCCGTATGGAAAATAACCACCACACATTGGTTAATTCCAACACAAATCACTTCTTGTCGAGTACAACTCGTAATAGGCAAGGGTCCCCAATCAATATAAGAACACAAGACCCCGGAGGCCTAAGCACAAAGCAAACGAGTTCTCTGGTTCACGAGCAAGACAGGAGAAGACGTCGAGATAGAATAGCGCAAGTTGCAACTCGGGCGGTCGATCGATCAAGCATGGCCATGGCCATGGCAATGGACGATGAGCTCTTCGAAGACGACTGCTGGGCCTTGCAGCTCCAGAGAGGTAAGGGGATTACACTGATCCCGACGGAGGACGAGCCCTTCGTTGTCACCGACGTCTTCCTCGTCGACCCCGAGAGCGCCGCCGGCCAGGGCGTCGTGTCCGTCTGGGTCGAGATGGGCACGCAGAAAATCTCCCTCGCGGAGCTGTCGTCCGAGGTTACAGACGTGGAGCTGGAGACCCCGGTGGTGCTGGATGAGGAGTTTCGCTTGTACGTGGAGCGCTCCGACGCCGACGCAGACACGGAAGAGGATGCGCTCGTCGTCCAGTTCGAGGGTTACATCGATGTGCCCTATGACGAGGAGTCCGAGGAGGAAGATGAGGAGGACGAGGGTTTCATCCATGTGCCGTGTGCGGACACGGACGAGGAGTCGGAGGAGGACGACGACGAGGCCGCGAGTTCGAAGGATGGCGACGAAAGTATTGACGAGGACTATGAGAAAGTTGAGAAGAGTGACGCCGAGATCGACGGTGACGTGGCGACCAACCCCGGCGGCAACGCTAAGGACGTTTGACATATTACAACTAGAACATTATTAGCTTTATTCCTGGTTTTCTTATATATGTCAGCTTTTTCAGATTGTTGATGTAATCATGCTTTCGTATGACACTATGGATGAACTGCGCGTTGTTAAGTTTATATTATCGGAAGATATTGCAGTGTCTAATCGCCTATAATTAGTAATCGGTCAGTTAATTTAATCAAAAGAGAGATTGTTGCTACCCCCAGGGATCGATCAGTATGTGCTCCGGTGGTTGAAGACATCAAAAATCTGTTGCAAGTTTTTAATTCTGTTTCTGTTATTCATGTTAAGAGACCTCAATGTTGTTGCACATTGTTTAGCGCATTCGTGTGAACTTAAGCCTAGGCTTGTGTGGCGTGGTGTGTCTCCGGATTGTATCCGTGAGACAATCTGTTTCGAATCCTTATTTGTTGATCAATAAAGCTCTGTGTTAAATTCAAAAAAAAAGAGAGATTGTCTGCTCGGTTTTATAGTCATCTATGTTCTTGTGTTTTATTGTTGGTGGTTGTCCAAGAGTATTCCTGGGGATGCCGGCATGCTACTAGTGTATTGGCCTTTTTTTGTTTTTCCTTTTCTGAATCGCTTAGTCAGTTGCACACGTACTGCTACTAGTGTTGGAGTCTTTGCACTATTAATTGTGTTTTTCAACCTGTTTTCCCACTACGGCACACGGCCAAACAACAGTCATCCTTGCCAGGTCAGCACCAAAGACCCATGTGTATCTAGACTTGTGCGAAGCGAGAAAAAAAGCTCGCAATGTATGAAGTGTAGCAAAGGACCACAAAACTTGCGACGCGCTGGTGAGAATACATGGTTCACACGACATCCAAACATCCAATAAACCCCTAGCATCCAGTAAAGACCACCACCACTTGCACAAACATTAGGTTGGTCATGTGAGAAAAAGAACTCGACGAAGAAACAACACCATCACTCCGTCTCTTGCCAGCCCTGCAACATGTTAAATATGATGGTAGAACACAACAAAACAATCACGAGGAGTTAGAACACATCGAGATTTGAAGCGGCACAAACAGGAGCTCTTATTTTTTTTAGATAAAGAGTATATATTAATATCGCGAAGATACCAATTACACCCAGCCTCTGCAACAACGCATTGTCCTAGCGACAACACGGATGCACACAGCCCAAAATAAGAAGAAGAATTACAAAAAAAAAGTCCCGCTACAGTGATCTATTCCTTGTAGCAGCAGGCCTAACACCACCAAAAACAACACCAGAAGTACAGCTTCTCCAAAAGCGGCGCCTCCAAAAAGGGAACAGTGCTATAGCGCCGTCGCCGCCCTGATCATAGATCATAGGTTTTCACCCTGAGTAAAATCCACACTCGCAAAAGCAATGCCTTCAACATGGTCATTGCTAGGCACAACCAATTAAGGCCAGACCTTGAGTTTTCACCCTGAAAGTTTGGACTCTGAACTTCTCCTGTGATGTCGCCCCCACTTGCCGTTGCCGCTGTTCCAAGTTACAAATCACCAAGCAAATTCCTCATCGCCACCAGGAATCGAACCACCATTACTAGTCTTCAAATCTAGGCCTCCATGTCCTTCTCCGCACTCTGACTTCACCGGGATACAGAAAGGCATGTCCCCAATGGCAACAGACTGCAGAGCTTCGCGACGTTTCCTCTGAAACCAAACGGTCAGAAAAAACATGGCTGCGCGCGACCGAATCCCTCTCCAGGCATGATTTCCCATTGGAGTTCGCCGACGGAGCCTTCCGGAACTCGACAATCCGGCCAGATCGAAGAAACAAGTGTCATGCAGATCTTCTTCTTGGCGCTTGCGGAACCCTAGGACCGCCGCCATTATTCAGCAATAACCAGACAGCCCCCACGCCACCGGTCGGAGCAACAAAGGAGGCGGCCGCAGAAGCTACCCCGAAATCCATCCCAGGCAGCTGGCTGACAGATCGGGCCTTCGCGCCGTCGGGAGGTCCTCATGTAGCCTTGCAATCGCCGCCAACTCGCCGCCCCGGCTAGGAACCACGGCCACCGCCGCCACCCTTCCGGAACCGCTGCATGCCGCCGAAGGAACTGGCCAAGATGGCAGTTCCACGGCCACCGCCGCCGCTTGCCGCTGCACGGCCAGGAAGCCACCCTGGCCGCCGTGCGCAACGCCCATCCCGAGCCGCCCCAGTCGCGTCCGGGGGCCGCCGCCACAACCTCCTGCCCTAAGCGCCCTTGGCGCCGGGCGCCGCCGCCTCCACGGCCATGGCCGGCGGCAACGGCGGCAGGGATCGCTGGTCGAGAGTAGGGGGAGGTCGGCGCTGGGATAACTCCCCCTGGCGGCGCCCTGGGGTGGCGGCGCGAGGGGGTCAGGGAGGTTAGGTCGAGCTGTAGGAGATTTTGATATATTAAGTTAGTTGTAGCATTGCCTCCTAAAGGACTTGTATATAGATCTCATTTGGCGTGGCCCACTAACATATACGATATATTTTATCTCAAATTTAATATTCCCTCTCTTCCAGCTTATATGCAATGCATGTATCTCTAGATTTACTATTTTACCAGTATAATATGAATTGCATTATACAAAAGTCATACCGTTGAAAACAGATCATCTGAGTTTACTAGTTAGTTGCCCGTGCGTTGCAACGGTATAACTATTCTAGTATTTTAGTGATTAAACCCTAACAATGTCAAACATGTTATTTTACGATTCTTGTGCACACCATCATCATTGTCAAATATTATGCCAGTCCATGTATATAAGAAAGATGGCACTTATAAGATAATTCGCTAAGCCCGTTGATTTCTATTCATATGATTCCATATGAATAGAAATCAACGGGCTTAGCGAATTATCTGTTATTATCGGTAAAATAGGATGGGTGAAGGATTGACCAAGTTAACATGGCCATGATTCGGGTGAAGTAGTTCACAACGCCGCAAGACCAGACCAACAAAATAAGATGGCCCATCAACCCACGCGCCAAGTAAATTAATATCAAAATACAGTGTGATAAACCACAAAATTCAGTAGTAAATACCATGTTCTTGTAATTCTGCAAAGCAGCCGTCCATACAATTGTCAATGGTGCATAAATTTTACTTTTTCACCTCACCTGTTCTTGTATTGTACACCCTTAATTATACATTTTCTTCAACTAAAGATTTAACTGTTCCTTGCTCTAATTAGAAACAGGAAAGCCAACAATATGTCAAATCAAGTTCATTGGATAATTTAATTCCCTGTTTGAAGCTACCCAAAACCTGTGCCAGCTTGTTGATGGTACTTTCTCTTACACAAATAGTACTAACTATACGGAAAAAGATATAACTATGAGTTTTATTACATATCTACTTATTTCTTAGCTTGTCGATGGTACTTCGTCTTACAGAATTAACTGTCATTAAAAGATAAAACTATGATTTCTTATTACAAATCGAGCTGTTTCCAAATTGTGCATGACTTCTCTTAATCTCTCCGATTCATTTGCCCTGAATGGCACAAACCACCAATCCATGATCTTCACCCAAAATTAGAAATTACCAACGGTATTTACCACAAATGCAGGCATGAATGAACTGTAGGTATTCCAGTTGGTGCATCCTTTGAGATAAAAATAATTTATGTCCTCACAGCACCAGGAAATAGAATCACAAATGTTCACTACGGCCTCGCATCCATGACAGAAGATACCTAGTCTTAGCGCAAAGGGAAAGAGACCAACGCCTTCTCCTTCCTCTTGGTGCACACCTTCTCCTCCTGACCAATCCCCACCAGCTCTTGCGGGCTACTGCCTTCACAAGCCCTCTTCCTCTGTTTTCCCACACAACACACAACCCCCAGACGACAAAACTTCCATCGGAGCTTGAAACAGCAGCAGCGGCGGGGACACTGGCTAGGGAGGTGGCGGGGACGTTGAGGTCGAGGGCGTAGGAGGCAGCATGCGCCTTGGCGCAGTTGTACTTGTGGGATGTGTTATGGTACGGGCCGACCGCCGTCATCAAGGCTGGCTAGGTCATCGGCGCAGGCAAGGCTCAGGGCACAAACCTGTAGGTTGTACCATCCTCAAGATCTTGTCGGTGTCCTCAAGATCAAGATTACATCACATCAGTCGTCCCTCGAAGAAGTTCTTGTATCTGAAAGAAGGCACCAGAAACACGGAATTAGACCAATAAATTGGGGATATAGAGGATAGATTATGTGAAGGATTACCTGAGCATATAGAAGTAGATTCAGAACTACAAAAGCATGCATAGGACACAAGCCCAGAAAGACGGTAAAGCTAAGCAATGCAATGACCTGAACAAAGCACTTGGTAGCAAATTTTAGCTATGCTCATGTCCTAAAAAAAAATCTTACGTAGTCAAATAGAAGGATATCACATGACGCAACTCAAATCACAAGTGTTTGTAATGCTTACATTAACCCAAAGATTGCGCACGAAATCAAGGTAACCACATATAGATCTCTGATGTTATCCCCTCCGCGGGGTTAACTAATTATATCAACTGAGCAGTGAGCACATTCAGCACAACTTTCAAACTTGAGTTTCATATCCATATAACGAGTCATTACTACATGAATCGTGAAGAGCCATCACAATGCAAACAATATTCCGAACATTCATGTGAGGCACTCAAAAAAACATGTGAATCAGGGAAAACTCCAGACCTTAGGCTATATTTCATACATAGTTCTGACCTGATGCACAATTATAGAACCGCTGCACTCTCACGTGCCCTCATTAGACATTGCTATCACACATCGGGGCAATAAGCTAGATGGAAAATCATTTAAATTCTAGTTTAAGAATGTTAGACGGTGCTCCCGACGCCCATTGATATCACGCATCAAAATCATAATCACCAAGGAAAATCCTAGCCGAGATTACCCTCCTATGCACAAAAAACCACATGTACCAGTCCAGATCTGATTCGTTCACCAGGAAAGCAGGAACACCCGCTAAACAGAAAGGCAATGGCAGCGAGATGGGGACAGGCTCGTACTGACCTGCGCCTTAGGGCATGTGCAGCGGAAGCAGTACCATACCACTGCCCCAGCTCTAAAAGTAATACGAGGCATTAACCAGCAAATAATTCACACAGCGCGTGACTGCTTCAGCGGGTGAAGTCATGCCTGCTATTTCAGCTTTACGCTCTACCCCTTCTCTCCCATGCAAGGAACGCGATGGCTTGCTTTTCTGTCCTTCCATCGCTTTTGTCAGTGAGGAGTCGGGATCCTCTGCAGGATCCCGCTTTGGACTGCAAGCATCACGTTCATGCTAGCTGGACTGAAATTTCTGACGTGGAGACCTGAGGCAGCGGTCCAGCATGGAGCGTTGGCCATGCCCTTAGCAGTACCTGAAGCTATTCTCGCCTCGATCTCTGTAGCGCACCATCAGCGGCGAACTGGACATGTGGCACGAGTTTGAAGTTGAACCCCCAAGTTCGGGACGTGGCCGCCGTGGAGTGACCCAACATACATTACCTGCATTTATTTGATACCTCAAGTTCAGTTAAACAACAAAACAGAATAGATGAAATTCCATGTGTACAACGAGAAGGCCACAATCATCAAAGGAGCTCGTATTCATCAACAATTTAAACTGCAAACGGTGTTCAAGTATTTTTTTAATAGCTATGTTATGGCGAAATTGCTTTCCTAGAGAGAACAACCAAGTAAACCTGGAACCCTTTCTATTGTCTTCCATTTTACTATAACTATTGCTCATGCCCAACACCTCTCCCAAATCAACGAAAATCAGATAGTATTCAAAAATGAAAATAAACATAATTTTTTGATGGCCGATGACTGCATTTGCTTAGTATTTAGTACTTTTTTTTAAAGCCTCTCCTGAGAGTACAAGTTGTAGTATCTGATCGGACATACAGGTACGCACACCACACGCACACACACCACACACACCCCACCTATATGTCTAAACAAGACCTACAACCTATATCCCTAATACGTCCTGAGAGACCTATCCGAAGACCAGCGCTCCGGGACCGACGGGCACGTCGACCTCGCCTGTGGCACGTGGACGATGAGAGGCACCTGCGATCTAAAGCACTGTTCAGTGAACAGTGTTTGCTACAGTGCAGTACTTGAGACAAATGGTTGACATATCATTTAAGCTACCTATGCAATAGTGGTGCTACAGATTAGTCATTATTTGAAGCACATCATCCGTCACATGCATATGGGTAGATTTATAATACTGACACAATGAGATCGAAAGAAACGAATAGCTAAAGAAGGTACAAAACGTGAGATTATAGACCTTAACATAATTGTATGATGGCCTGAACAAAGAAGATAAATATCTGTAAGTATATAATTCTTTCACCAAAATCGACGGAAAATCCCCACATAAACTGGAGAGGATTAGCAGCAAGAAGAAACAAGGAGGTTGGGGAGGATCTCTTCTTACTGGCATAGATCTGGTACCGCGGCACCCCCAGGTCCTTGTCCCCAACGAGCAGCTCCAGCTTGGCCTCGTCACACCTCTTCAGGCAGGCTTCCGTCATCCGCGTCTGAAACCCTAGAGAGCGTCAGCCGCCGGCCGAGCGAGGAGAGAAAGGACTTGTAGAGAAGGGGGGGAATCCGGCCAAGCCAGGGCAACAATCACCTCGTGGAGGGGGGGCCAGGAGGAGGCCGTCGCGGCGACCCAGAACTCGTGCTGGATCTTGACGAGCGCCTCGAGGCGCGCGCGGTCGATGGGCAGCGCCTCGACGTGCCTCTGGTTCCTGCGGGACGATGAGCGACGAGGGGTTGGACAAAAGGGGGACGACGTATTGCGGGTTGACAGACTCGCGCGCGACCGGCCCGAGGTGGAGCCGCGGTTCCCACACGCGATGGAGGAGGCCAGGGGCGGCGACGCTGGTGTGGTGGAGGCCGGCGAGGGCACGACGCCCGTGAGGTTTGAGCCGGAGGGAAAGGGAGAGTAAAGGATGGAAGAGGGACACTGGATTTTGTTGGGCTTTGTCCCATTTGGTCGCACGCAGGGCGATCGGAGAGAAACGCGAGGGGAGGACGATGTTGGACGAAGGGACGAAGGTTGTTGACGTACGAGAGGAACCAAATTTGTTTTTTAGATAGGAGAGATAATGAACTTGTCGCTGCAAACCCACGTGATAGCCGCTCCAGGTCGCAGCGATTTGTGCTAAACACATAGACCATTGTCTTATTATGCAAGCTAGCGAAGACTAGACATTAAAAGTATATTGATTCTTTTCCAATGAACAAAAACATTTTTCTGTAAATACGGCTTATTTTATTCAATCCATAAATCGACTTTTCATTCAATGCTAGCTTTGAGTTGCACAGGCACTAACGGCCGACCAGTACCATTATCGTCGTATGATATCTTCCCAATACTCTTCGGCACCGAAATATGGGCACAATCAATGGAAGTTTTTACCATGTCCTTCGACAGACCCACCTGCATAGTTCTAGCCGCCAGCGGGGTCGGTCGTCATTCCTTCCAGATCGACAAGCACCGCGTGACATAGTGGTGAGTTCTTCATCTCTCGATACGACATTGTGCCCTCCGCTCAGACCACAATCTTCATGGTCCTCCTCTACAAGAACCCTGCGGCATTCGCCGTGATGCATGAAGGCCGCCGCCGACGTGCCTAGCGTAGGCTTTTAGCGATGGGTCGGTGCAGCACGATATTACTTGTTATATCCCCACAGACACATACGATTTTAATTATTTCTTCCACAGTTAAAAGTTGGGATCCACATGGTAGAGCCGATAAGTGGCACCTTTCTTTTTGTAGCGGTGTTTTAACAAAAAGAAAGGTGCCACTTATCGGCTCTACCATCATTTGGATTATTCTTGCACCCCGTCACAAGTTTTTGTATCGGACATCACATTTAAACTGCTTTTAATAACTTGCAAATGGTGGAGTACAAAGATCTGTACCACGAGTGTCATTACCTCTTCATTTCTCAAGATTTTTTTAGAAATGGGTGTCCCGGCCTCTGCATCGTGATGATGCACACAGCCATTTTATTAGAATTTAAAGAGTAAAAAGTATTACAAAAAGTAGAAGGAAACATCCAAAGTGACTACAAGCCAGCCACATAAAAGTCGTGTGAAAAATCTAGGTAGCGCAGATTCTTCTGTCATGCTGCCACCCATCTCGGTTGAGGATAGCCCGCACCACCGCCATTAAACGGGTACAGCCAGCCTCCATCAGGGGTCGCTGGTCGTGCGGTAAGAGGAAAGACCACATAGTAATCCAGTAAGTAGCCCGGTGAACAACCTGTAAAAAGTGAGCATTTTCAATTTTGTTAAAAACAACATCGTTTCGACAGTTCCATGTTGCCCAAATGAAAGCACAAACGCCAATGCGTATACGATTCTTTGTTTTCTTATCAATCCCCCCAAGCCAGGATCCAAACATATTAGATAGGCTTGTTGGTGGTGGAATGTTAAAGGTAAACTGGAGCAATCTCCAGATCTTATGAGCAAAAGAGCATGAGATGAAAAGATGTTCAACCGTTTCGTCATGGTGACAAAAAACACATTTCTTATCACCATTCCAATTCCTCTTAAGTAAGTTATCCTTTGTGAGAATCACCCTCCGATTAACGAACCACATGAAGATTTTAATTTTTAATGGAACCTTCATTTTCCACAGGTACTTACGAAGGAATGGTGTATGTCCATTCATGTATTCAGTATACATAGAATTAACCGTGAATAACCCATTGGTGGTCAAATTCCACCTGAAGGTATCTCCCTCCGTTGTTAAATTAACAGTCATCAATTTTTGTACCAAACTTAGCCAGTCCGTCCATTTTGATCCAGTTAATGATCTACGAAACTGAATATTAATTGGTGGAGCATTTGAAACCACATCCGCAACAAGAACATTCTTATTACGTGTGATATTAAACAAGCTTGGATACTGCACAGATAGTGGCTGAACACCCAACCACGTATCTTCCCAAAATCGTGTACCTTGGCCATTACCAACAACAAACGAGCCTTGGGAAAAAAAAACATGTTTAACCGCCATTAACCCCCTCCAAAAAGGAGAATCTGTTGGCTTAGGTGTAACTTGTGCTAACGTTTTACCACAAAGGTATTTGTTGCATAGGAGTTCCTGCCAGACCCCTTCTTCATTTAATAATTTGAAAAGCCATTTGCTTAACAGACATTTATTTTTAATTTCTAGCAACTCAATGCACTACTGGGAAAAGCCCTATCAGTGGCGCACCAAAAAGGGATTCTGTGGCGCACCCCCAGAAATCCCTGGTGCGCCACAGAATCGTCGCCACAAATTTTTTATTTCTGTGGCGCACCAGGCAGATGCGCCACAGAAACCCACTTTCTGTGGCGCACCGAGCTTGGTGCGCCACAGAAATGCGGATTTCTGTGGCGCACCTGACTGGTGCGCCACAGAATTCTCAAAAAATTCAAAAAATTCAAAAGCTGCAAAAAAAGTTTCAAAAAAAATCAGAAAAATTAAAATAAGAAATAATATGAAAAATCCTATTTATTGGAATTATTTTCAATTTTTTTGAATCTTTTGAACTCTACCTTCCCGTTAGGTCACCCATCCTCAAAGTGCTCCAACCCTAGCACGCTTAACTTCTAAGTTCCACCCACTTCACCTACCCTTGTGATACTCAAGTTCTTATTGATATATATATATCATATGAATCATCTTAAGTCTTGTATGTGTGCATGTTACCTATGTGTTATAAATGTGCGTTTTTAAAGTTCAGATTTTTTAAAAACTTCTAAACTTTGAAAATGATTTAAAAAGTTTCAAAAATTCAAAAAAATTCAAAAAACTTAAAAAAATCCAAAAAAGTCAAAACATTTTAAAAAGTCAACACACTTAAAAAAAAAATCAAAAAACTCAAAAAATCCAAAAAAGTCAAAACACTTTAAAAACATTCAACAATCTTCTTTGTAATATATTTCTGTGTCTTTTTTGAATTTTTTAATTTTTTTGAATTTTTTGAATTTTTTTGATTTTGCTGCGAAAAATCGTCTGTTTCAAATAACTTTTTTTTTCTTTTTGAATTTGAGGAATCTGTGAATTGCTGACCGGGTAAACCCGGTGGATTCGAACTCGGATTTTTCTCATGATTTTTTTGACATATTATTTGCGTTATTTCGACGTCGTATGCAAAAGTTATGGCCGTACAAAGATTTCTTTTTCATTTGTTGCAGAAAAGGTCAAAATTCATATTTCAAAATTTCTACACGTACTAGACACTCATACCTAGCCACATGTCAAAGGGTTTTAATTTTTGAATTTTTTTTCATTTTTTTTAATTCCTGGAAGACTAAAAAAGGCGATCCACCGGGGGGGGGGGGGGGGGTGGGATTTGAAAAATGAGATTCTGTGGGGCACCCAGCTTGGTGCGCCACAGAATGTCAACTTTCTGTGGCGCACCTGCCTGGTGCGCCACAAATTTTTTTTTTCAATTTTTTACCTGCCCCCTGGATAACTTTTTGTGGCGCACCTGGCCTGTGCGCCACAGAAATGTGACTTTCTGTGGCGCACCTGGCTTGGTGCGCCACAGAAAGTCATATTTCTGTGGCGCACCTGGCCACGTGCGCCACAGAAAGTCACATTTCTGTGGTGCACCAGGCCTGGTGCGCCACAGAATTATATTTCTGTGGCGCACCAATTAGGTGTGCGCCACAGAATACAACCTACCTATAATGGTTTTCCTAGTAGTGATGCCTAGGCCCCCTTGATCTTTCGGACGACATAGTATGTTCCACTTGGTTAATCTATACTTCCTCTTTTGTTGATCACTTTGCCAAAAAAACCTACTACGGAAATAATCTAGCCTTTTCCTAACTCCCACTGGGATTTCAAAAAATGACAATAGGAACATTGGAAGGCTAGTGAGGACCGAGTTAATCAGTACTAATCGGTCCCCATAAGATAACAATTTTCCGGCCCAACTGGCTAGTTTTTTCTCAAACCGGTCTTCTATAATCTTCCATTCCTTATTAAGTAATTTTCTGTAATGTATAGGGATTCCTAGATATGCACATAAAAAATATGTATATCTAGTTTGGAAGATATTGACCTCATTCTAGAAATATTTTAATGCAAATATATATGTGCAGATCTTATTATAGAAATATATTATATAAAAGATCTGTGTTGATAATATTATAGAAATACTTTAAAATATATAGTCATTATTAGCATTAAATACTTGGAATTTCCAGACCTCAAATGCATCTAATATAAACATTGTGAAAATTAACACTGCATCGCACTATCACAGCATACAAAAGAAAATTACTCCTCTTGTGTAGAGGGAAGGAAGGTCTCGACATGGAAATCTTCAAGAGGAACACAGTCGCTCTATTTTTGTCGACTCTCATTGTGATGGCTACTGTTCTCTCCTCTTGTGATGCAAACAATGAGGTCAGGTTCTGTTCATTCTGTTTTTACTCGAGCAATGTAATGAATACACGTTATGTAATGTTGAGCTCTCCATAAGAAAAAAATCTATATATTGCAGTATAATGAAGATGGTGATACCACAAAATTGGCCTGACAAAGTCTGTTGGTTTTGTGCAGATACAGACAGATGCTCTCCCACTACCAGCATGCTATGGGTTTAACTTTCCTAACTGTAGCGATAAGGCATGCAAGGAATTCTGTGAAAACGACCCGAAAGCCTACTGCATCGTTACTCAAGTGTGTTGCTGCACTGTCAGCAAATAGCACTAAAATGAAGAAACACACACCCCATGCATAATCCAATGCATGCATGTATTGGATAATATATATGTGCTAGCTACAGTACAATACATCAGAATAATCCTTGGTATTTTCTTTCTAATCTACAAGTGATGTAAGTTTTTTTGCTTCTGCAGTACTAAATTTTGCTGAGATGCTCATGGATTTGCTCTAATATCTACCTAGATATGACCTATGCTCTTATGGTTATAAAAAAAAAAGATCCAAAGAACCACATAGACACACATGCATCTGATCGAGGATACCGTACATGCAGTATAGGTGAAAAAATATGTATATGAGAAAAACACTGGACATCACAACATTAATAATTACAGATAATATACATTTCTTTCACGGGAGCAACACAGTGAATTATAAACACCGAACCGTGAAGGAAAAAAACAAATAGGAATATCGATCAAGTAGCGGGAAACAACAGTACTAAAACAAAGATGTCATCCATTAACCCTCTCACAGGAGTAGCCAGCTTAGGTACACTGAAGCAAGTGCCATGACGTGATAACCGTTTTCACTAAAAAAAAATATGAAAGCAATCGGTACGTACTCGCAATACTTAAGAATGACATGAACATATAGAAATTATTAGGCATGCATGGTAGAGAGGAAAAATATCACAACTCCAAAATACAGATAATTAAGCGACGGCGCACGACCAATCATGGTCGAGATTAGTTAAAAGGAAAGCAATGGTTGCGATTACGTACGCTTGGAGATTCAAGAGACAAAAAGGTACTACTGCAGTACCATCCAGGTCCGATTCCTAATAGGCATCTGTCAACGACCGCCTGAGAATCCGTTTGATCGGGCGTTTAGTCGGGCCATCGTGGGACGTAAACCAGTCGAATTAGTTGTAAAACGATTCGTTTTCAGAGTACAAGTCGGAGTCGGCAAGTCCCCGATCAATTTATAAGCAAAGGAAGCAGTACGTTGATGATGTACAAAGCAAGCGCTCGATCGGGTCACGTTCACAGGAGGAGATTACCACAACAGCTGCGAACGTGTGTGCTCGGAGATTTTGATCAAGCATGGCAGTGGATCAGCAGCAGCAGCGGTTCCGCGGAATCCGCCTGGCCATGATAGCCAAGACCGGGGGCGTCGTGCACAGGCTAACCCCGAGGGCCGGCGAGCCCATCTGGGTCGACGAGGTCTCCCTCGTCCATCCGCCCGTCGCCGGCCAGGGTGCCGTGGACGCCTGCGTCGAGATCGGCACGCGGGACCTCGTACTGGCGACGCTGTCGGCCGAGGCACCCCACGCGGCGCTGGAGACGCCGGTGTTGCTGGACGAGGAGTTCTGCTTCTACGTGACGCCGCATGGAGGCATTGACTCTGACTCTGACTCTGACGTCGAGGTCGACAGCGACACGGACACTGACACCGAGGACGGGGTCGCCGTCTACTTCTCGTGTGTTGCGCTTACTCCATCGTCTCCGGACACGGAGGAAGAGGAGGAGGACGAAGAGGCCGTCAGTTCTGAGGATGACGATGACGAGAAGAACCACGAGGAGGAGAGTGAGGGTAATGACACAGAGGACGACGACGACGTGATGAGTTCCGAATGCGAAGACACGGCTAGCAGCGACGAGGAGGTGGAGAGTAAAGATGGCGATGACAAAATCTACGAGGATGATGAGGAGAGTGGCGACGATGTCGACAAAATCAGGGAGAGCAGCGCCGGCGACAACCCCAAAGACGGTCAGAACTTCAGACTGGTTGCAGCAAGAACATTCTTAGGTTTATTCTTGTTTAATTATATCATAGCTTTCTTCAGATTGCTGATGTAATAATGATTTCGTCTATGGACGAACTGCCCATTTTCATGTAAATTTGATTCAAAGGTGACTAATCAGTCGGTTAATTTAATCAAAAGCGGAATTGTATGATCGGCTGTGCAGTATGTTCTTATGTTTTCTTGTTGGTGGCTGTGTATATCACACTTGTGTTTAGTGTTCCGCCTTTGTCAGAAATTAGAGGAATCGAGTTTTCATTGCCCCCAGAAAACAGGAGATTTTAAGGAAAATGGAATTGGAATAAAAAATTAGAAATCCAGTATTGCATCAAATGAGAGGAGGGCATAGCTCTTTTTAAGGAAAAATCACGAGAGTGGTGTTCTGTATTGCATTTTTAACTTTCCAAAAATCCAGTAAAAAAATCACAGATGTAGATAGTGTTAATATGTTCTACATGTATGCAAATTTGCAGCTCTAAATTTGTTGTATTTAGACTGGATAAAAATGACAAATGGGTGGATATGGATGGTGAACAGTACACAGTTTTAGAAATTTGAAAATTTGCCAGTTTTGTCTTTTTTGTGTAGCCAAGAATAATATGAATTTTAGATTGAAAATTGGCACACTCACAAGTCTTGATATTATCTACATAAAGGATTTTTCTTTAGGAATTTTTTATACTAAAAAATGCCGATTTTAAATTTTTTTTAAACGAGCTAGGTTCCTTTGTTCGTAGAGTTTGGTTGCGTGTTCGAATCCCCGCGATCGCATGCTTTATGATTCGGCTGTGGGCGAGTCGGATGGTAGCGAGGCGCTGGGCCAGATGCCCAGGCCCATATAGTGATCGAGGGATTAGTTCGTGCGGGCGAGTCAGATGGTACGGCTCGCCAAGAGCGATCCATAGGGGACCCCTTCTTCGTCCCCTAAGTAGAAGGTAAATTTTTTTTTTTTGAGTACAAGGATTACAGATCAAGAACACAGAACTAGTAGAACAACCTCAGCAAAATAAGGAAAAACAAACCAGATCTTGAGGCCCAGCACCACCGACGCCGCCTCACCACGGTGACCGCCAGCCGCGCGCTGCCGCCGAACTCCTCGAGCCGGCGAACCGCATCGAACCGCGGCCAGGAAGCCGCCGACGAAGTCGCCGTCTTCAGTCCACCGCCTGGGTCTTGACGGAGCAGAAGAAGCTGGAAGTCCACCAGAGCGTAGCCACCGCCTTGGAGCGGCGCCGACACCTCGACGCCGAAGACGGCCAGGAGGATCTGAAACCCCAACCTCCTGCACACACCTCGCGAACCCCACCGACGCCGGAGGGAACATCGGCAAGGTGAGTACGTAGAAGGTAATTTTGATCCAACGATGATGCAGGTTCGCATGTGACGGCTTTCAAGGGTCGGATACGTGCGTTGCATCGTCGTCTGAACGACGCCTAGCTCGTTAGGGACACCTAGCTCCGACTCCGAGTCGAATACCAAATCCCAATCAGTATCTCTCAAGGACGATCAGAATCAGTTTGGTTCACGAGTGCGAATCACCTCTTTCATGTGTACAACTCGGAATCGGCAAGGGCCCCCAACCAATATAAGAACACAAGACCCCCGGAGGCCTATGCACAAAGCAAACGAGTTCTGGTTCACGAGCAAGACAGGAGAATAAGTCGAGACAGTCAGACAGAATAGTGCAATTGCAAGTTTGCAACTCGGGCGATCAAGCATGGCCATGGCCATGGATGAGCAGCTGTTCGTCGAAGACGGCAGCTGGGCCAGGCAGCTCCAGAGAGGCAATGAGCTTACACTAATCCCGTTGGAGGACGAGCCCTTCGTGGTCAGCCACGTCTTCCTCGTCGACCCGGAGAGCGCCGCCGGCCAGGGCGTCGTGGCCGCCTGGGTCGAGATGGGCACCCGGAAGATCATGCTCGCGGAGCTGTCGTCGGAGATTACGGACGTGAAGCTGGAGAACCCGGTGTTGCTAAACGAGGAGTTTTGCTTGCACGTGGCGGCGCGCCCGGGAGACGATGCCGACGCCGACTCGGACGAGGATGCGCTCGTCGTCCAGTTCGAGGGTTTCATGCTTGTGCCATATCCCGACACGGACGAGGAGTCGGATGAGGAAGATGAGGATGAAGAGGCCGTGAGTTCGGAGGATGACGATGACAAGATCGGCGAGGAGTATGAGGTGGTTGAGGAAAGTGACGGCGAGGTCGACCGAGACGTGGCCAGGGAGAGCAGCGCCGGCGACAACCCGAAAGACGTTCAGAACTTCAGACAGGTTGCAGCAAGAACATTCTTAGGTTTATTATTGTTTACTTATATCATAGCTTTATTCAGATTGCTGATGTAAAAATGATTCGTCTATCGATCAACTGCCCATTTTCATGTAAATTTGATTCAAAGGGAAATTGTATGTTCGGATGTGCAATATGTTCTTATGTTACGGACTTATGGTCTGTAGGATTTGGTCAGATTTTACATTATGGAAGAGAACTCTGAAGTTCAGACATCCCGCTCCGATAGTGTTTTATATTTGTACAGAATCAAGGTTATCCGATACCAAACACTAAATTCCGGGCACTGGTTTTCAGCCAGAAAATGCTTTCACGAATAAGCAGATGAATTTTAGTGGGACTGCTTGTTTGGCCCTATAAATGATTGTGAAGCCGGCCAGGCCAAAAATAATAATTAATTGATTAGCAGCGCTTGGGATATTTTAAAATTACTAACAATCATTTTTGTCATCATACTAAAAAAAAAGGTCTTCTTCCCACTTCCAGTTCTTCATTTCTCGGACGATAGTGCAAATGTGTATGTGGATTGTACTCCATCCATTCGAACGACTAGGCCATATAAGAGCATCTCCATCAGTACCACCAACGATCCCCTAAAGGTCAAGTGGGGTGCCGGACAGATAAATCAGCAACAGCAGCACCCCAAGTGTCCGATCCGACCCATTTCCTATTCGGCACCCCCGAGCGGGTCTCCAAGCTTGGGGGCAGTCCGGGGGTGTCAGACATCGTCCAGACACATGCACCCTCGGACAGATGGGCCCGACTTGTAATCCGCACACCGGTAACGTCGGCTGTAATGGCATATGAGCCTTCCCGTCTTCCCACGCACCGCTGCCAGGTCAGTGCGGCGGGAAGTGTCTCGTGTTTACTACGCCTTACCGTCCCACTGCCCACTCGTCGGTTCCCGCCCCCGCTACCATTTCGTGCTGCTCCACGCCTCACTTTCTTGCCTAGCCCACTTGCTATAAGAAGCCCTGTCGTGCAACCGCTTCGACTCTTCCTCTCCCATCTCGCTTTCAACAATGCCACGCTACCTAGCCACCTCCTGGGCCTCCATTACCCAGGCCACGCGCTGCCATTTCCTGACGAGCAACCCAACTCCTCCTCGGTCGTTTGATGACAAGCACAACGAGGAGTGCGAGGAGGTGGAGCCGATGGAGGAGCATATAGATGAGGAAGATGAGGGCAAGGTGGGGACACAACCGGAGGACAAGGTCCAACCACGGTGGACGAAGAAATATGCTGCATAAAACTTCTTTGTCACCATGCACGAGGACGAGGTGCACCGCCAGCTGAGGCGGCCACCATAGAGGCGAATGTCGCGGTGGAGGCGTGCGCCATGGAGCTATCCGCCAAGAGCGCGGCAGCGCAAGAGCCTGCCCGCTCCTTCATGGAAGCAGAGCGCAGGCCCACGAGCAGCTGGACCCGTCCCCAGAGGGCTGCGATTTGCGAGGCTGCCCTTTTCGACGTGACGGGCACTCACCGCTGCCGGGTGGAGGACGCGTTTTGTCGGGTAGACGAAGCAGCGGAGCTGGTGAGGGGACATGGGGAGGCCGAGGTGATGGAGAGGGATGAGTTCGGGGTGGCAATGGAGAGAGAGGGAGGCGTACGAGGCGGCGGAGGAGAAACAATATCAGTGCATAGCACAGAGTGTGGGCCAACAGCCGAGGCGAGTGTGCGCGAGTGCACAACAGCGGCGGAGTTGCACCGATTGCGGTGCAAGCCAGGGGAGAGGCGCTGGCTGGCGCGTGTGGGTTGCAATAAGTCCGGCTCCCCCGCTTTCGTCGAGCCAGGGGTGGACAACGACGAGGCTGGCCTCTCCCACGTCATCGTCCCGGCCAGTCAATCCAAACTTGTGATGTCATATACATGTGTTTCTAATATTTTTGTAATTTTTTTGCCTTTTTTTTACCTACATATGAAGCATTTCTCAAAATGTTGTGTAGTCAAATGACTACACAGCCAAAGGATGGCTCCGCCACTGGTCCCGGCGGCCAACGACGATGAGGCTAACCTTACCAAGCCACCTCCTCCTGGGCCCCGACATCTAGATTAGTTTATTTTAAATTTAGTTGTAGTTTAAATTTTGTTGTAATGTATCAAATTTCAATAATAATTGTGTCTTTGGCTCAAAATATAAGAATGTTCGGCAAATTTCAATATTTGGTTTTGGACCGGACAACCGCTTTGGGGTGTGCCGGACATAATTCCGAAGGTGCCGACGGAGATTCTCTAAATTTAGTCAAAAGTCAACAACATCTAAATTTGACCAGTATTATAGAAAAATTTATGTAACATTAATATTATAGATGTTGATACTTTCTTCTATATATTTGGTCAAACTTATTATTGTTTAACATATGTGTAAGTTTATACGGCTTATTCGCTCAGAAGAAGGTAGTACATCATTTAGTGATAATGTACAACATTTAACATTTGAGCGAATAAGCCGTATATATTTACTAAAATGTTTGAGCGAACAATCTCGTGCGCTGCAACGGGAACAACCGTGTCAAATATTTAATTTTAGGATTATCGTGCTCGTCCAGCGTCATTGAAAGTTTTTTTTGCACGAAACTTAGGAGCTTTATTACTTAACAATCAACCTCTTACAATCAGCCAACAGGCTGTCAACTAGAAAGTCTGGGCTAACATCTAGCCAACTATCAGTCCTCTGAAGCATACAAGCACGCCTCGCACAAATGTGTGCAGGACTATTATTAAAACGACTAACATGCTGAACTGAAAAGGAAACAAAAGCAGAAGACAACTCCTCAACTTCTTGAAGAATAGGCGCGGCAACTGAACGACAATCACCTCGCGACGTCCAGAGGTTAACGACCTCTAAGCAATCCGTTTCAATGACCACATGCGAGAAACCACGCAGCTGGGCAAAAACAACAGCTTCTCGCACGGCCAATAATTCTGATATGAACGGATCAGTAACACCATGCAGTGGTTTACACCATGCACCTAAAACCTCCAGGTGAGATCTAGCAATTCCACCCGCACCTCCAGTGCATGTGTCCATCGCAATTGCACCATCGGTATTTATTTTGACCCAACCCGGATCAGGCGGCCTCCAAGATCGACCTTCCTGCAGTTTGCCCTTGCAAGCTGGTAATTCCAGGAGTGCTAGTGTCTCCCGTCCATACTTCACCGCATGAGGGATCATACGACTCATTGTCATGTATCCATTTGTTACGTGAGCTCCAAATTGCATGCATTATAGAAATCACTTTGCATCTATATATCCTCCGTACCAAACAGATCAGACACCAAAATGTCTTGTGCCCAAGTCAAAGGGTGCAGCCTTGGTAAATTAATATCAAGACTCTCTCTTGCTGCCTTCCAGAACAGCTGAGCATGAGAACATGTGATCATGGCGTGCATCATGTTTTCATCCATTGCCAAACGTTTGGGCGGGCGCACAACCACGGGGGCAGATGTCTCGGGAATCTATGCCTTTCTCTATCTGATTACGTTCATCATATTCTTCATATATTCATGATCGATTCATGTATGGATAAACTGCGATTGTACTTGATTTGGAGATAGTATTATTGTAACGAATCATATGTGTTCAGTCGAAGGGGAATTCATATGTTCGCTTATGCTGTTGTGTCTACTTCTTTTTCGGCCTATCCCCAACCAACACATGTTGAGCGATATGCCGAAAGGGTATACCCACCACGTTGGCAAATACCCAGCCTAACAGGGTGGCCCAAGTGTGGTAAAGCCGGAAACCGGGCGGCCCAGTTGGCTGAAGCGCAAGGAAAGACCAAAGTCGGCTTAGTGAATACCAAGACGAAGGTCTGGTGATGTTCGCCTTATGGACTATGGAGCAAGCTAGGTTACAGGTCGTGTTAATCTAGTTCTACTTAACTAGATCGGTTAGTAAGAGAAGTCATGGCGTCTATATAAGCCGGTCTCCTGGAAGACTTAGAGCTATGCTTTACAACATCCATTGTAACATGTGTAACCATATTCTACATAGTGAATTATAGCAGCACGTAGGATCTCGTCGCTGTTGTGAGGTCCGAAGTTGGGTAAAACCCTATGTGCAATCCCGTCATTGGAGCCTTCCACGATCTTCCCCACCTTCTACACGTGGCGCATGACACCCTACTTTAGTCTTGCGTTACCAATGCCTCGACAACTGCTTTGGTGTATTATGTCGAGAGATTGTTGGCACAACTATTGCGATCACCACCCGACGTCGTCTTGTTGCACCTCCCTCATCAAATCTCGACATCCGTCGGTCCATAGTCACCCCCAGGCATCGCTTTTAGGTCCACTACTATTACCTCATCGTAATCGTGGGATCACCCTACCCCCGCCCGCTCCCCTCCCCCCACCCCACCCCACCCGTTGAGAGAAACTCGAGTGTACGTACAACCATCACATTGAATATATCGTGAGGAAGGTAGTTGCGGAAAACATGGAACATGATAGACACCAGGATTACATAGGTTCTACCCCTCTCATGGTGGAGGTAAAAATCTACTCCTACTTGTGTAGATTGCGCATCTGCATTACAGTGTTACAAATGGGTGCTAACTCGTGAGGGTTTTTGTGTGACTCCAGAACCTGTCAAAAACTCTGCTAATGTCGTGTCCACTAGCAATCGCAACTACCGGTTAAATCACGTTTCAAAGAGAAAACAATATGAGGACAACAAAAATTGTGTACCCAAAATTGTTTAAAATAATAAAACATAACATTATATTAGTTAGGCTAGCCACAGTGTGGTCAAGTCGGATAATTCAAGTCGTTAATATTCACGCAAGTGCACACGCTATCTGTGTGTGGAGTACATTGCTTTGTGTGTTTGTTGCAATTTACCTTATGATACGTCTCAAACGTATCTATAATTTTTGATGTTCCATGCTGTTATTATAACAATTGCTACATGTTTTATTTACACTTTATATTTTTTTATGCATTTTCTGGGACTAACCTATTAACAAGATGCCAGAGTGCCAGTTCCTGTTTTCTGCTGTTTTTCGTTTCAGAATATCTATTAAGGAAATATTCTCGGAATTGGACGAAACAAAAGGCACCGTCAATATTTCACCGACACGTTCACGAAGACCAAAGGGCAGTCGGAGAGGAGCCAGGGGGCCGCGCCAGCCGCGCCGGGGGGTGGCATGGGCCCCCCGGAAGCTTCCAGACGCCGCCCTATAATTCATAATAACAATTACAAAAAATACTAAAATTCAAAAAATTCATACCTTCATAACTACAATTCAAAATAATAAAAACAACATGTCACAATTTTCTAAATTTTGCAAATTATCAAACTTTCCGCACAAAAAACATTCCAACATTCGAAAAAAAAACTCCCAACCTACAATTCAAAATAACAATTTTTAAAAAAGTGTTAAAACTCAAAAAAAAAAAAAATTATACCCTCCGAACTACAAATCAAAAATAGCACAAACAATATACCAACAATTACAAAAAAAATGCTAAAACTCACAACAAAAAAAAACATATCTTCCAAATTACAATTCAAAAATAACAATTATTGAAAAATGCTAGAAACTTCCAACCTACAATTCAAAATAACAATTATTAAAAAAATGTTAAAACTCAAAAAAATATTATACCCTACAAACTACAAATCAAAAATAGCACAAACAATATACACGAGTGCAACGCTTAGCCGCGCCAAATTTCTAACTGTATCTTACGCAAACTTTATGCATTACCTATTCACATATTTTGCAAAGAAAAAAGAAACATAACTTTATCAGTATGAAATCCATGCAATAATGAAGTTAAACCTACACGAGTGCAACGCTTAGCCGCGCCAAATTCATTTCCTCTAATGACGGACTGATTTTAAATTGAGTTAAATAAATGCTCATAAAATATATTCCTTCCGATTATACAGTTAAATTAAGTATTTAAGTCGAAATACAAATGTGTTGTATGAATCCAAATAGGTTACCATTTATATATGATATAACTGAACTCTCACCACGACAGGTGGGCTTAGTTTATCTTCAAAATTCCCACAAAATGATTGCTACTACAAAATCAACACATCTAAATCTACCCATTATAAAAAAATAAAACAAATATTAAAATAAAAACAAAAATAAATGCTACCTATTTACGACATAACGCAAACATGTTTTCATATTCCAATTCCATGAATATTTGTAGGAACTACAAATTCAATTTCCCCTAAATATAGAATAAATTTAAAAAGTGCTCACATAATATATTCCCTCTGATTATTGTGTTAAATAAAAAATTATGACAACATGGAACCATATTTCATCAATTCAATTTATTTAACATATTTAAAGATAACAAAACTTAACTCTCTCTAGCTATGTAGCTAAATTTTAAATACTTTATTACATGAATATCTAGAGAAAATACAAATTAATTTCCTCTGCTTATGAATTAAACTTAAATTGAATCTAATAAATGCTCATAAAATGTAATTCCTCCGATTATGGAGTTCAATTAGTTCCAAATGAATACAATAAGTTCCAACGGATTTCAGCATTACACAAACTTCTTTCAATTTCACTACTTTTTAAACCTACACAATTTCTAAATATACACGTTCCCAAATTTAGATTTCATTTACTCCACAAGCGCGGCATTGCCGCGCTCATTTCCCTAGTATTTGCTGATAGTTGCCTCATTCAAACACAAGCAAAGGAACCCTAAAGCACTGGTTCCAAACATAGGTAAATCCAAAAGACACCAGCAACTTATCTGTCTGTACTTATTTTGCAGGATAATTCGTTGATTTTGACTGGCCCGAAGAGAGGACTCTTGCTATGTGATTCGATATTCTTTGAAATAGATCTCAAGGTTAAGGATGTGCATGGTAGGGTAGGGTGGTCGAGGATGAAAGATTTAGCAAAGGCTTATTGGAGTTGGATGGCATCATAAGACAGATATCAATTGTCAAACATGGGGTTGAAAACTACAGACTTGTCAGCATGCGCAGCACATTGGATTTAAGCTACGCATTTGTTAGGAATGCAGTGGAGGGCACTGTTGAGATCAGGATCCTTGAGGGACCCGACATGGGGTTGAAAACTACAGACTTGTCAGCATGCGCAGCACATTGGATTTAAGCTACGCATTTGTTAGGAATGCAGTGGAGGGCACTGTTGAGATCAGGATCCTTGAGGGACCCGTTGATTTCCATGGGAAGATCATCGCTTCCACTACCAGTGTTCCGTGTGACATTGTCCTACATGATAGCAAAGTGAATGGCTTGCTTACTGCTGGTAATAATCGATTCATGCAAACAGCGCGCCGCATAGTAGTTGTATCTGTAGATGAGATGCTCCTGGTGACTGTTGCTCCTGAAGGTGGTGATGAATTCCCTGGACACACTGTTGAATTTACTCCACAGCTCAACAGTTATGATGAGGAGAACATCGTCTGTGGTAACTATAAGATGCAAGTCAAGGTCACTTGGTCCATTTCAATATAATTCCTGGTTTACTAGTTGTGGTATGTCAGGTTTTTGATCCTTTTATGGTAACAATTAATGTATTATCATACAATTATCAGAACAGGTGTTGGTATTGACATAAGAATCCTCGCAATGCACCTAGATTACCAAATGAAAGCATGAGGCTTGTTACGGTAGCAGTTACTTGCGTGGCCTTTTCCTTCTTTGCTGGACTTCCAATACATTGCTGTAACTGAGCATAACAAAGGTATGTCAATTATTCTTATCAAGGTAACTGTACTAATTCCATTGGTCAAAATGAATAGGATAAATTATGCATGTGTAATCTCAAGGCTTCACTTTACCTTACTTTCCTTTCATGTTTAGTCATAGAAAACAGAATCTCAAGGCTGGCAACCCAAGCTTTACTTGTAATAATGCCTGGACTTCTGAAAGAAATGCAAGGGAAAAACAGCTCCGCACCAAGTTCAGATACTACATTGAAGGTTTGTTGTATTACCTATTTACTTTTCAAGGTCATTAGAATGTCCCCCAGACCCTAGTTCTGATCGGATGGTAGCTGAAGCTGACATTGGGTAGAACTCACCTGTTCGACAATTTTCTTGTTTCTGCTGCTGTTACTGTCAGTTTTCTTAGTACTTTGCTCCATGTTCGTATGTGCACTGACCTATTCCTGTAATGGCTGTATGCAAAAATTCTGCAGATGTTAATGGTGTCATCACAACAGTTTCAGATCCCTGATTGATAATTTCTTTGCCTTGTGTTTCCAGGGCATTCTTATCTTGCAGTATTTATTCCCTCATCTCTTATTGATGTTGAGGCTCTAGCTTTAGAGAATGACTTAACCCCAGGATAGCAAGACACTGTGAATCTTATCTGTGATTGATATCTACTACCTCTGCAACAATATTCGCTAACTCTAGAACACAGTTTGAAGATCTAACTTCTGCGCCAACACTCACCAAATACAAGCTCTTCTAACCCCGGCAAGTGTAGCTCGTCAATGCAAGCAAAATTTTGAGTGGCCAGGGACAATCTAGTTACACGTGGATGCACTTCGTTGCCCAACGGCCTTTTTCCGTGCAGACTTGGGACAGAATTATATATCATTCACATCTGTGCCTCGACCTGCGGTTGTAATGACTGATGATCTTGAAAGACCGAGGAAATGAACTGATTTTCAGTAATCTTTGCATCAGTAATTAACAGCTGCAGCAGCTGAATTCGCTTAATGGCAATGCTGAACAACGTTATTAGTCTGTAGCACTTCTTTTTTCCCTGTTGCTGTACTGCCGTTTGTTTCTGTATCAGCTATGTACTAGTGTAGTATGTACACCTACTGCCTTTAATAGAATGGAAATCAACGTGCAGAAAAAATCTGTATATGTTTTCTTTATAGATCAGAGAACATGAATCTCTCTTTCTATTTACAGTCTGTATGTGAGTGTCCAAGCTGAACTCAAGAAACATTGCAAAAGCAGCAAAGAGATAACAGCCGAGGTCCATTCAAAGCCACCGGAGAAATCAACCATGCTCAACAAAACGATTGCTCGAGGCCTCGAGTACAACATAAAACTTGTGTCGCTTGCATTTTGATGTGACTAATGAAATCATACTCTTGGATTTGGGAATCATATATGAAAAGAATGTGGAGCTCTTCTCCACTGAATTATTCATCTTGACAACAGCTTAGACATAAGAAATTTGACAAGGAATAAAGTCTGAGCACAAACAGTTTTTCTTTCTTTCTTTAAACCCAATGAGTAGATACAGTGCTGGCGCAGTTCATCGACGGATGAACTCGTAAATACAACACCAATCAAAAGAATGATACATTTAGCACAATTCTATAGTACAACTGATGCTATGCAATGCCATAATTGTTTCCTGGCGTCTATCAGCTTGGGGTCGATGTGTAGCAAGTTCATACAAATAGACACATGTCGCTCTTCGTGAGGAGGCAACGAGCCCCAAGCATCCGACATGGAAGAGTTGCCCCACCCCGGCCACGCGGCGAGGTCGTCACCCTCGAGCTAGCAACTGCAAGCATATCCTCCCGGGCGGCGATCACGTTCCTTCCCTTCGCTGGACGTTCAGCGCCGTCATTGTCGTCGTCGTCAGGTTCGCCTTCAGCGCCGCAATGTTCCGGCAATTGCAGCTTCATGCCGGCGTGGGCCGTGTGGCCGTGACACCTGAGCCACGGCTCCGCCACCTTACCCTCCAGCTCGGCGCGCATCCACGCCATGAAATTCGGTGTGCAGTCCTCCGGGCGGAGGATGCCAACGTTTGGTCGGTGGCCGCTCCGAGTCCGAGTCCAAACTCCTAATCGGAGTTCAGTTCGGAGTCGGCGAGCGTCGGGTCAATATAATGATCACGGATCACAGGAGCGTTGTCGCACAAACGAAGTGAACGACAGGAGAAGAAACCGGTCAGACGATCGAGAGATACCGCGCCCCAGCATGGCCACGATTCCGCAGGAGTCGCGCAATCCCTGGGTCACCGAGCTACGTGATTGGGAGACGTTCAGACCCCCTACCCCCGTCCCCGACCTCCTGATCGCCATAACCCACATCTTCCTCGTGGACCCGGCGAGTGCCGCCGGCAAGGGTGTCGTGCACGCCTGCATTAAGATAGGCACGCTTAGGTACACGCTTGCGGCGCTGTCGGCGGAGAGCCCCTCCGCGGAGCTGCCGGAGCCGTTCGTCCTGGACCAGGAGTTTACCCTGTATGTGCCGGGAGGCTTGTTGGGGATATACCTACTAGGGGTATCACCAGCATGGATCAATCCGGCTAGTCCAGGGTGGCCCGCAGTGGTGGTGAAGGCTTTGCCTACCGGGCGGCCCAGATAGCTGACGACCAAGGAAGGCGGATGCCGGCAAGGAGGAGGCCCAAGACTGAAGCCCATGAAGCCACCAAGACCAAGACGGAAGGCGGCATACTTGCCGGCTAGGTTTAGGACTCCGTATACTTGCTGGATACGTATTCACCTTGTAACCCTAGGTCCAGCCGCCTATATAAGCTGGACCTCGGGACGCCTTTAGGGCAACTCTTTGATAGACAACCAACTCATTGTAACCTGTTCACGGCGATATTGCCTTATAGTGAGTTATAGCAGCACGTAGGGCACCGCCACCGCCGTGGTGCCTGAAGCTGGGTAAACCGCCGTGTACAATCCCGACCTTGACGACGTCCACCTTCTTGCCCTACGTTCACCCTCGGCTAGCAGGACCCCGTCTCCTATCCAAGATGCCGATACGACGACAGTTGGCGCCCACCGTGGGGCCTAAGGCGTCAGGCGTCACGTTCCAGGCGGGAACTCTTGGCGGCATCGGCGAAACAATCGCCGTCGGCCGCGCTGTTCGCTACGGCGACAGTCACTACATCAGCTGCGACGAGTCCTACATCCCCGCAGACGACTACATTGTCGGATGCGGAGTTGTGCCGTTTGGCGGCGTCGATGTGTTCATCGGCTACACTTCTGAGGCGTATGGGTTGCCGCGAATTTATTCGCCATCCCACCCGCCCTACAATCAAGACGGATCTGAGTTTGCCTCCTCTGAGGAGTCCGCAGATTCAGATCTACACTTTGTCGGCATGACGGGACTGGGATCAGACTCCCAGCCCAACAGTCAAGATCCCGAATCTATTCTTCCTGCACTCCAGGATGATGTGATGTCGGATGCCGGATCCAGATCTACCGTTCACGTCAACGTAGACTCTGATTCCGAAGAAGATTCTGCCAGCATGTTTGAGCAACGGGTCAAGAAGTGTTTTATTACACCTGATCCTCCGCCATCTGAGGCGGCTACGGGCTCTTCCGTCAACATGCAGCAGATCTTTGTGGCGGATGTCACCGGCGCAGCTTCAGAGAAGGCGGCAACTGACGCCGCCAACCTGGGGACCCCGGCAACCGATCCACAGTTTCCAGAGCCTCCTGGGGCTCCAAAGAAGAAAATCCTGGAGAAGGGCGAGCCCAGCAAGATAGGAAGCATGGCGGCTCTGGCGGAAGTTCTTCACACGCCGGTAAACGACAAAACCAATCCGGCTGATTTGGAGAAACTTCGGAACACCTTGGTGGAGCAAACTGAGTACCTCAAAAGCAAGCAAGCAGAGGTCCAGAGCCTCCTCGACGAAGCCAAGGAGGAAAACGCCAAGATAACTGCCAAGTGCGACCCCAAGCGTAATCTTTTCACCACCACCCCATTGCCCAAGCCGGCAGGACAAGTGGCGGAGAAGAGAGGTAGGAAAGGCAGGGATCATGACACCTTCAAATCCCCTGCCCAAAAGCTTGGTTTCGAGTGGGCTACAGCGCCGCAGCGTAAGGACAAGAACGGGGACGTCATCCTCGCAACACCTGTCCTCAACACTGCGGCCGCCTTGGACATCCTCAACAATGATGACTATGACAAGGACGAGAAGATCTACTACGCATCGATCCTTGCTCGCAAAGCTCTAGAGCAGCAGGCCCGTGCTGATTCTCGCGCCGACATGGCGGACGCAAGGGGAGGAAAGTTGGAATCAAAATCCAACGCTTGCAAAGCTGCGGCCGGTGGCAACCCAGAAGATCCGTCCGGTTCCAGTAGCCACGGAAAAGGGAAGGACAAGGAGAAAGACCCACGCAAATCACCACCTCCAAAAAGGCAGCGTGATGAGGCATCCAGGACCGGCAACAGGCGCAAGGCCTCACCTCCTCCGCCTAGGCGGGATGAAGGCGGAAGCAGGGGCAGCAAGCAGCCGCCAAGGGTGGCGGCAACCGCGACGATGCCCCGCCGCCAAGAAGAAGCAGGGACCGCACACAGTCCCCACCACCAGTGCCCAGGCACGAAGGCGGAAGCCGGGGACACAACAATGAGCCTAGGCACAGCCGGGCAGCGCAGGACGAGCCACATGCTGATAGATCTGGCAAACAGCTCAGTCCGCAAGACGCGAGACATCGTCTCAATGACATCAAGGCTGGAAAGCAAGATGCCTATCTAGGACCTGAGTGCTTTGGCCCAGCCATCCGCAACGTTCAAGTACCCAGAGACATGACGTCAGTGTCAAAAACTCATCAAAGGTACAATGGAGCGGACAAGCCAAACTCATGGTTGTCGGACTACGCGCTGGCAGTTGAAATTGCTGGAGGCAATGGCCTCGTCGCGCACGCTTCCTTCCCCTCATGTTGGAGGGGACAGCCCGAAGCTGGATCGAAAACTTGCCGGAGAAAAGCATTCATAGCTGGCATGACATGGAAAAGGTGTTCACGCAGCACTTCCAAGGCACGTACAAGCGACCCAATACATACACAGATTTGGTTCGTTGCGTGCAAAAGCCAGATGAAACAGCTACAAGCTTCTTGGCAAGGTGGATTCAAACAAAGGCAAGCTGCGAGAACGTAGACGACAATCAAGCAATCCATGCCTTCACCACGGGCCTCCTGAAGGGCTCAAGTCTCAGACATAAGCTCGTACGCATGCAAGTCAAGGATCTCGGAGTCATGCTCGAAGTAGCAGCCATGTACGCACAGGCGGATGACGATGCACGCGATGGAGATGGCGCACATGATATGGCGCCAAACAGGCGAGCAAGTCACAAACGCAAGGCTCCCCAGGATGACAAAGCCGGACCATCAAACGAGGTCGCCGCCGCCTTCGAAGGCAAAGGCAGCAACCGCAAGTGGAAAGGAAAGGGTAAAGATGGCGGCTCCAGCAAGCAGCGCCTGACGTATGATCAGGCGAAAGCCTTGCCTTGCCCAATCCACGCGTCCTTAGGCAAAGTCAACCACACATTAGGGGAATGCCGGTTCATGGAGGACTTCAAGAAAGACCCCGAGGTTGGCTGGAAATCAAAAAAGAGCAAAAAGGCTGAGAAGACAAAGAAGGAAGACGATGATGGGGCTATGTCCATGTCAGAGGATGAGGAACCCAAGCTGATGCGTAAAGAAAGGAAATATCCCAAGGTACATGGCCAATTGGTGTGCTTCCTGGGCACTCCTTCGGCAAAAGAAGAAAAGGCGGAGATGCGCGAGCTAAACGCCACAGTACCAGACGTTCCCCAGTATCTAGACTGGTCAGAGGAGCCAATAACTGGGATAGAGATGATCATCCAGATCACGTTCCTCACCCCGGCAAATACGCCCTTGTCGTCGACCCTATTGTCGATAACTTCAGGCTCACCAAGGTGTTGATGGATGGCGGCAGTAGCCTCAACATCATCTACGCGGACACTCTGAAGCGCATGAACTTGTCGGAAAGCCAGCTTGACTATAGCAAAGTCAAGTTTCATGGCATTGTTCCGGGAAAGCAAGGCAAGTCAATGGGAAGCATCAGATTGGAGGTTACTTTTGGGCCTGAGACAAACTACCGCTCGGAGTATCTCAGGTTCGAAGTAGTCCCCTTCAAAAGTGCCTACCACGCCATTTTTGGACGGCCAGCTTTCGCCAAATTCATGGCTCGCCCGTGTTACATATACAGCAAGCTGAAGATGCCGGGACCCAATGGTACAATTACCATCAGTGGCAACTTCAAGAAAGCAAAGGAGTGTGAGCGTGGCAATGCCGCCTTCGCTGAGGCAGTCCTCCACGCAGAGGAGTTAGCCATGTTGAAGAAAGAGCTCGATACATCACAGTTGCCGGAGCATGTAAAGACCGCTGAGCAAAAGAACACTTTCAAGGCGTCCGAAGACACAAAGAAGGCGGATCTGGTCCCAGGTGACAGCTCCAAGCAAGTCACCATAGGGGCTGGCTTGGACGACAAATAGGAAAGCGCGCTCGTCAGGTTCCTCCGTGAGAATCAGGACATCTTTGCATGGTCATCAGCGACATGCCAGGTGTCCCGAGGGAACTTGCCGAGCACTCTCTTAACGTCTACGAAGGAGCCAAACCAGTGAAGCAAGGAATAAGACGCTACGGTGAGAAGAAGCGGACAGCAATAGGGAAGGAGATCATCAAGTTGCAAGAAGCCAAGTTCATTAGGGAGGTAGTACACACTGATTGGTTGGCAAATCCTGTAATGGTTCCAAAACCTAATAAGGAAATGAGAATGTGCATTGATTATACCGGTTTGAACAAGTGCTGTCCTAAGGACCACTTTGCTTTGCCTCGTATAGATCAGGTCATAGACTCCACAGCCGGCTCCGAGCTGCTGTGCTTTTTGGATGCGTACTCCGGGTACCACCAAATCAAAATGCGAGAATCCGACCAAATCAAAACAGCGTTCACTACACCCTATGGGACCTTCTGCTACATCACGATGCCCTTCGGTCTAAAAAATGCCGGCGCAACGTATCAGCGGTGTATGCAAAGATGCCTTCACGAGCAAATTGGCCGCAATGTTCACGTCTATGTTGACGACATTGCCGTCATGTCAAGAAAGAAGGCAGATTTGCTTGATGATTTGAGAGAAACCTTTGATAGCCTCCGGGTATACAGGATGAAACTCAACCCGAAAAAATGCGTCTTCGGGGTTCCTGCCGGCAAATTGCTTGGCTTTATCGTTTCCGAACGAGGGATAGAGTGAATCCAGAAAAAATCAAAGCGATCCTCAACATATCCAGGCCCAAGGACCTGAAGGACGTGCAGCGACTTGCCGGATCGGCGGCTGCCGTCAGTCGTTTCATTAGCCGTCTTGGTGAGAAGGCGCTGCCTCTCTACCGGCTTCTGAAGAAATCCGACAACTTCGAGTGGACAGACGAAGCAGACGCCGCCTTGCAGCAACTCAAGGACGCGTTAACGTCTGCTCCAATTTTGGCAGCTCCTCGTTCGCAGGAACCAATGCTGCTCTATATTGCCGCAACTAACTTAGTTGTTAGTGTGGTACTGGTTGTGGAACGCAAGACGGAAATTTCAGACTTGCCGGAACAACGTCCGGTTTACTTCATCAGTGAAGTATTTTCCGCCTCAAAACAGCGTTATCCGCATTACCAGAAATTGGTCTACGGTGTTTTTTACGCCGCCAGGAAGTTAAGGCACTACTTCCAGGAACATTCAATAACCGTGGTGAGCAAGGCACCTCTGGGGGATATCATCAATAATACAGATGCAACAGGCCGCGTTGCCAAATGGGGCATTGAACTTGCCGCCTTCGACATCTCGTATAAGCCCAGAACGGCCATTAAGTCTCAAGCCTTAGCAGATTTCGTAGCTGATTGGACGGAGGCCATGGACGAAGTACCTCTCCCTGAAGATGCATACTGGATCATGCACTTTGATGGATCAAAAATGCTCCAGGGCTCGGGGGCTGGCATTGTTTTAAGAAACCCTCAAGGAGACAAGCTTAGTTATGTGTTACAAATACACTTCAAGGCAACTAATAATGTTGCTGAATACGAAGCTCTCCTTCATGGTTTACACATTGCCAAGGAACTTGGCGTCCAACGTGTCCTCTGCTACGGAGATTCAGATTTGGTGGCGCAACAGATACGTGGTACTTGGGACACAAAGAGCGAAACAATGGCGGCATATCGAGCTACCGTTGACGAATTCGCCAAGTGTTTTCTAGGCTACGAGGTCCGCCATATCCCAAGAACTCAAAATGAGGCGGCAGATACACTTGCCAGAATGGGTCTGAACGCAAAAAGGTACCAAAAGATGTTTTCCTGGAACACCTACACAAGCCGTCAATTAAAGGAGCAGACCTCCTTGACCCAGAGTCGGCAGAACCAGTTGATAGTGCTAGCTATGCCGTCTACTTGGTAAAGCCGGATTGGACGACGCCATATTTGGACTTCCTGATCAATCAGGAGTTACCGGATGATGAGGTTTTGAAAAGGCAAATAATAAGAAGAGCCAAGGCATTTACAATAATCAAAGGTGAATTGTACAAGCGTAGCACCACTGGTGTTTACCAACGCTGCATTTCGCCCGAAGAAGGCAGAGAATTGTTGGATGAGATACATGCCGGCGTATGTGGACATCATGCTTCTTCACGCGCCCTTGTTTCAAAAGCCTTCCGACAAGGTTTCTATTGGTTGACAGCCAAGCAAGATGCAGAAGACATTGTTAAAAGGTGCAGGGGCTGCCAACTTTATGCCAGACAATCACATATGCCGGCTCAAGAGCTTAAAACAATACCCATCACGTGGCCTTTCGCAGTCTGGGGCTTGGACATGGTTGGTCCGTTTAAAACGGCGCCTGGTGGCTACACACATTTACTTGTGGCTGTAGACAAGTTTACCAAATGGGTTGAAGCTAAGCCTATCAAAAAGCTAGACGGCGCCACAGCCGCAAACTTTCTGTGGGGAATAATCTCTCGGTTCGGGGTGCCTCATAGCATTATCACCGACAATGGCACTAACTTGTCGCAAGGCGAAGTCGAGGAATACTGTTATAAGCATGGTATCCGCCTAGATCTAGCCTCCGTCGCGCATCCGCAAGCAAACGGTCAAGTAGAGCGTACAAATGGTTTAGTCCTACAAGGAATCAAACCACGTCTCGAAGTACCATTGCACAGAGCGGCTGGGGCTTGGGTGGATGAATTGCAGTCTGTCCTTTGGAGTTTACGCACAACTCCAAACAGATCAACCAAGTTTACTCCTTTCTTCTTAGTCTATGGCGCAGAAGCAGTGTTGCCAACCGACATGATGTACGATTCTCCCAGAATCCAAGCCTACGTCCAGGAGGACGCAGAAGATGCAAGACAGGATGGCCTTGACCTACTTGATGAAGAACGAGATGTTGCCCTTGCGCGATCCGCCATCTATCAGCAAAGTTTGAGGCGTTATCACAGCAGAAGGGTGAGGCAAAGAAGTTTTAGAGTGGGTGACCTGGTTCTCCGCCTAATCCAAGATAGAAAGGGCTTGCATAAGTTATCCCCGCCTTGGGAAGGACCTTTTGTGGTCAGTAAGGTGTTGCTCAATGGTTCTTATTACTTGGTCGATGCACGTGACGGATACAAGAAGAAGCGAGGTCGCAAGCGCAAAAGGAAGGTTGACGACAAGTACGAAGAAACCAAGCGACCCTGGAACATTGAGCAGCTACGTCCTTTTTACACTTAGCAATTTCCACATTGTAATAAGTACTATATGATTATGAAATAAAAGTCTGTGGTTTGCTCATTCAGTTTTGGGATCATGCCATCTTTTGTCTTTTCTCGCAATCATATATCTGTTGTCATAAAAGTTACCAAATAAAATAAGTTTTGCTCCGTGCTAAGGTCCAAACTTTTTTGACATTTGCCGTCTGCCGGCTAAAAACGCAAACAATCTTTGCACCGCCTAATATGCTTATCTGTCTGTTTGTATGTGGGTCGCCTAGTAGTATGTCGTTGGCACCAACATGCTGGCTTTGGTCTCTGAGTCTAAATTAGTTGGTATTGCACCTGGTTGGCTCAGCTAAAGTAACTAAGATGAGGTTCCGCCAACATATGAAAAAGCTAAACATGCAGGCGAGATACATATTAAGGCGGGCCACTTAAGTAAGCCTACCGCCAAGTGTAGCATAAAAGTTGGCCCATAAATATTTACAACCCAAAATAAAGTTTTATGCGTTAACAGATTAACGCAGTGTTTTGTGCTGCCTTTGCAGGAGGAAGTCTAAGGGATTGCCGCCTTCGTAGAGCTGGTGGAGAGATCCTGGGGGCTAACGCCGGCATTCTTGGGGCTGGCTCCGCCATCCTTGGGGCTGCGCTTGTCGGTTCCGGCTTCGCCTTCTTCGCCGCGGGAAGCTTCAGGATCTGCCAAGGAGGGATCAGCAACGGCAACATGCGGGTCCGGGTGTTCCTTGTAGAACTTGCGGATGTCAACCATGTTGGCAACCCGGGTCGCATAGCCGCGAACAGACCGCAGCACGTCCTGCATCACGATGGCTTGGCTGTTTTCGTCTTCGGTGGGGAAGTACTCGGTGACTTGATGAATATCAGCCTCCGGGTACCACGCCGCCGTCATCGCCAATGCCAACTTGGCACCGCCTCGTGCTGCTGAGCGTAGTGTGTTGTCGTGTTCAGCTGTCGCCTTCTCCAGCAACTCCGGCAGAGCATCGAAGATGACGGGATCGCCGTCTTCCCCAGGGTAGAACTTGGCGGCAAATGATTTGCCGGCGCCGACAATCTGGTTGACGATTTCGCCAATTTTCAAGATCCGAGCAAGGCGCGGCGTTGTGGCCAGGTCATCTCCCAAGCTAGCCGGCACTGCACAAACACAAAGTTACACACTGCAGCTTCAAGTATCAAGAAAGCAAGGTGACAAAATGAAGGACTGGAGGCATACCCAAGACATGGTCGTGGATGGCGTTGACCTCATCCAGATGGTTCTCAAGCGTTTCTTGGGCTAGCTGGACCGCCTTTGACAGTTGGTCCTGCTGCTCCTTGGCGTTCTTGTTCACCTGGTCAAGGTTGTTGCTCATGGCCTCAAGTTGTCCAGTCAACTTGCTAACTTCGGCAGCATGAGCCAACGCACGATCATCCAGCTCCTTGGCGTGATCCGCCTTCAGCTTGGTCACCAGCCCGGCAAGATCTGCAGCTTCGTTCATCAAAGCTTGCATGTCAGTGGAGTTCTTGAGAATATCTTGCGCAGTGTTTAATAATTCTACAAATAAAAAGAAAAGACGACTAAAATACTTGTCGGAAAAGGAAAAGAAGTCGGACGAAAAGAAGGCAAAGAAAGCTTTGTCACCTTCATCCTTCTTGCGAGCTTCTTCCAAACTCGCAATTTGGGCGTTCTTCAACTCCACGTCCTGCTGCAGTTCCTCGCATTCCTTCTTCTTCATCTCTTGAGCACGAAATAGCTCAAGATTGGAAGCAAGAACGGCCTGCATGCACGAAAGCAACATTATGGTTAGCGCTATTTAGTCAACGAGACCACTTTGCCGGCTAAATTTTTCAGCCGCCAAAGTGCTCGGGGGCTGGGACCATAGGCTATTTTACCTCAAGTTGTCCGTGCAGGGTGTCGTGGAGTTCGTCCATGTGTGCGTACCAGTTGCGGGTACCGTCACGCATGGTCTTCAGTGTTTGCCGGGGGTCTTGCAACCCTTTGCCAGGTTGGGAGCCAGGATGAGTGGACGATCCGCCTTGTTCGGCCGCCATCTGGTCATCCATCTCCTGCTTCATGGCGATAAATCGAGCGGCATCACTAGCCGAAGCTTCAGCCGTCTTGGAAAAAGTTATGCCGGCAACTGATTTCTTGCCCGCCATCTTCTCTGTAGCCGCCTCTGCGGTACCGGCAGCTGTGTACGTTCCCTGGCACACAACCACGGGAACGCCAACTGTGGGCGTTGTCGGCGCAGCAGCTGGAGAAGAACGTGGTGGCTTGCCCCTGCCGGCAGCAATCTTCAAGTTGGAGCGGAGTTTGGGCATGGTAGGCTTGCCTCTGTAAGCAGAAACATGCAAGTTTGTCAGCACAAACATATTAAAATATCCAAGTCAGGGAAGCCAAAGTTTGCTAACCGCTTCAAGGGAACGTTCCCCACGGTCTCATCCTCTGCGTCGGCAGAGGTGGCCGCCTTCTTCCTCTTCTCCAAATCCTTGGTGGAGGAGCTCAGCTTGCGCTTCTTCGACTTGCTGGCACCTGTATCATACCAGTTTGGGGCCAGCTCGTCCTCTCCCAAGGTTTGTAGCTGAAAAGGAAGCAAGACAATATTAATTCAGTACCTAGTGGGCAAGGATGTTAGTGAAATAACAAAGTAGCTTTCACTTACCGCTGGGGCTGGGTTGTTATGAGTGAACATGGCGACGCCTTCAGCCGCCTTCACCGACAGAGGCTTGATAAGCTCTCTAAGCCGGTACTCCAAGGCATCCTGATCAAGGGTGCTGTTGCCGGCGTCGTCCGCCTTGTACTCGCACATCTTCAGTGGGCGATGGCGGAGAGGCATAATCTTCCTCGACACCCAGCAGATGACGGTGTCAACTCCGTCAAGTCGTGGAGCCAACATCGTCTTCGTCAAGAACTCGATCCGCCTAACGGCAACTCGAAGTTCTTCCGGCAAGCTGCTGAGCGGCACTTTTGCTGTCCAGCAAGCCTTGTGGGTTGGCGGACCGTTGACGAAGGCTGGCATCCCTTGCGTGCTGCCAGGTGTCGGGATGTCCTTGCAGTAAAAGAAAGTGCTGGTCCAGTGCTTCACCGACTCGATGTATGGTATTTTTGGGTACCAGTCGGGTTGGCGGCAGTTGAACGTAACACTACCGCAGGTTGCTAGGTGGCCGCCTGGTATGGTTTGCCGGCGGCACAGGAAGCAGTACTTAAACAGCTCTATGGACGCAGCTATGCCTAAGTACCCTTCGCACAAAGCCTGGAAGCCGGCTAGCACTAGAATACTGTTGGGCGCTATGTTGTGTGGCTGCAGCCCATAAAAACTAAGCACCGCCAAGAAGAAGGCGGAAAGCGGCAGAGACATACCGCGAAGGCTATGCGAAGCCAACATGACACGCTCGCCGTCTTGGGGGTCAGGCACCGCCTCGTCGCCTGGAACCCTCCAGGAGCATTCCGTCTTTGGCGGAATGTATCCGCCTTCCTCCAGTTCCTTCAGATATGCTGACGTCATAACTGACGGCAGCCAGTACCTGGAACCCAGGTCTCCAGCCTCTTCCTCTTCCTCGACGTCGTCATCCTCGTCGGCGGCAGATTCCGCCGCGGCCTCTGAGCTGGTAGCCGCGAGGGATGGGAGGGGAAAAGTTGGAGCGGCGGTCGCAGGCGTCGTCGGAGCTGGGGAAGAAGTAGAAACCCCGCCCGTGGCCACGGTGGCCGCGGGAGAGGTCATCGATGCGCCTGCGGCACCGCCGCCGCCGCTGGGACAGATCCAGATCCGGCGGGGGTCGAAGCCGCAGCCAGTGCCGCCGTCGCCGCCGCATCCTGCTGAGTGCTCGCCATTTGGGGAGAGGCGCTGCTCGTGCTCGCCGGAGTTGAGTTCGAGGAGGAGTTGAGCTCGGGAAGGTGAGGAGGCCACGGTGGGTGTGCGAATGAGGAAGAAGTGCATCGATGTGCCCTTTGGGGTATTTATCCCCACGCGCCAAGATCCGTGCCTAAAATTAGGGGGACGCGAGATTTCCGCCACGTGCCCACGATTTGCACGTCGTGGCAACGGCGTCTGCGGCCTCGCTCCGATTTCTGTGCGTGGTGGAGAAACCATCATGACGCATGCCCAAGTCCAAACTGTCGTGGACTGCATGGCGTCATCCGTCAACATTTGACGAGCCTAGTCAATTGACAAGACTGGTGCCAGGAAGATTCCTGACAATGGTCAGGCCGTCTTTCCCATGATGGCGGCAAGTTGTCCGACTACTTTAGGCGGACCGCCGCTTACTTTCAACTATGGAATGCTTCAAGCTCTTCAGACGCTTACAAGACAAGGCGGACGTTGCCGACAAAGAAGACGGCGCCTGAAGAACTCGAACCCTCCCAGGGGCTAATGTTGGGGATATACCTACTAGGGGTATCACCAGCATGGATCAATCCGGCTAGTCCAGGGTGGCCCGCAGTGGTGGTGAAGGCTTTGCCTACCGGGCGGCCCAGATAGCTGACGACCAAGGAAGGCGGATGCCGGCAAGGAGGAGGCCCAAGACTGAAGCCCATGAAGCCACCAAGACCAAGACGGAAGGCGGCATACTTGCCGGCTAGGTTTAGGACTCCGTATACTTGCTGGATACGTATTCACCTTGTAACCCTAGGTCCAGCCGCCTATATAAGCTGGACCTCGGGACGCCTTTAGGGCAACTCTTGATAACAACCAACTCATTGTAACCTGTTCACGGCGATATTGCCTTATAGTGAGTTATAGCAGCACGTAGGGCACCGCCACCGCCGTGGTGCCTGAAGCTGGGTAAACCGCCGTGTACAATCCCGACCTTGACGACGTCCACCTTCTTGCCCTACGTTCACCCTCGGCTAGCAGGACCCCGTCTCCTATCCAAGATGCCGATACGACGACAAGGCTACTGCCGGCCATGCGACGCGTTAGTCATCCAGGTTGTGGGCGAGTATCACCGCAGGAGCTCCCTGATTTCAGAGGACGATGATGAGCACAGCGACGACGGGGATGACAAATACAGCACGGAGGAGGAGATGGAGGAGAAGGAGGACGACAGCGATGCCGAGCGTGTACCTAAGCCTGCCGATCTTGATGCAGGCGCGCACGACACCCTTGCCGGCGGCACTTGCCGGGTCCACGAGGAAGATGTGGGTGATGGCGATCACGAGGTCGGGGACGATGACGACGACATCGATGACGAGGACGACGAATACAACACAGAGGAGGAGGAGGAGGACGACAGCGATGCCGAGGATGACGAATACAGCACCGAGGAGGAGCAGGAGGAGGAGGAGGAGAGCCACGGCGAGGTCAACGGACAAGCGGCCATGGCAAGAAGCGCTGGCCACGACTCGATGCTACAAGGCAGGGATATTATTCCCCATGGGCAGTTCGTTGGAGGGACGGAGCCGCGGTTCGCCTCGGCCGGGAGCACGGCCGGCTTCATGCGAGTCGCCGTGCGGAGCCAAGCAGAGGGAGACGACTGCGACGAGCAAATGATCTCCGTGTTCTACCGCTGCACCCACTTTTCGGCCGCGTCAAACGGAGGCGTGCGGGAGAGCGCAAACAGCACGACAGTGTGCCAGCTGATCCGGTTCGTCGTCCCACCCGGCGGCGACACGGCGAGGTCGCTGAAGTGGGTCGGCTGGTCGCTGGCCGCGCTGGTATACCCGGGCCGCTTCCACAAGCGGCTCCAGAGGCTATGGTCTAGCTTGATCGCCGACGTGAGCGTGCCGACACCTGCCGCGCGCGTCGAGTTACTCGTCGATTTTGGCATCCTCCGGACGGTGGATCGAACATCGGAGCGCATGGAGCGCATGCGCGCCACGCTGGACGGAATGTTGGGGAAGGATTTCCACCCGGAGCGCCATCTGGAGCTCCGCCTACCGGAGCCGCCGCATTGCGGGGCAACAGGGGAGGATTGCTCCGTTTGCTGGGAGCCGCTCGAAGGCGACGACCTTGTCGTGTGGCCAGGGTGCTCTAAGCCGCACGTATTCCACGGCGCGTGCGTAGAGCTCGTGCTACAGATAGACGACAAGTGCCCGATGTGCAGAAACTTGTGGTGCATCGAGTCCAAATCCCTAAACATCCAGAAGGAGGACGGGGCCAGAGAGAGCAGCGTCGGCGGCAAAGTCAAAAGCGTTAGGCAAGCCGTAGCTAGGACGTTCTTTAGAATTTTTCAGTTCGTTCGTAACTTTGTATCGTATCATTGAGAATCACGATGTATTCATGAATCCATGTATGGTTATGGGCCATCCAATCCCTACCTTGCATGTTGCATCGTGCAATGAGCCGCAACGCTTCGCTCCTGACCTAGCCGCCAGAGACGGCGATCAGGAGGCGACTGTTTTCCGGCCAATCTCCACCGCGGAACGTGCTGGTCCCTCTCTCTCCGCCTGCTGCTCCGGCGGCGGGAGGGAGAGGGGATCCGGTTTCCTCCGCTCTGTAGTTAGGTTTTGGTTTTGCATGTCGTGGTGTGCCGTTGGGGTGGTGGGAGCGGCTCCCGGACGAATAAATCTGTCTCAGCTCCACTCCCACACCGGCGGTGTCCTTCATGCCAGCGTCTCGGAGTTGATGGCATCGTGTGTTTTTCGATCTTTCGGATTGGCGAACTTAGGGTCCATGGATGGTGTCGCCGAGGCGGCGGCGGCGACCCCATCAGGTGTGTCTCTCCTTCTGCTCTGTCCTAGTTGCTGCGGCGTTCTCTCCGACGTCATGGTGGAGCAGGAAGGATGTGTCGTCCAGGAGTACGCGCAGACGGTTGTCTGCGCATGTGATAGCTGGAAGATGGTGTATCTTGTGTTGGGTTTGTGGATGGAGGCTCACAGTTCTGACTTGCTTCTTCGACGTCCTAGTCGTGCGGGGGTGTCAGTTCTGAAGTTCGATGGCGTGTCCAGGGATATGTTGCCCCGGTCTGATTTGTTCAACGGCAATGGTTTTGCTTCTGGCAAACTACTTTGTAGGTCCGTAAAGCTGATGGTCAGCGATGGAGCCGTGTCGAGCTCGGGCGAAGAGGTGATCTGTCTCGCTTCACTTTGGTGTCTACTTTGGTGGTGCCGAAAGATAGGGATATGCGTTGATTTGTCACATAGGTTTATCCTATCTTTACAGATCTATAAGATCGGTGTGTACGTACTTTGTATCTTGTTCTTTATTTATCAATGAGAAACATATTACCTTGCAAAAAAAAAAAAAGTTGCATCGTGCAATGCGTAGGCATTGGTGATCCAGCATTCCAGCTTCACTTGCGATTTTCCCGCTCAGGTGTGAGACAGTTTGTTTTTTGTTTTTAAAATCTAGTTAGACTATGCTGAGGTAATACTTTTGCAGCTATAAGAGCAACTCTTGCAGATCCCGCATAACACCTTGCAGATCCCACAAGCTCATATCCTAAATGCTATTTTTGCGGGATGGCACACGAGTTTTTGTTCTAACCGATCCGCAAATGCCGGTAGCGTATAAGTTTTTTTCTCTAATTTCAATGTGATTATGAACGACATTCCCTAAATGATCTATGGATTTAGCACCAATATAAATCAAACTAATTAATGTTTTAACAACACACAGTACAACAATAATCTAAATTACAATAATAGTCAAATTACAACAATTAAGCAAACAACTAATGGTCCCAAATAGAGAGACTATTTGGTTTAACTTGGACGCCTCCTCTCTTCCGCAACAGTCAAGAGAGGCGATTTTCTTGGACCTTCACCGTCGACCCACCTCGCTCGCCTCCGATCTGCGGATTCCCCCTCCTCCGGCGGTCGCCTCGGCGACGGGAGGGTGGGGAATCTGTAGATCGAGGCCTGTACATAGTGTAGGGATCGGAGGTTTATCAGCCGGCGTCGTCCTGGAGGTGGGGATGGCGGCGGTGTGGAGTGTGGTGGCGGCTGCTTCCCCTTCTCGCATCGGAGGTCCTCGGTGCTCCTGCGCGCGGTGGTCGTCTTCATCGAGGTCGCTGTTCTTCGGAGCGGCGGCGCTCGGTGTTCCCCGGCCGGATCCGATGCGGCGGATCCGTAGTATTAAAGTGGAGGAGATGGTGTTCGTTTCCAGCGTGACGGTGGCGGCGCTCCGGCGAGTAGGATCGGCAGATCCGGCGATCGGCGACTTCCCAGCTGCCTCGGGGCTGACTCCTATCCAAGGCGTGAAGCGGAGCAGCGGCAGCGGCGCGCCACCGACGGCTCCCCTGCGGCGTCCCCGTCGAGTTCTAGAAGAAGGACCTCATTGTAATTTTATGTTTCTTCTGGGTTTTTCTGTAAGATCGCTGAATTAGTATTATCTCTTCCATTCCGCAAAAAAAAAAAACTAATGGTCCCAAATGCAAAGAATATGTTCTCATCACGACGGAAGGGAAACATGCCACGCGAGATCTAAAAGAGGAGGGAATGACACAACGGGTGTCGGGGGACTCTCTCGGCGATGCAAATAAATTTAGGGACGGCTTGAATTGATGATTGTAGGTGGTGACGTGACCTCGTTCTGAAATTTGACTCGCGCCAAGAGTTTTTCCCTTTTCAGGAACGCTAAAATTTGGGGCTTGCACTTATGATATGAGGTACACTGAGCCAAATTTGAGGCTTACCACAAAAGCTTTTACATGACAGGGCAATTTTGTGGTATCTGGTCGAGTTATTTTTCTGCTGAAACCTGAAAATAGGGGTTATTGTGCGATTTGCTTCTTTGCGGGATCTGCTATATTTTCTCTAATGCTAATTCGATGTCTGGACCGGGGCGTACCAACACGACGTCTCTAAAAGTTTTGGGCCCCGGAGCAAAATGCAATGCTTAACACTAAACTTTTTAATAAATTTATAATTAAGCGTGCTTTCACTTAAATATTTGACTTCAATATGTATTATGTGCTATCTCATACACATATTAGGCTTATCCGTGTCACGCCCCGAGACCCGGCCCGAAAGAATGACAGCCGCCACGCGCCTATAGACCCGAAAGTCTATACACGCGAAAGGCGTAGAGAAGCAGGATAAACCAGCACAGTGCATCTCAAGAAGCTCATTTATTAATTTTACATGATTCCTTTACAAGATTAAAATGATTCTCTAGTCGTTTCCCACCAACTGGTCCAGCCTACTCCTCGGATGACATCGTCTTCCGCTGCGAACTCTGATAACATAACAAAAACAGGAGAAGCAAGGGTGAGTACGATAAATCATACTCAGCAAACAATTCATACCCTTTCATATACTTTGTAAAATACACTAGGTTTTCGAAAAGACAAGAAAATCGTTGTGTGGTTAAGTTATTAGTCAGGTTAAAAACGCATGGTGCCACACATGAAAGTGAGTTTCCCTTTCCGGGAATCACAGGGATGAATATTCACGCTTTTACACTCTTAAGATGGGTACTCCGACATCGACAGCCTCGACCAGCACCACACAGGCGCCAGAACGAGCAGAGCCCTTTTACCCCTCAGACACCGGACACGTTGACCTACTTGTGTCGATCGCTCCTACGGATCCATTATCGACACTTTCCATTCAAGGGCCGCCCCTCGCGGAGAACTCAGACAGTCCCATACCTGTACTGTGACCGGTACAATACGATCACCTTCGTAACACCAAGTTTTGCTTTACGAAAACATTGCATATTATTTCCATGTCAAATATACGTGCTAAGCCTGATTCGTACCGGTGGCTCCTACGGATCCATCACCGTAACGACACCAGCGCAGTAGCCCCGTATATCAACGCATAGCTCGTACCACTCAGGGTATCACGCATATTCAATCAAAGCATACTTCACAAAAATATACGAGAGGTACGAAGAGCTTGCCTCAGTTAGCTATGTCGTAGCCATCAAATAGAACTCCGACGTATACTCCAGCAACTAGCTAAGATAGGCTATCGGCCTATGATCTTGTACTCCAGCACCATAGCCGGAAGAGCACCATCCGAACTCTCCACTCGCCGGCGCCTAGCTTCTGGTCCTGGCTCGTATCGGCATACGAGCTCATACCCCAGTACTGTACGTAGCACCAAGAATCCCATCGGCCGCCGTCGGCCCTGCTGCTCTCTCATCGCCGTGGTAGAATCACCACCATCGCCAGTACCGGCGTCGCCTCACCAGCGTCTGACTCTCACTCTAGCTAGTCATCTGTGGTTCACTCTGATCAGCCGATCGGCCGGTGCGGGAACTGCAGCGGAGCTGCTCTATTTATAGATTTGATCCGTGTGTGAGCGACTAGCTAAAATATCTAGGCCCGCCGCTTACCAGCTAAATATCTAGACCATGCGGTGCTTACCTCCCAAGGAAACTAGTTGACCTGCTACGTGTTCTCCGTGGACTGGCGGAGTCTTGCATGGCCTGGCCTCTCATGGCCTGCCAACAACGCATGTGACCCGGCGCACGCTTGGGAAATACCTGCCGACTACCGTGCACTACTAGCTTCTACTGCTACACTAGTTCAAAGCACGGGTACTTTCTGAGTACATGCATGATCGAATGCATAGATGCATGCACGTACAAGGTAGCTCCACTAATTTCATTGCATGCACAGATTAACATCCAATTTACAAAAACAACATATTAGCAAAATTAAAACGATCCAAAGCTAATTCTATTTAATCAATTTAATTAATCCAGCCAAAAAATCCGGGTTATCACATCCGTCATCAAGATAATTGAAAAAGGTCAAACCTGGATCAAATTTGGGGTGGAATATAAACAAAAAGAGCATGTAGGGACTGTAAGATGCCAAGAATGATCAAATGGACTTCATGGTATGGGACAATGTTTGTGAAACGTTTAAAAAAATAACCGAACGTTTCCAACATTTCTCCATACCATACTTTACAACCGACATTTAGATTATCACGTGTTTATTATGACCAAAACGACGTACTAAAGCGAGCGTCCGTATTTATGGCTGGATTTAAAACTCGATACTCGCGAGTCAAATGAGTAGTTCGTAATTCGACTCGGTTTGACTCGAACTAGTTGCTAAACGAGCCGAGCCGAGTATTCATTTTTTATGGTAACGAGTTCGAGATAAACGAGCCGAGTTTACCAACTACTCATTTATGGTAACGAGCCGAGTTTACCGACTACTCATTTTTTATGGTAACGAGTTCAAGATAAACGAGCCGAGCCGAGTTTTCATTTGTTATGGTAACGAATTCGAACTAGTTGTTAAACGAGGTCTGGTGCTCCCTCCTCCGGTGAGCTGCACCAGACCTCCTACAGTCCCTCCCAACCTCGTGAAAGTTGGAAATCCCACACAAGAACCGAAGTCAGGTCCAACTTGCCGTTGGTCGTGATGAATTGTTCATCAAAGGAGCGCGCCACCGAAAGGGCTAGGAGTTCAGTTCTTGCAAGCTATTTGTGCTTTAACCTGCGTCCTAGCGATTTTGTCTCAGTCCTCTGGTTTGCCTTCATTTTTCCGGGCAACGGTGTGAGATGCACATGAGACACTCATTAATTTGGTAACTAATCTTCTCAATGCTACATATGTATTTTTAGATAACAGGAACAAAAAGTTGCAGTGATTTATCTGAACATTGCATATATAGCAATTATTTTTGTATGATGGCTCAGTATCATATAGGTCAGTGCTCCTCTTGGAACACAATTAAATGGAAATCATTACCAAAGCATGTGCAGCATAACTGTTAGCGTACGATAATATATTCCAAAAGCATGCTCTGACTTCTTGAAACTATAGTTGTATTAGTATCATGTGAGTCACCTTTTTGGGCTTGACTCCATTGTCTTCTGGTTTGAAGTCTGTGTTTGTGTTACCATCAATTGTTTTGGTTGGATCAACATATTTTGTCCAAAAAAAATTGCAGATTAATTTTTTCTCTGCTATCTCTTAGCAAATGTCTTTTCTGGTAGCGCTCATTTTACAGTCTATATTTGATATGGTTGTACATCGGCTTCTTGTAGATACTTGGCATGTCCAGAAAATGAGGTTTGCAAGTTTAAGGAACTCAATTTCAGGAAAGCCTAGGATGTGTTACCTTCTTGGCTAGGTGTGATCCCATTAAAATCTTGGCATTGCGGCACTTCCATAGATTCCAATGGGCACAAATTATAGAGGACAGAACTTTTGAAAGTGGCTTTCTATTCCACAGGTCCCGAAATCTGCTGCAACAGTCGACATCACATGACACCATTATCTCAAGGTAAGCTTCATAAAAATATTATCCCCATGATATATATGGTTTTGAAATAGATTGTGAAGCTCCGATCAATATATTGGATTTGGACAGATTTTAATTATGTAATCTTGCCAATATGGGGAGCATGTATATATTCACAGCTCCTCCCTGTTAAATTTGGGCACCGTTCATGAGCGCTGGCTTCATTTCCCACGCCATGAGCTTTGCCACCTTGATGTCTGCTTTGACGTTGTTGAACACATGTAGATGAGTGTTCTTGCCAGTGGCAAGCGACGGGTAGACCCAAGAGAGGATGCACGTCCTACTTCCGCCCCAAAGCTCCCGACCACCGACCGGTCTATCTAGAAGAGATAAAATATGAGTGCTTCCCATGTGTGCTTCTACTTTATTTGGTTTATATTCTATGTGTCAGGCAGGAAATGAAAGATACCATAGGCAATCCTTTTACAAGTTAAAAGTGCTAAAAAAAGAAGGCATGAACGACATGGCAATGGAGGAGTTTAGTGCAAGCAGGGGGCATCCCCCCCCCCCCCCCCCCCCGCCACCCCTCTATCCGGGAATTTGCCGAAACTAACCTCCACACTTAGAGGGAGCCATGTCTCGGACCAGAAAAATTATGTCCAGTGAGAGGATATATTTGGCAAATTGTCCTCCTCCTTTTTGTCCCCTTCTTCTTTATTTCTCTCGGCAACTTGACCTTGCCTGACTAAGCAAAACCCACCTGGTGTGAAATGTAACCCTTTCTTCTCCTGCTTAACAAGAAAAGCCAGTGTCCAGCTGGATCTTTTAGAAAAGAAATTTAGGCTTGCATGGCTGATCAAGCAATAACATCAAGATTTATCGGAGCCGGACATCATTGTTCCAAGTGGGTTTCAGCACAAATTAAAAATTTGAACTCTCTAGGGGTGGACAAGAGATATGACTCTGTGAGCCTCTGAGCGGGGCTTGAACACATGAGTTTGAAAAGCCAAATTTCAACTCTTTGGATGAAAAAATTGAAGTGGAGCTTCCTAAAGTCGAACTAGGATACTGCACCTGGTCTTTGCAAAGTCTAAATCAGGATTATTACAGAGCTGCAGTGTTAAGAAACTCATTAATTATGGACCACTCCTAGATATGTAAAATCGGTATAGGATGATGCAGATGCTGGTATAGAATGTTAACCTTTGTTCCGACGGTTCCAGATGTGCAATCGGCATTTAGGACTATCCAATGTCAGGGGTAGACTTTTTTATCAGTAGTCGAAACAAGGAAGTTATCATTTGCTTAACTTATGTGTGTGTATATATGACACATTCTATGACTCGAGGTCTTCATATGATCTAAGTTGTGGATCGGCCGGATTGGACATTTTTCAATCGCTTCTGTTACGGGATAGTCATAAAGAGTTACTCGAGTCTACTCGTGAAGCAACCTGCGTGACATACTCGGTCAAGATGGAATTTGTCACTCCGACTCGGAGATATATTCTCTGTGTCCACTCGTGACTTGACTGGAATGCATGGCCACGCGACTGGACTAAGGGGTTAGTCGAGGGGTTGAATGAAGAACACGAGTAGAGTAGAGAGTCAAGCTATTATTTTAAGAGAGGACAGTGCAAGATCTAACCTATAGCTCTAATAAGGTACATCGTGATGGCCATATGGACATTGGATACAAAATTCATGGATAATTTTATTTCAATTGGGAGTTGGCGCGCTTTTTCAGAACCCGCTACTGACTATCGGCTTTAAACCGGCTGTACATGAGGGCGAGTCGGTCAAATGAGTTTCTTGACTCGGAATCATGGATGGGGATCAGATGAGTACCTGGCTCCTTGTTCCATTGAAAGTATACCCGCCACGCACCCCAGTGGGTCGGCCCAGTAACTTACTTCCTTATGTTTCAGTTTCTTGGGGTTTATTACTTGGTTTAGAACCAAAATATTTTAGCGCATGGAAAACAAATATTACCACCATTTGTCTTCTTCCTCAGTTTTAGAAAAAAGAAAAAAGATGGGCCCACCTCTTTCTCAAATATCTCAAAAAAACTAAACTTTTAGATATATCTTTAATTTTTAAAACTGCAATATTTATCAGAGCCAAACAGTGCAAAGCTAAAAAAAAACACACGTAGCCACGGAGAAATACATGCAATTTCTTTTGCTCGTACATGGAAGCATAGACCGACTTAAACTATGGATACTAGGAGTCTAGGACCGACTCGATCCGTATGGAAAATAACCACCACACATTGGTTAATTCCAACACAAATCACTTCTTGTCGAGTACAACTCGTAATAGGCAAGGGTCCCCAATCAATATAAGAACACAAGACCCCGGAGGCCTAAGCACAAAGCAAACGAGTTCTCTGGTTCACGAGCAAGACAGGAGAAGACGTCGAGATAGAATAGCGCAAGTTGCAACTCGGGCGGTCGATCGATCAAGCATGGCCATGGCCATGGCAATGGACGATGAGCTCTTCGAAGACGACTGCTGGGCCTTGCAGCTCCAGAGAGGTAAGGGGATTACACTGATCCCGACGGAGGACGAGCCCTTCGTTGTCACCGACGTCTTCCTCGTCGACCCCGAGAGCGCCGCCGGCCAGGGCGTCGTGTCCGTCTGGGTCGAGAAGGGCACGCAGAAAATCTCCCTCGCGGAGCTGTCGTCCGAGGTTACAGACGTGGAGCTGGAGACCCCGGTGGTGCTGGATGAGGAGTTTCGCTTGTACGTGGAGCGCTCCGACGCCGACGCAGACACGGAAGAGGATGCGCTCGTCGTCCAGTTCGAGGGTTACATCGATGTGCCCTATGACGAGGAGTCCGAGGAGGAAGATGAGGAGGACGAGGGTTTCATCCATGTGCCGTGTGCGGACACGGACGAGGAGTCGGAGGAGGACGACGACGAGGCCGCGAGTTCGAAGGATGGCGACGAAAGTATTGACGAGGACTATGAGAAAGTTGAGAAGAGTGACGCCGAGATCGACGGTGACGTGGCGACCAACCCCGGCGGCAACGCTAAGGACGTTTGACATATTACAACTAGAACATTATTAGCTTTATTCCTGGTTTTCTTATATATGTCAGCTTTTTCAGATTGTTGATGTAATCATGCTTTCGTATGACACTATGGATGAACTGCGCGTTGTTAAGTTTATATTATCGGAAGATATTGCAGTGTCTAATCGCCTATAATTAGTAATCGGTCAGTTAATTTAATCAAAAGAGAGATTGTTGCTACCCCCAGGGATCGATCAGTATGTGCTCCGGTGGTTGAAGACATCAAAAATCTGTTGCAAGTTTTTAATTCTGTTTCTGTTATTCATGTTAAGAGAGACCTCAATGTTGTTGCACATTGTTTAGCGCATTCGTATGAACTTAAGCCTAGGCTTGTGTGGCGTGGTGTGTCTCTGGATTGTATCCGTGAGACAATCTGTTTCGAATCCTTATTTGTTGATCAATAAAGCTCTGTGTTAAATTCAAAAAAAAAGAGAGATTGTCTGCTCGGTTTTATAGTCATCTATGTTCTTGTGTTTTATTGTTGGTGGTTGTCCAAGAGTATTCCTGGGGATGCCGGCATGCTACTAGTGTATTGGCCTTTTTTTGTTTTTCCTTTTCTGAATCGCTTAGTCAGTTGCACACGTACTGCTACTAGTGTTGGAGTCATGGACTCTTTGTACTATTAATTGTGTTTTTCAACCTGTTTTCCCACTACGGCACACGGCCAAACAACAGTCATCCTTGCCAGGTCAGCACCAAAGACCCATGTGTATCTAGACTTGTGCGAAGCGAGAAAAAAAGCTCGCAATGTATGAAGTGTAGCAAAGGCGAAAATGCAATTCTAGCGTCGCCGCTGGTTACCGGTCAGATATCTACCATCAAAAAGTCCCTTGATTCGTGCAAACTCCATACTCTGGGCTTCGTATTCCTGCTGTAATGCTGTGTATCTTGATTTACTCCAGATCAGTGGACCCCACGCACGTGGTGCCCAACTCCATCAGGCTAGCATTATTACGGAGGGTCCGCCGTAGCTAGCTCATGCATGCAATATTCCTTGCCCATTCTTTTTACTAGTACTAGTTTTATTCTCAAAACTGTATCGGCAATATCTTTTCAACAGAGTGTCTGATTTTTTATATGTTTTGATATTTGAGTTACTGTGGACGAGATCTTCAAAACAAGACCAATATTGGATACATTTTGAAAAGTTTTAAAATTTGAATATAAAACTGTATTGAAACTAAAATGAAACTTTAATGAAAATAAATTGATTCTATTTGAACTTTTCAATTTGATATGACATATGTTCAAATATAATAGTGATTTCATGCACATTTCATTACAGTTGATTGTGGTACCACAAATATGCCATAAAATGTTTTGCACACGTAGAGTTCTTAACAATTTCAGTTCGTACTAGATATTTGCCTAGTATGGGTTCCACAACATCTTGATATCAAAATAGTATGACATATTTTACATACATTTACTAAATTTGTGTCCTATCAAATATGATCCAGCTAGGTTTCAGAAATCAGTTATTTTGATTGTGGATACCAATATTATATCAACAAAATATGACATATAATATTGAAATATGAGCCGTCATTTTCCGATTTATATATGACATGAATCACATATCCATGTTAACCAGATATGTCACAGGGACGGTTTCTATATCAGATTGGTATCAAAATAATATACACACATTTACTGAATTTGTGTCACACCAAATATGATCCAGCCACTTTTGAGAAATCAATTTGTTTTGATTATGGATACCACTATTATATCAACAAAATGTCATATAATATTGAAATATGAGATATCTTTTCCGATTCCCTGGTACCACAAATGTTTCACAAATTTACCGAGAATACACGAATCAAACATAGGGATTTTTAGAGCAAACAAAAAATTGCGTTCAGATGGATTAAAAAAATAACCACCACCAAACTCATCGCCCAAATTTGCATCCTCATCAAAATCAAAATTCCTAGATAGATAAATCAAACTCCAAACCTAGGCTGCAGAATGGCAGAGGTCTCGTGCAGGCCGGGGTACCGGCACGCCGGCGCTGAACGGCGTGAACGCCACCGCCGGGTACGCGCCCCTCGCGTTGGGTGCCGGCGGCGTGGACTGGCGCCTGGGCGCGGTCGCTAGTTTGGCTCTCGGCGACAGAAGCACGGCGCGACGCTCACCGGCCGACGCTAGCTCGCCGCGCAAGCCCGGGTGGTCTCGCTCGGCCATCGGCACCGCTGCGCCATGGTCGCGCCCCCGCGCGCCGGCCGCTCTAGGCGGCAGCAGCAAGTCGCAGCTAGCTTGCAGATTCAAGACGCAGTGTGAGGAAAGAAATGTGAGAGAGACACGGTGGGTGGCCAGCGTCTTGACATTTATGAATCGAGTGTGCTAAGCAGTTATTCTGTATGTATCCTGTACCTGTATCCTACATGCAGCAATCAATACGAAACAAGAAAGGAAAATACCCCGGTCCGCAGCCCGAATCGCGAGCGATCAGCGAACGGCCGATCCATGACCGGTAACCACCGGCGCCGCCAGAAAAATCGCGTTCGTAGCAAAGGACCACAAAACTTGCGACGCGCTGGTGAGAATACATGGTGCACACGACATCCAAACATCCAATAAACCCCTAGCATCCAGTAAAGACCACCACTACTTGCACAAACATTAGGTTGGTCATGTGAGAAAAAGAACTCGACGAAGAAACAACACCATCACTCCGTCTCTTGCCAGCCCTGCAACATGTTAAATATGATGGTAGAACACAACAAAACAATCACGAGGAGTTAGAACACATCGAGATTTGAAGCGGCACCAACAGGAGCTCTTATTTGTTTTAGATAAAGAGTATATATTAATATCGCGAAGATACCAATTACACCCAACCTCTGCAACAACGCATTGTCCTAGCGACAACACGGATGCACACAACCCAAAATAAGAAGAAGAATTACAAAAAAAAAAGTCCCGCTACAGTGATCTATTCCTTGTAGCAGCAGGCCTAACACCACCAAAAACAACACCAGAAGTACAGCTTCTCCAAAAGCGGCGCCTCCAAAAAGGGAACAGTGCTATAGCGCCGTCGCCGCCCTGATCATAGATCATAGGTTTTCACCCTGAGGAAAATCCACACTCGCAAAAGCAATGCCTTCAACAAGGTCATTGCTAGGCACAACCAATTAAGGCCAGACCTTGAGTTTTCATCCTGAAAGTTTGGACTCTGAACTTCTCCTGTGATGTCGCCCCCACTTGCCGTTGCCGCTGTTCCAAGTTACAAATCACCAAGTAAATTCCTCATCGCCACCTGGAATCGAACCACCATTACTAGTCTTCAAATCTAGGCCTCCATGTCCTTCTCCGCACTCTGACTTCACCGGGATACAGAAAGGCATGTCCCCAATGGCAACAGACTGCAGAGCTTCGCGACGTTTCCTCTGAAACCAAACGGTCAGAAAAAATATGGCTGCGCGTGACCGAATCCCACCCGATCCGACAATCTCCAGGCATGATTTCCCAATGGAGTTCGCCGACGGAGCCTTCCGGAACTCGACAATCCGGCCAGATCGAAGAAACAAGTGTCATGCAGATCTTCTTCTTGGCGCTTGCGGAACCCTAGGACCGCCGCCATTATTCAGCAATAACCAGACAGCCCCCACGCCGCCGGTCGGAGCAACAAAGGAGGCGGCCGCAGAAGCTACCCCGAAATCCATCCCAGGCAGCTGGCCGACAGATCGGGCCTTCGCGCCGCCGGGAGGTCCTCATGTAGCCTCGCAATCGCCGCCAACTCGCCGCCCTGGCTAGGAACCACGGCCACAGCCGCCACCCTTCCGGAACCGCTGCATGCCGCCGAAGGAACTGGCCAAGATGGCAGTTCCACGGCCACCGCCGCTGCTTGCCGCTGCACGGCCAGGAAGCCACCGTGGCCGCCGTGCGCAACGCCCATCCCGAGCCGCCCCAGTCGCGTCCGGGGGCCGCCGCCACAACCTCCTGCCCTAAGCGCCCTTGGCGCCGGGCGCCGCCGCCTCCACGGCCATGGCCGGCGGCAGGGATCGCTGGTCGAGAGGAGGGGGAGGGCGGCGCTGGGATAACTCCCCCTGGCGGCGCCCTGGGGTGGCGGCGCGAGGGGGTCAGGGAGGTTAGGTCGAGCTGTAGGAGATTTTGATATATTAAGTTAGTTGTAGCATTGCCTCCTAAAGGACTTGTATATAGATCTCATTTGGCGTGGCCCACTAACATATACGATATATTTTATCTCAAATTTCATATTCCCTCTCTTCCAGCTTATATGCAATGCATGTATCTCTAGATTTACTATTTTACCAGTATAATATGAATTGCATTATACAAAAGTCATACCGTTGAAAACAGATCATCTGAGTTTATAATGAACTTGTCGCTGCAAACCCACGTGATAAGCCGCTCCAGGTCGCAGCGATTTGTGCTAAACACATAGACCATTGTCTTATTATGCAAGCTAGCGAAGACTAGACATTAAAATTATATTGATTCTTTTCCAATGAACAAAAACATTTTTCTGTAAATACGGCTTATTTTATTCAATCCATAAATCGACTTTTCATTCAATGCTAGCTTTGAGTTGCACAGGCACTAACGGCCGACCAGTACCATTATCGTCGTATGATATCTTCCCAATACTCTTCGGCACCGAAATATGGGCACAATCAATGGAAGTTTTTACCATGTCCTTCGACAGACCCACCTGCATAGTTCTAGCCGCCAGCGGGGTCGTTCGTCATTCCTTCCAGATCGACAAGCACCGCGTGACATAGTGGTGAGTTCTTCATCTCTCGATACGACATTGTGCCCTCCGCTCAGACCACAATCTTCATGGTCCTCCTCTACAAGAACCCTGCGGCATTCGCCATGATGCATGAAGGCCGCCGCCGACGTGCCTAGCGTAGGCTTTTAGTGATGGGTCGGTGCAGCACGATATTACTTGTTATATCCCCACAGACACATACGATTTTAATTATTTCTTCCACCGTTAAAAGTTGGGATCCACATGGTAGAGCCGTTAAGTGGCACCTTTCTACAAAAAGAAAGGTGCCACTTATCGGCTCTACCATCATTTGGATTATTCTTGCACCCCGTCACAAGTTTTTGTATCGGACATCACATTTAAACTGCTTTTAATAACTTGCAAATGGAGGAGTACAAAGATCTGTACCACGAGTGTCATTACCTCTTCATTTCTCAAGGTATGCACATAAAAAATATGTATATCTAGTTTGGAAGATATTGACCTCATTATAGAAATATTTTAATGCAAATACATGTGCAGATCTTATTATAGAAATATATTATATAAAAGATCTGTGTTGATAATATTATAGAAATACTTTAAAATATATAGTCATTATTAGCATTAAATACTTGGAATTTCCAGACCTCGAATGCATCTATATAAACATTGTGAAAATTAACACTGCATCGCACTATCACAGCATACAAAAGAAAATTACTCCTCTTGTGTAGAGGGAAGGAAGGTCTCGACATGGAAATCTTCAAGAGGAACACAGTCGCTCTATTTTTGTCGACTCTCATTGTGATGGCTACTGTTCTCTCCTCTTGTGATGCAAACAATGAGGTCAGGTTCTGTTCATTCTGTTTTTACTCGAGCAATGTAATGAATACACGTTATGTAATGTTGAGCTCTCCATAAGAAAAAAGTCTATATATTGCAGTATAATGAAGATGGTGATACCACAAAATTGGCCTGACAAAGTCTGTTGGTTTTGTGCAGCTACAGACAGATGCTCTCCCACTACCAGCATGCTATGGGTTTAACTTTCCTAACTGTAGCGATAAGGCATGCAAGGAATTCTGTGAAAACGACCCGAAAGCCTACTGCATCGTTACTCAAGTGTGTTGCTGCACTGTCAGCAAATGCCACTAAAATGATAGAGAAACACACACCCCATGCATAATCCAATGCATGCATGTATTGGATAATATATATGTGCTAGCTACAGTACAATACATCAGAATAATCCTTGGTATTTTCTTTCTAATCACTACAGGAATGGCCACCTGTGCCGACGGCCGCAGCCCGTCGGCAAAGGTCCCAATGCCGTCGGCACACCCCTATGCCGACGGCCACCGTCGGCACAGGGTTGTCGGCATAGGGACCTGTAGGCACAGGCCACCTGGCCGTCGGCACAGCTATACACCGTCGGCACAGCTTTTCCCGACGGCCAGAGACGCACCGTCGGCACCTAGTTTGTCGGCACAGCGACGGGTGGGGCCCACATTGGCCGGGCGAGGTGGAGGGGCCTGTGCCGACGGCCAAGCCGTCGGCACATAGTTGCCACGTGGAGGCAGCTGGGCGCTCCAGGGATGGGCCTGTGCCGACGGCTGTGCCGTCGGCACAGGTGTGACCATTTGGTCAATTAAAGGGGTCAATTCAAGGGCGCTCCAGGTCTGTGTTGCTGCACTGTCAGCAAATACCACTAAAATGATAGAGAAACACACACCCCATGCATAATCCAATGCATGCATGTATTGGATAATATATATGTGCTAGCTACAGTACAATACATCAGAATAATCCTTGGTATTTTCTTTCTAATCACTACAGGAATGGCCACCTGTGCCGACGGCCGCAGCCCGTCGGCAAAGGTCCCAATGCCGTCGGCACACCCCTATGCCGACGGCCACCGTCGGCACAGGGTGGTCGGCATAGGGACATGTAGGCACAGGCCACCTGGCCGTCGGCACAGCTATATACCGTCGGCACAGCTTTTCCCGACGGCCAGAGACGCACCGTTGGCACCTAGTTTGTCGGCACAGCGACGGGTGGGGCCCACATTGGCCGGACGAGGTGGAGGGGCCTGTGCCGACGGCCAAACCATCGGCACATAGTTGCCACGTGGAGGCAGCTGGGCGCTCCAGGGATGGGCCTGTGCCGACGGCAGTGCCGTTGGCACAGGTGTGCCCAGATTTTTTTATCCAGCGCAGCTCGTTTTTTGCAGAAAAAATAAACAAAAATAATGACAAATTCACAACAAACAAGATCACACAATGGCTCCTCCATATATCATCAAGCAAAATGCTATATCATCAAGTAGATACACACATAGGACCATCATCAAGTAGATACATGTCTAGACGCCCAAATCCCTACATCTATTGCGGCGACGGCGACGGGGTGAACCCCATATCTCCCCGGCTGATAATAGGTGAGCGTCGGATCCCCGCAGCAGAAGCACCGGAAGTAGGAGAAGCTGAAGCACCGGAAGAAGGACCACCGCTATGTACCGGTGTGATGCGAGGCGAACCCGTCGAGCAACTAGGAGAAGCAGAAGGATCAATGTGTGGGTCCTCCGACGAGCATCCCGTTTCCTACATGTTTGAGCAAGAGTTAGCAACTGCGAGGCAAAGGAAAGCAGTAACCAGTGATTTGGGATCAAACTTACCGGGGTTCTTTTGTAGTAGGAGAGAGCGAACACGTCCCTCGATGGCATCCGTGGAGTCGTACCCGGCTCCGGAGGCTCGTCCATAGGAGGGGCTACCCGCACTCCAGTGGTGAAAAAGTTCAGCACCGACTGCAAGATAGTTTAGATGTCAGGTGTTGCAAAAATAAAGGTTCAAACTAGGGAAGTGGGACTTGTCATATTTGACAAAAGTAAAGGTTAAAACTTACAGCTCGGAACAACTTTTGATACTCGGTCCAAGGCTTATTCATCTCCTCCCACTTGGCAAAGGCCACCTCATACTCCGCATGAGCGGCAGCGTAGGCTTCCTCAAAATCGGGCTACAATTTCGAAAAGAATGAATCTCGTCAACTTAGCCATGCAAGAACGAATGTCGGAAAGAGGATGCAAAAAAACTTACATCGATGGGAGTGGATCGACGAGGCTGTGGACGAGGCGGGATCAGTGGGCTGTTGTCAGGGAGAGTAGCTTTTGCCTGCGTGAAGGTCATGGCAGGCCTAACCACCTTATTAAGAGTGCGATTACGGCCATGCGGCCTTCCGTGCCCCGAGAGGACCACCACCCTGCATCGCGAAAAGAATTGTTATTCATACCAAGTAGAAACATGCGGTGAAAATAAATGCACTTTGTTCCATGTATATATATATATATACCGACCTCTCGTAGACCTCCTCGCTCAAGGGGTCATCCACCTCCGGGTGAAAACCCTGGAACGTCCTGCAGTAGCTGTCCACGGCCTCCTCGGTTATGCCGTAGTACTCAGGAACCTGTGGCTGAGGCTTCGATGGATCGGGCTTCTTTTCCCTCATCTTCTTCCACGCACCGATGTGGGAGCTTACCGTCCCAGTTTCGGCGTCCTGCATCACGAAAAGAAATGTTATTCATACCAAGTAGAAACATGCGGTAAAAATAAATGCACGTCGTTCCATGTATATATATACCATCTTATCCTTAAAGAGGAAGTGGTTGCGGTTTCCCGCACTGTGTGTTCCCTCGGAGCCTCGGTTTGCCTTGTTCCGCTGGCTCACGGCGCCGAAATCCGCGTCTTCCCCAACCCACCTCCTAACCAACGCATCCCATGCGTCTTCTTTGCCGTCGGCCCAGTCGGGCATAACCTGAAAATGCAATTCAAGAAGAGCTAAATGCAATGGCAACTTAGCAGCAATATAGAATTCCATTGATAATTTACTTACCGAAATGTACTCCTCCTTTGTCATCTCCGATGCATTCTTGGCATTATCCGCCTTCTTGGCCCTCTTGCCCGTCTTCTCATACGTAAAGTCATTGGCGGATGTAAACTTTTGGTTGTAGAATTGCTGCCGTGTCAACCTCACACAATGAGCATGCAAAGTGCTATCCGCAGCTTGCTGGTCCAGCACACGATAAAACCGCTTCAACCATCAACAACAACAACAACAACAACAAAGCCTTTTTTCCCAAACAAGTTGGGGTAGGCTAGAGTTGAAACCCATAAGATCTCGAAACTAGGTCATGGTTCTGGCACATGGATAGCTAACTTCCACGCAGCCCTATCCATGGCTAGTTCTTTGGTGATATTCCAATCCTTCAGATCTCTCTTAACAGACTCCTCCCATGTCAAGTTTGGCCTACCACGACCCCTCTTAACATTCTCATCCCGCTTTATCCGTCCGGTATGCAATGGCGCTTCCGGAGGCCTACGTTCTATATGACCAAACCATCTTAGACGGTGTTGGACAACCTTCTCTTCAATTGGTGCTACCCCAACTCTCTCACGTATATCATCATTCCTAACCCGGTCCTTTCTTGTGTGGCCACATATCCATCTCAACATGCGCATCTCCGCTACACCTAACTGTTGGATATGTCGTCTCTTGGTCGGCCAACATTCTGCGCCATACAACATCGCAGGTCGAATCGCCGTCCTATAGAACTTGCCTTTTAGCTTTTGTGGCACTTTCCTATCACAGAGGACGCCAGAAGCTTGGCGCCACTTCATCCAACCAGCTTTGATTCGATGACTCACATCTTCATCGATATCACCATCCTTCTGGAGCATAGACCCCAAATATCGGAAGGTGTCTTTCTCAGGTACCACCTGTCCATCAAGCCTAACCTCTTCCTCCTCGTGCCTAGTAGTACTGAAACTGCACCTCATGTACTCAGTTTTGGTTCTACTAAGCCTAAAACCTTTCGATTCTAGAGTCCGCCTCCACAGCTCTAACTTTCTATTAACCCCCGCCCGACTATCGTCAATTAGCACCACATCATCCGCAAAGAGCATACACCATGGGATATCTCCTTGTATATCCCCTGTGACCTCATCCATCACCAAAGTAAAGAGATAAGGGCTCAAAGCTGACCCCTGGTGCAGTCCTATTTTAATTGGAAAGTCATCGGTGTCGCCATCACTTGTTCGAACACTTGTCACAACATTATCATACATATCCTTAATGAGGGTAATGTACTTTGTTGGGACTTTGTGTTTCTCCAAGGCCCACCACATGACATTCCGTGGTATCTTATCATACGCCTTCTCCAAGTCAATGAACACCATATGAAGATCCTTCTTCTTCTCCCTGTATCTCTCCATAAGTTGTCGTACCAAGAAGATGGCTTCCATGGTAGACCTCCCAGGCATGAAACCAAATTGATTTTTGGTCACGCTTGTCAATCTTCTTAAACGGTGCTCAATGACTCTCTCCCATAGCTTCATTGTATGGCTCATCAACTTGATTCCACGGTAATTAGTGCAACTTTGAACATCCCCCTTGTTCTTGAAGATTGGCACTAATGTACTCCGCCTCCATTCTTCGGGCATCTTGTTTGACCGAAAAATGAGGTTGAAAAGTTTAGTTAGCCATACTATCGCTATGTCTCCAAGGCCTCTCCACACCTCGATGGGGATACCATCAGGGCCCATTGCCTTGCCTCCTTTCATCCTCTTCAAAGTCTCCCTAACCTCAGCCTCCTGGATACGCCGCACAAAGCGTCGGCTGGTATCATCGGAGGAATCGTCTAGCTCAATGGTAGAGCTCTCATTCTCTCCATTGAACAGGTCGTCGAAGTACTCTCGCCATCTACGCTTGATATCTTCGTCCTTCACGAGGAGTTGATCCGCTCCGTCCTTTATGCATTTGACTTGGTTGACATCCCTCGTCTTCCTTTCTCTCGTCTTCGCCATCTTATAGATGTCTCTTTCGCCTTCCTTCGTGTTTAGACGCTGGTAGAGGTCCTCATACGCCCGACCCCTTGCCTCGCTCACCGCTCGCTTTGCGGCCTTCTTTGCCCCCTTGTATATCTCCATGTTGGTTGCGCTCCTGTCCAGGTGTAGGCGTCTGAAACAGTCCTTCTTCTCCTTAATAGCCTTCTGGACCTCAACGTTCCACCACCAGGTATCCTTAGCATCCCTTCTACTTCCCCTGGTCACCCCAAACTCCTCTGATGCAATCTTCCGAATGCAAGTCGCCATCCTCATCCACATACTGTTTGCATCGCCTCCTTCCTCCCAAGGGCCCTCCTTAAAAACCCTCTCCTTAAAAGCTTGAGCTGCCTCTCCCTTTAACTTCCACCACTTTGTTCTAGCAACTTTTGGGCGCTTATCCCGCTGGACACGAATCCAAAAACGGAAGTCAGCCACCACCAGCTTATGTTGATGGACAACACTCTCTCCAGGTATCGCCTTACAATCAAGGCAAGCGCGTCTATCTTCTCTTCGAGAGAGGACAAAATCAATCTGGCTAGAGTGTTGGCCACTACTGAAAGTCACTAGGTGGGATTCTCTCTTTCTAAAGAGGGTGTTAGCTACGACCATGTCGTAGGCTAGGGCGAAGCTTAAGACATCCTCCCCTTCTTGGTTCCTGATGCCATAGCCAAAGCCCCCATGCACCCCTTCAAAACCTGTGTTAGATGTACCCACATGGCCATTGAGGTCTCCTCCTATGAAGAGCTTCTCACCAGTAGGTACTCTCCTAACCAAGTCCTCGAGACCTTCCCAGAACTCTCTCTTGGTGCTCTCGTTGTGGCCTACTTGCGGGGCATACGCGCTGATAACATTGAGAACAAGTCCCCAACAACCAGCTTGACTAGGATAATCCGGTCTCCTTGCCTCTTGACGTCCACTACTCCATCCTTGAGGCTCTTGTTGATCAAGATGCCTACCCCATTTTTGTTTGAGGTTGTCCCCGTGTACCACAGCTTAAAGCCGGTATCCTCCACCTCCTTCGCCTTCTGTCCCTTCCATTTGGTCTCTTGGACGCATAGGACATCAACACGCCTCCTTATCGCCGTATCAACTAACTCCCGTAACTTGCCCGTCAGGGACCCTACGTTCCAGCTACCTAAGCGGATCCTCCTAGGCTCGGCTAACTTCCTTACCCTCCGCACTCGTCGAGTCAAATGCGAAGACCCTTGCTCATTTTTCACTACACCCGGGCGTCGATGCAGCGCGCCACTAAGGATGCGACGACCCGATCCTTGCTCACTTATCACCGTATCCAGATCAAGATACGGCGCGCCACCAAGGGGGTGGCGGCCCGGCCCTTGCCCATTTGACACCACACCCGGGTTCCGATATGGCGCGTCGCTAAGAGGGTTACGCCCCAACGAGTTCTTTTGGGTTTCATCTCCATAAGAGTGGCTGGGTTTTTTCCGTTGGCTTGCCAAGCCTATCACAACCCTCCTCCTTTATCCGGGCTTGGGACCGGCTATGTTGAGACAACATAGGCGGAGTTGAAACCGCTTCAACCATGCATAAAAAAAATTGTGAGTCATGAGTTATCACGGTGGGGTCATTAACTATGAACGGAATTCGAAAAATATGTGTTACCCAAAAAGTGGTGATCACGGCGTGAGCAGCTGTCTCGAACGGTGGGGACGGCGCAGCCTCATAGTCCGCCCATTTCGTGGCTAACTTCAGCTCGTCGTCGGGCCCTGTAGTGTACAAGCCTGGCCAATATTTCCTAATCAGAGCTCCAAGCAAGCTCCCAGGAGTGCGTGGAATCTTAGGGCCTGTCCATGTCCATGAACTGCACAATAAGTAAACATTAGTACATATGCCAAATTGTTATGACCAAAATGAAATTTCATGTTCACAATTACAAAACTAGTACACTTACTCAACGCCATGAGGCTCAATGAGGGTTTTCGCCTCCTCGGTCTTAGGCCAGTATTTTTCCTCGGGGACTCCTGCGTCGCCACGACTCTTCTTCCGCTTCGATGCCGCCTCCACCTCGTCCTCCACCTCCACCTCCACCTCCAGCTCCAGCTCCAGCTGGTTCTGGGAAGCCACGTCGCCTGAAGCGGAGGGCAACTCGGAATCCACGTCGCCAGAAGCGGAGGGTGGGTGCTACACGTCTCCTCCACCTCGTCCTCCACCTCGTCCTCCACCTCGCCCTCCACCTCGTCCTCCACCTTGCCGTCCACCTCGTCCTCCACCTCGTCCTACTCGTGCACCCTCGTCCGCGGCGTAACGTGAGGTGGTAGGTCGTCCACTCCGTGTAAGGTTAGACTTCTGTGCCTTCAGCGTACTAAGCAAGGTAGCTGCGCTTTCCTTGCCCTGAATCATATTGTTCAATCAACTGCATTGAGAAACAATAAATATTAGCACACAAGTATGACAACATTAATATTGAAGCAATATAAGACGGTCAGATCAACATGACAATGTCCCAATGCAAACCAACAGCAAATCTGTACATCCCTTTTTCCTTTTTCTTTTCAGATACATTAACTCTATTTATATTATTACTATATCTACAGTCAAGGATTTCACAATGAAAAAAATAACTACTTATCAGTTATAGTTTGATGGAGATATATAGAAATAAGAGCACATCACTCTTATCTGAGCATCTTCCAGCGTCAATGAAAAAAAAGCTAAATCCTAAGAATTAGTTTAACTGGAAAAGGAAAAATAAGCTATAAAATAGGTGCTAATATTCATGACACGCCTAAACTTCCATGGCATGCCATGGCAATACACGCTGAATTATCACATCCAGCAAGCTCCTAATATTCAAGATGCTCAAAATAAAAGGAAAATCATTCATGAGTTGGGACATGAATCTAGAGGGCACGGATACTATGATGGTGTAAAAGTTTGTGAGCAAACCTGTACCTACCATACATTGCTCAGAATTTAGAGCATTTCAAAATTGGCAAATTTGATGATATGGTATTACTGCACCATTGTGGATATGCAAATTATTCAAGAGATAGCAACAAACCAACTTGTAGAACAAAATACATCAGGAAACTAAAGTAAAAGCACCAAGAGCTACACTTGTAAGAAGAAGCTGGAGGAGAAGGGCGGGCCGGAGGTAGTACCTGTGCCGTGCGGGGTCGGTGGCGGGGTCGGGGGCGGCCGGTGCGCGTCGGGGGAGGCGGCGGGGGCGGGGTCGGGGGCGAGGAAGCCGACGGGATCCACGGCATTATCGCTGCCGCGGCCGGGCCGCTGCTCCGTGCACTGCTTCTGCTAGCGAGGCCTGGGCGAGCGCTCGCGAGGGCCGGACGAGTACGAGGGGAGGAGGAGCAGCGGCAGGTCTGGCGACGGCGGAGGCGGGAGGCACGGCAGCTGGTTAGGAGGTGTGCATGCGGGTAGCGAGCGGCGGCGGCGGACGGCGATGAGCAGAGGGGGGTTGCGGAGCTAGGAGGTACGGAGGAGCAGGAGGAGGTCTGGCGGGGTCGGGGGCACTGGGGACGGCGGCGAGGATGGGTGGCGGCGGAGCGCGGCAGGGGAAAAATTTGGGGAAGATGAGCCTCCCGCGTGCGGGCCCAGAGACATAACCTAGGCTAGGAGTTTTACCGTCGGCACAGGGTTCTAGTTATATATTTTTTTAGATTATGTTTTTAAAGGAAAACAAATATTATTTTCTAAGTTAATTATTCATGAAAACTAAGTTAGGCCATGTGAACATAGCAAACCAACTTTGGTGGGGTTCCGACGCTCCGGAGCCCCGCTTCGGTGAAACCCTAGACCCGCTGGAAAAAAGTCAAAGTTCCCGTCTACCCCCATAGACGTGCGTCGAAAGGGGGTAGGCCAGTGGACTTTTTTGCTTGGTTGTGTTAGGTTAGGCCATGGGAAGGTGAGAAACCAAAGTCTACCCCAAATAAACACAAGATTCCTTCCGGTTCGCCCGAAAGGGGAGTTTTCACCTCTAAGTGCAGAAACTCACTAGAGAGAAAGTGATGCCGGTGAACCCGGTCACACCCCGGAGTAGGATATTGGAAATTTAAAACTCACAACACACTTGTATACACATGGTATGGCACAACCTAGGTTTGGGTGTGGTTCCGAAGCTCCGGGACCCCGCTTCGGCGAAACCCTAGCCCCGCTGGAAAAACCCTAACGTTTTCGTCTACCCCCATAGACGTGCGTCGAAAGGGGGTAGGCCAGTGGACTTTTTTGCTTGGATGTGTTAGGTTAGGCCATGGGAAGGTGAGAAACCAAAGTCTACCCCAAATCAACACAAGATTCCTTCCGGTTCCCCCGAAAGGGGAGTTTTCACCTCTAAATGCAGAAACTCACTAGAGAGAAAGTGATGCCGGTGAACCCGGTCACACCCCGGAGTAGGATATTGGAAATTTAAAACTCACAACACACTTGTATACACATGGTATGGCACAACCTAGGTTTGGGTGTGGTTCCGATGCTCCGGGACCCCGCTTCGGCGAAACCCTAGCCCCACTGGAAAAACCCAAACGTTTTCGTCTACCCCCATAGACGTGCGTCGAAAGGGGGTAGGCCAGTGGACTTTTTTGCTTGGATGTGTTAGGTTAGGCCATGGGAAGGTGAGAAACCAAAGTCTACCCCAAATCAACACAAGATTCCTTCCGGTTCCCCCGAAAGGGGAGTTTTCACCTCTAAGTGCAGGAACTCACTAGAGAGAAAGTGATGCCGGTGAACCCGGTCACACCCCGGTGTAGGATATTGGAAATTTAAAACTCACAACACACTTGTATACACATGGTATGGCACAACCTAGGTTTGGGTGTGGTTCCGACGCTCCGGGACCCCGCTTCGGCGAAACCCTAGCCCCGCTGGAAAAACCCTAACGTTTTCGTCTACCCCCATAGACGTGCGTCGAAAGGGGGTAGGCCAGTGGACTTTTTTTCTTGGATGTGTTAGGTTAGGCCATGGGAAGGTGAGAAACCAAAGTCTACCCCAAATCAACACAAGATTCCTTCCGGTTCCCCCGAAAGGGGAGTTTTCACCTCTAAGTGCAGGAACTCACTAGAGAGAAAGTGATGCCGGTGAACCCGGTCACACCCCGGAGTAGGATATTGGAAATTTAAAACTCACAACACACTTGTATACACATGGTATGGCACAACCTAGGTTTGGGTGTGGTTCCGACGCTCCGGGACCCCGCTTCGGCGAAACCCTGAACCCGCTGGAAAAACCCTAACGTTTTCGTCTACCCCCATAGACGTGCGTCGAAAGGGGGTAGGCCAGTGGACTTTTTTGCTTGGATGTGTTAGGTTAGGCCATGGGAAGGTGAGAAACCAAAGTCTACCCCAAATCAACACAAGATTCCTTCCGGTTCCCCCGAAAGGGGAGTTTTCACCTCTAAGTGCAGGAACTCACTAGAGAGAAAGTGATGCCGGTGAACCCGGTCACACCCCGGAGTAGGATATTGGAAATTTAAAAATCACAACACACTTGTATACACATGGTATGGCACAGCCTAGGTTTGGGTGTGGTTCCGACGCTCCGGGACCCCGCTTCGGCGAAACCCTGAATCCGCTGGAAAAACCCTAACGTTTTCGTCTACCCCCATAGACGTACGTCGAAAGGGGATAGGCCAGTGGACTTTTTTGCTTGGATGTGTTAGGTTAGGCCATGGGATGGTGAGAAACCAAAGTCTACCCCAAATCAACACAAGATTCCTTCCGGTTCCCCCGAAAGGGGAGTTTTCACCTCTAAGTGCAGGAACTCACTAGAGAGAAAGTGATGCCGGTGAACCCGGTCACACCCCGGAGTAGGATATTGGAAATTTAAAACTCACAACACACTTGTATACACATGGTATGGCACAACCTAGGTTTGGGTGTGGTTCCGACGCTCCGGGACCCCGCTTCGGCGAAACCCTGAATCCGCTGGAAAAACCCTAACGTTTTCGTCTACCCCCATAGACGTGCGTCGAAAGGGGGTAGGCCAGTGGACTTTTTTGCTTGGATGTGTTAGGTTAGGCCATGAGAAGGTGAGAAACCAAAGTCTACCCCAAATCAACACAAGATTCCATCCGGTTCCCCCGAAAGGGGAGTTTTCACCTCTAAGTGCAGGAACTCACTAGAGAGAAAGTGAAGGGTACATATACGAATGACAACAAATTTTGGGTACATAGACGAATGACAACAAAAACTTGGGTACATAGACGAATGATAACAAACTTTGGGTACATAGACGAATGACAACAAACTTGGGTACATAGACGAATGACAACAAACCATTTTGTCCTAACCAATGATGTGGCTCAGGTTAGTCATACTCTTGCCTAGGCCTATAATACTCGTGGGTGTAGTCGTCGTAGTCGCCGTCGTCGTCGTCGCTGTCGTCGGACGGCCGTGATGTAGTCGTTGACGGGGGTTGTCGCCTGGACTATAATTGAGGGTAGCGCAGGCGGGGGTTATCGCCGGCCGTGATGTAGTCCATGACCCTCTTGAGAGTCCGGCCAGCCCACCACAGCCGACGGCCGGCCTCGTTGAAGTTCGAAGGACGCGGGCGGTCCTCCTCGTACCTGGCGAGCGCCTTCTCACGCCTTTCGATGAAGAAGGCGTCCCAAGTTGGGCGATAGTCTGGCTGCCAGCGGGAATCCATCCGCTGCTCCGGAGTGAGCTCGAGGTAGTAGTGGTTCGTGATGGCCGCCGGCGCGCCAAACCTTGAGGGACAGGAGGGACCGGCACGCCTCCGGTGCTCAACCGGCGGGGACGTTGTAGCCGGGTGGGCAAGGGTAGTTCGAGGCGCAAAGCGCCTCCGCCTCCGAGTAGGTTAGAGTGGGTACGGTGGAAGCCATGGGAGAGTGATGAGGTTGCAGATATGAGTTTAGATGTGCTATGCCAATGGAGGCCATGCATGACTACATATATATAGTGAGAATCCCACCAATAAGGAAGAAGCACACGGATCGTGTGTTTCTTTCGACCGCTTGTGAGCCGTTGGATCAGCGGTGTGTTTCTTTCGAGCGCTTGTGAGCCGTTGGATCAGCGGTGTGTGTTCCTTTTCAGGGCTTGTGAGCTGTAGTATGCCCAATCAGGAAGATGCACACGGATCGTGTGTTTCCTTCGAGCGCTTGTGAGCCGTTGGATCAGCGGTGTGTTTCTTTCGAGCGCTTGTGAGCCGTTGGATCAGCGGTGTGTGTTTCTTTTCAGGGCTTGTGAGCTGTAGTATGCCCAATCAGGAAGAAGCACACGGATCGTGTGTTTCCTTCGAGCGCTTGTGAGCCGTTGGATCAGCGGTGTTTGGATCCAAGCAGCGGCAAGGATCTCTGATGATTAGCAACATTCCCAACACACGTACCCTATATATAGCCCCCCTCCCAGAATTCCAGCGTCACTCACTCACACAAAACATTCCAGCGTCACTCGGAGAGGCATCTTTGGGCAACCAGCGGCAAGACGTCTCTGATGACCTGCGACCGTTCCAAACGGTTGCGGATCATCAGAGATGTCTTACCGGACGGTTGTAGATCATCAGAGACGTCTTACCGCTACTTGGATCGAAGTGACGTCTTACGGCCATGACTACATATATATAGTGAGAATCCCACCAATAAGGAAGAAGCACACGGATCGTGTGTTTCTTTCGAGCGCTTGTGAGCCGTTGGATCAGGGGTGTGTTTGTTTTGAGGGATTGTGAGCCGTTGGATCAGTAGTATCACGACCACTTCGTGAGCCACATGACCCGGTTGGTGTTACCAACCGGGACTAAAGAAGCACACGTACCCTATATATAGCCCCCCTCCCGGAATTCCAGCGTCACTCACTCACTCACACAAAACATTCCAGCGTCACTCGGAGAGGCATCTTTGGGCCACCAGCGGCAAGACGTCTCTGATGACCTGCGACCGTTCCAAACGGTTGCAGATCATCAGAGATGTCTTGCCAGACGGTTGTAGATCATCAGAGACGTCTTACCGCAGCTTGGATCGAAGTGACGTCTTACGGCCATGACTACATATATATAGTGAGAATCCCACCAATAAGGAAGAAGCACACGGATCGTGTGTTTCTTTCGAGCGCTAGTGAGCCGTTGGATCAGGGGTGTGTTTGTTTTGAGGGATTGTGAGCTGTTGGATCAGCAGTATCACGACCACTTCGTGAGCCATATGACCTCTAAGTCCACACACTTGATAGAGAGAAAGTGAAGCCGGTCACACACCGGGGTAGATTATTGGACATTTGAATCACCAAAAACACTTGTACACATATGGTATGCATCAACCTAGGTTTTGGTGGGGTTCCGACGCTCCGGGGCCCCGCTTCGGCGAAACCCTGAATCCGCTGGAAAAACCCTAACGTTTTCGTCTACCCCCATAGACGTGCGTCGAAAGGTGGTAGGCCAGTGGACTTTTTTGCCTGGTTGTGTTTGGTTGGGACATAGGCACATGGGAAACCAAGTTTTATCACAACTTTTACCAACCTAGGTTTTGGTGGTGTTCCGACGCTCCGGTATAGACAATTATTCGTGACGTTATTTTATGTGGGTGGAAACCGCTATTCGGCGTAGCTATGTACATAGAATATGAATGAAACATATTAAACTTAATTGAGAGTAATAAATAGATACATAAAAAAGAAGATTAGGGTAAAAATGTAAAAAACGGTAGAGGCCTATGCCGACCTGATCCTCTGTGCCGACGGCTGCATGTGTCCCGACGGGGGCCGTCGGGATAGAACATCTGTGTCGACGGCCGTTTCTTTGCCGACGGCCTTGCGAACGGCTGGTGCTGATATGCCCCTGTGGCGACGGCCCCGATAAATAGCCCTCGGCACAGGTTCTGGCCGTCGGCACTGTTCGCCATTCCTGTAGTGAATCTACAAGTGATGTAAGTTTGTTGCTTCTGCAGTACTAAATTTTGCTGAGATGCTCATGGATTTGCTCTAATATCTACCTAATTATGACCTATGCTCTTATGGTTATAAAAAAAAAAGATCCAAAGAACCACATAGACACACATGCATCTGATCGAGGATACCGTACATGCAGTATAGGTGAAAAAATATGTATATGAGAAAAACACTGGACATCACAACATTAATAATTACAGATAATATACATTTCTTTCACGGGAGCAACACAGTGAATTATAAACACCGAACCGTGAAGGAAAAAAACAAATAGGAATATCGATCAAGTAGCGGGAAACAACAGTACTAAAACAAAGATGTCATCCATTAACCCTCTCACAGGAGTAGCCAGCTTAGGTACACTGAAGCAAGTGCCATGACGTGATAACCGTTTTCACTAAAAAAAAATATGAAAGCAATCGGTACGTACTCGCAATACTTAAGAATGACATGAACATATAGAAATTATTAGGCATGCATGGTAGAGAGGAAAAATATCACAACTCCAAAATACAGATAATTAAGCGACGGCGCACGACCAATCATGGTCGAGATTAGTTAAAAGGAAAGCAATGGTTGCGATTACGTACGCTTGGAGATTCAAGAGACAAAAAGGTACTACTGCAGTACCATCCAGGTCCGATTCCTAATAGGCATCTGTCAACGACCGCCTGAGAATCCGTTTGATCGGGCGTTTAGTCGGGCCATCGTGGGACGTAAACCAGTCGAATTAGTTGTAAAACGATTCGTTTTCAGAGTACAAGTCGGAGTCGGCAAGTCCCCGATCAATTTATAAGCAAAGGAAGCAGTACGTTGATGATGTACAAAGCAAGCGCTCGATCGGGTCACGTTCACAGGAGGAGATTACCACAACAGCTGCGAACGTGTGTGCTCGGAGATTTTGATCAAGCATGGCAGTGGATCAGCAGCAGCAGCGGTTCCGCGGAATCCGCCTGGCCATGATAGCCAAGACCGGGGGCGTCGTGCACAGGCTAACCCCGAGGGCCGGCGAGCCCATCTGGGTCGACGAGGTCTCCCTCGTCCATCCGCCCGTCGCCGGCCAGGGTGCCGTGGACGCCTGCGTCGAGATCGGCACGCGGGACCTCGTACTGGCGACGCTGTCGGCCGAGGCACCCCACGCGGCGCTGGAGACGCCGGTGTTGCTGGACGAGGAGTTCTGCTTCTACGTGACGCCGCATGGAGGCATTGACTCTGACTCTGACTCTGACGTCGAGGTCGACAGCGACACGGACACTGACACCGAGGACGGGGTCGCCGTCTACTTCTCGTGTGTTGCCCTTACTCCATCGTCTCCGGACACGGAGGAAGAGGAGGAGGACGAAGAGGCCGTCAGTTCTGAGGATGACGATGACGAGAAGAACCACGAGGAGGAGAGTGAGGGTAATGACACAGAGGACGACGACGACGTGATGAGTTCCGAATGCGAAGACACGGCTAGCAGCGACGAGGAGGTGGAGAGTAAAGATGGCGATGACAAAATCTACGAGGATGATGAGGAGAGTGGCGACGATGTCGACAAAATCAGGGAGAGCAGCGCCGGCGACAACCCCAAAGACGGTCAGAACTTCAGACTGGTTGCAGCAAGAACATTCTTAGGTTTATTCTTGTTTAATTATATCATAGCTTTCTTCAGATTGCTGATGTAATAATGATTTCGTCTATGGACGAACTGCCCATTTTCATGTAAATTTGATTCAAAGGTGACTAATCAGTCGGTTAATTTAATCAAAAGCGGAATTGTATGATCGGCTGTGCAGTATGTTCTTATGTTTTCTTGTTGGTGGCTGTGTATATCACACTTGTGTTTAGTGTTCCGCCTTTGTCAGAAATTAGAGGAATCGAGTTTTCATTGCCCCCAGAAAACAGGAGATTTTAAGGAAAATGGAATTGGAATAAAAAATTAGAAATCCAGTATTGCATCAAATGGTGTTCTGTATTGCATTTTTAACTTTCCAAAAATCCAGTAAAAAAATCACAGATGTAGATAGTATTAATATGTTCTACATGTATGCAAATTTGCAGCTCTAAATTTGTTGTATTTAGACTGGATAAAAATGACAAATGGGTGGATATGGATGGTGAACAGTACACAGTTTTAGAAATTTGAAAATTTGCCAGTTTTGTCTTTTTTGTGTAGCCAAGAATAATATGAATTTTAGATTGAAAATTGGCACACTCACAAGTCTTGATATTATCTACATAAAGGATTTTTCTTTAGGAATTTTTTATACTAAAAAATGCCGATTTTAAATTTTTTTTAAACGAGCTAGGTTCCTTTGTTCGTAGAGTTTGGCTGCGTGTTCGAATCCCCGCGATCGCATGCTTTATGATTCGGCTGTGGGCGAGTCGGATGGTAGCGTGGCGCTGGGCCAGATGCCCAGGCCCATATAGTGATCGAGGGATTAGTTCGTGCGGGCGAGTCGGATGGTACGGCTCGCCAAGAGCGATCCATAGGGGACCCCTTCTTCGTCCCCTACGTAGAAGGTAATTTTGATCCAACGATGATGCAGGTTCGCATCTGACGGCTTTCAAGGGGTCGGATACGTGCGTTGCATCGTCGTCTGAACGACGCCTAGCTCGTTAGGGACACCTAGCTCCGACTCCGAGTCGAATACCAAATCCCAATCAATATCTCTCAAGGACGATCAGAATCAGTTTGGTTCACGAGTGCGAATCACCTCTTTCATGTGTACAACTCGGAATCGGCAAGGGCCCCCAACCAATATAAGAACACAAGACCCCCGGAGGCCTATGCACAAAGCAAACGAGTTCTGGTTCACGAGCAAGACAGGAGAATAAGTCGAGACAGTCAGACAGAATAGTGCAATTGCAAGTTTGCAACTCGGGCGATCAAGCATGGCCATGGCCATGGATGAGCAGCTGTTCGTCAAAGACGGCAGCTGGGCCAGGCAGCTCCAGAGAGGCAATGAGCTTACACTAATCCCGTTGGAGGACGAGCCCTTCGTGGTCAGCCACGTCTTCCTCGTCGACCCAGAGAGCGCCGCCGGCCAGGGCGTCGTGGCCGCCTGGGTCGAGATGGGCACCCGGAAGATCATGCTCGCGGAGCTGTCGTCGGAGATTACGGACGTGAAGCTGGATAACCCGGTGTTGCTAAACGAGGAGTTTTGCTTGCACGTGGCGGCGCGCCCGGGAGACGACGCCGACGCCGACTCGGACGAGGATGCGCTCGTCGTCCAGTTCGAGGGTTTCATGCTTGTGCCATATCCCGGCACGGACGAGGAGTCGGATGAGGAAGATGAGGATGAAGAGGCCGTGAGTTCGGAGGATGACGATGACAAGATCGGCGAGGAGTATGAGGTGGTTGAGGAAAGTGACGGCGAGGTCGACCGAGACGTGGCCAGGGAGAGCAGCGCCGGCGACAACCCGAAAGACGTTCAGAACTTCAGACAGGTTGCAGCAAGAACATTCTTAGGTTTATTCTTGTTTACTTATATCATAGCTTTATTCAGATTGCTGATGTAAAAATGATTCGTCTATCGATGAAAAGCCCATTTTCATGTAAATTTGATTCAAAGGGAAATTGTATGTTCGGATGTGCAATATGTTCTTATGTTACGGACTTATGGTCTGTAGGATTTGGTCAGATTTTACATTATGGAAGAGAACTATGAAGTTCAGACATCCCGCTCCGATAGTGTTTTATATTTGTACAGAATCAAGGTTATCCGATACCAAACACTAAATTCCGGGCACTGGTTTTCAGCCAGAAAATGCTTTCACGAATAAGCAGATGAATTTTAGTGGGACTGCTTGTTTGGCCCTATAAATGATTGTGAAGCCGGCCAGGCCAAAAATAATAATTAATTGATTAGCAGCGCTTGGGATATTATAAATTACTAACAATCATTTTTGTCATCATACTAAAAAAAAGGTCTTCTTCACCCCCCGAGCGGGTCTCCAAACTTGGGGGCAGTCTGGGGGTGTCAGACATCGTCCAGACACATGCACCCTCGGACAGACGGGCCCGACTTGTAATCCGCACACCGGTAACGTCGGCTGTAATGGCATATGAGCCTTCCCGTCTTCCCGCGCACCGCTGCCAGGTCAGTGCGGCGGGAAGTGTCTCGTGTTTACTACGCCTTACCGTCCCACCGCCCACTCGTCGGTTCCCGCCCCCGCTACCATTTCGTGCTGCTCCACGCCTCACTTTCTTGCCTAGCCCACTTGCTATAAGAAGCCCTGTCGTGCAACCGCTTCGACTCTTCCTCTCCCATCTCGCTTTCAACAATGCCACGCTACCTAGCCACCTCCTGGGCCTCCATTACCCAGGCCACGCGCTGCCATTTCCTGACGAGCAACCCAACTCCTCCTCGGTCGTTTGATGACGAGCACAACGAGGAGTGCGAGGAGGTGGAGCCGATGGAGGAGCATATAGATGAGGAAGATGAGGGCAAGGTGGGGACACAACCGGAGGACAAGGTCCAACCACGGTGGACGAAGAAATATGCTGCATAAAACTTCTTTGTCACCATGCACGAGGACGAGGTGCACCGTCAGCTGAGGCGGCCACCATAGAGGCGAATGTCGCGGTGGAGGCGTGCGCCATGGAGCTATCCGCCAAGAGCGCGGCAGCGCAGGAGCCTGCCCGCTCCTTCATGGAAGCAGAGCGCAGGCCCACGAGCAGCTGGACCCGTCCCCAGAGGGCTGCGATTTGCGAGGCTGCCCTTTTCGACGTGACGGGCACTCACCGCTGCCGGGTGGAGGACGCGTTTTGTCGGGTAGACGAAGCAGCGGAGCTGGTGAGGGGACATGGGGAGGCCGAGGTGATGGAGAGGGATGAGTTCGGGGTGGCAATGGAGAGAGAGGGAGGCGTACGAGGCGGCGGAGGAGAAACAATATTAGTGCATAGCACAGAGTGTGGGCCAACAGCCGAGGCGAGTGTGCGCGAGTGCACAACAGCGGCGGAGTTGCACCGATTGCGGTGCAAGCCAGGGGAGAGGCGCTGGCTGGCGCGTGTGGGTTGCAATAAGTCTGGCTCCCCCGCTTTCGTCGAGCCAGGGGTGGACAACGACGAGGCTGGCCTCTCCCACGTCATCGTCCCGGCCAGTCAATCCAAACTTGTGATGTCATATACATGTGTTTCTAATATTTTTGTAATTTTTTTGCCTTTTTTTTACCTACATATGAAGCATTTCTCAAAATGTTGTGTAGTCAAATGACTACACAGCCAAAGGATGGCTCCGCCACTGGTCCCGGCGGCCAACGACGATGTGGCTAACCTTACGAAGCCACCTCCTCCTGGCCCCGACATATAGATTAGTTTATTTTAAATTTAGTTGTAGTTTAAATTTTGTTGTAGTGTATCAAATTTCAATAATGATTGTGTCTTTGGCTCAAAATATAAGAATGTTCGGCAAATTTCAATATTTGGTTTTGGACCGGACAACCGCTTTGGGGTGTGCCGGACATAATTCCGAAGGTGCCGACGGAGATTCTCTAAATTTAGTCAAAAGTCAACAACATCTAAATTTGACCAGTATTATAGAAAAATTTATGTAACATTAATATTATAGATGTTGATAGTTTCTTCTATATATTTGGTCAAACTTATTATTGTTTAACATATGTGTAAGTTTATACGGCTTATTCGCTCAGAAGAAGGTAGTACATCATTTAGTGATAATGTACAACATTTAACATTTGAGCGAATAAGCCGTATATATTTACTAAAATGTTTGAGCGAACAATCTCATGCGCTGCAACGGGAACAACCGTGTCAAAGATTTAATTTTAGGATTATCGTGCTCGTCCCGCGTCATTGAAAGTTTTTTTTGCACGAAACTTAGGAGCTTTATTACTTAACAATCAACCTCTTACAATCAGCCAACAGGCTGTCAACTAGAAAGTCTGGGCTAACATCTAGCCAACTATCAGTCCTCTGAAGCATACAAGCACGCCTCGCACAAATGTGTGCAAGACTATTATTAAAACGACTAACATGCTGAACTGAAAAGGAAACAAAAGCAGAAGACAACTCCTCAACTTCTTGAAGAATAGGCGCGGCAACTGAACGACAATCACCTCGGACGTCCAGAGGTTAACGACCTCTAAGCAATCCGTTTCAATGACCACATGCGAGAAACCACGCAGCTGGGCAAAAACAACAGCTTCTCGCACGGCCAACAATTCTGATATGAACGGATCAGTAACACCATGCAGTGGTTTACACCATGCACCTAAAACCTCCAGGTGAGATCTAGCAATTCCACCCGCACCTCCAGTGCATGTGTCCATCGCAATTGCACCATCGGTATTTATTTGGACCCAACCCGGATCAGGCGGCCTCCAAGATCGACCTTCCTGCAGTTTGCCCTTGTAAGCTGGTAATTCCAGGAGTGCTAGTGTCTCCCGTCCATACTTCACCGCATGAGGGATCATACGACTCATTGTCATGTATCCATTTGTTACGTGAGCTCCAAATTGCGTGCATTATAGAAATCACTTTGCATCTATATATCCTCCGTACCAAACAGATCAGACACCAAAATGTCTTGTGCCCAAGTCAAAGGGTGCAACCTTGGTAAATTAATATCAAGACTCTCTCTTGCTGCCTTCCAGAACAGCTGAGCATGAGAACATGTGATCATGGCGTGCATCATGTTTTCATCCATTGCCAAACGTTTGGGCGGGCGCACAACCACGGGGGCAGATGTCTCGGGAATCTATGCCTTTCTCTATCTGATTACGTTCATCATATTCTTCATATATTCATGATCGATTCATGTATGGATAAACTGCGATTGTACTTGATTTGGAGATAGTATTATTGTAACGAATCATATGTGTTCAGTCGAAGGGGAATTCATATGTTCGCTTATGCTGTTGTGTCTACTTCTTTTTCGGCCTATCCCCAACCAACACATGTTGAGCGATATGCCGAAAGGGTATACCCACCACGTTGGCAAATACCCAGCCTAACAGGGTGGCCCAAGTGTGGTAAAGCCTTCCGGCTTTACCGGGCGGCCCAGTTGGCTGAAGCGCAAGGAAAGACCAAAGTCGGCTTAGTGAATACCAAGACGAAGGTCTGGTGATGTTCGCCTTATGGACTATGGAGCAAGCTAGGTTACAGGTCGTGTTAATCTAGTTCTACTTAACTAGATCGGTTAGTAAGAGAAGTCATGGCGTCTATATAAGCCGGTCTCCTGGAAGACTTAGAGCTATGCTTTACAACATCCATTGTAACATGTGTAACCATATTCTACATAGTGAATTATAGCAGCACGTAGGATCTCGTCGCTGTTGTGAGGTCCGAAGTTGGGTAAAACCCTATGTGCAATCCCGTCATTGGAGCCTTCCACGATCTTCCCCACCTTCTACACGTGGCGCATGACACCCTACTTTAGTCTTGCGTTACCAATGCCTCGACAACTGCTTTGGTGTATTATGTCGAGAGATTGTTGGCACAACTATTGCGATCACCACCCGACGTCGTCTTGTTGCACCTCCCTCATCAAATCTCGACATCCGTCGGTCCATAGTCACCCCCAGGCATCGCTTGTACCAAGGTTGATCAAGATTTTGATCAACACACAAAGCTACAAGATGTACCAAGTGGGATCATGTATCTCTTGGTATGGTAAGCAATTGTCCATATAGCTTTGTGAACTAACCCATGATATGTGTGTAGCATTTCTATGTGTGGTTAGGTATCTTTCTATGGGCTTGCATCAAATGAAGATTTCATATGGCCCATGATCGATGACGTCAAGTGGTGATCGTCATCAATGTTGAGAAGCGCAAGTTCAAGAGGAGCATCTCGAAGAAATCCTAGGCTTGAAGCTTGTCACCCATTTAGAGATAATGTTCATGTGAAGATGTGCCTAAGATAGGCTCTCCCATAGTGGAGTATGGGGGAGCAATGTTTGAGTCTTCACCAAGCGAAGCGCAATCAAGAAAGGTGGTCCACTTGAAGAGATCAAGATCGACGTCATCTAGCTCAAGTGGAATGCGCAAGGCAAAGCTATGATAGGGTTTCTATTTTACCGGTCTCGTGGTACTAGTTGGGAGACCGGGTTATAGGATAGATACCGTACTATCAAGAGGGGCTCTCGATTGAGCTTTAGCGTATCAGTTGGAGAGAGCTCAAACCTTTGCATACTTGCCTTCATCATCTTTCTTGGTTCTTATTTGGATTTTCTCCTTGTTGGGTTTTGGTGCTTGTTGTGATCTTCATGACAAGCCCAAGTTCTCCGAAAACGGATTTCGTATGGAAAACTTGTTGCGTTTTCAGGTTGGAAATATTATCGGTCCACCTTCGAGATAGGGTCCACACCTTCCCATGTGTGGTATCCCCTCTATATTTCGGTCCACCTTGTAGTAAAGCTCTTGTCGCTACCTTTCCAACCGAATTGGATTCACCTGTTTTGGAGTTCGAACGAGAAAGTTATTGCATTTCAGGTTTTGCTGTTTCTGTCTGTTTTGCTCAAACAGGGGAATCGGATTATCCGATCAACCTTGATTCGGATTATCCGATTCTCAAGATTGCTCGAATTCGGCTAAGGACTTTAATAGCAATGCATACTGGAGCTTTTCGGATTATCCGATCCACCTTGATTCGGATTATCCGATTTTCAAGTATTGCTCGATATTGGCTAAGGACTTCTTGCAGCCAGTTTTGTTGCATCGGCACTGGAGATGTTCGGATTATCCGATATATGTTGAATCGGATTATCTGACTCAGTCGGATTATCCGATCCTAACTTATATCGAAATATCCGATTTCCCTGGCTGCAACGGCTCTTTTTCTGGGAGGGGTATAAATACCCCTCCACCTACCTCCAGCCTTCTAGCTTTGCTGAGCACGAATTTGACCCCCATTGTTGACCTTCTTGAGCTTAGCTATCTCTCAATCCCTCCATGATTCTTGCCTCTATTTAGTGGGAAAAGAGAGAGGAGATCTAGATCTATTGTTCCACCAATCCATCTCTCCTCTAAGTGAGGGGAAGCCTTTGGATCTTGATCTTGGAGTTCCATTTGTTGAGTTCTTCCTTGTTCTTCCTCTCTTCTCCCCCCACAAGCATTAGTTGCTTTTGGTGGGATTTGGGAGTGAAGAATTTGACCACCTCTAGTGGTCTTAACTTCATTGCATCGGTTTGAGTTCTCCACGGTGATACGTGGAAATCGAAGTTGAGAAGCTTGTTACTCTTGGGGTACTTGGGGTGCCCTAGAGCTTGTCCTCTGGGGTACTTGGAGTGCCCTAGACGGTCCTTGTTGATCTCGGAGTTTTGGTGGCTCGCGGGATAGTTGGGAGCCTCCAATTAAGTTGTGGAGTCGCGCCCCAACCTTGTGATTCTTGTGGCTTTGGGAGCCGCGGGAATTCGGTGAGAGCCTCCAATTAAGTTGTGGAGTGTGCCTCATCCTTGTACGGGTTCGGTGACCACCCTCAAGTGTCCCATAGTGGATCGTGGCACTCCGCATTGGTGGAGGCACGAAGGAGATTACGGTGTGCCATTTGACGGCTATTCGGGGATCACTTTGTGACTCTGCACCGCTCCAACGGAGACGTAGCTTCCATTGGGAAGTGAACTTCGGGATAAATCATCGTCTCCAAGTGCCTCGGTATTTCTATACCCGAGCTTCTTACTTATGCTATTTACTGTGTGATAGCCATCGAGCTTGAAGTAATATATCTTGCTATCACATATTTGCTTATCTTGTTTAGCATAAGTTGTTGGTGCACATAGGTTAACCTAGCTTGTTTAGGTTTCGTGCTTGATAAATTAAACGCTAGTTTTATTCCGCATTTATTCAAGCCTAAACCATAAAGAATTTTAATCGCCTATTCACCCCCCCCCCCTCTAGGCGACATCCGTGTCCTTTCAACCTCCCTCATCAAATCTCGACATCCGTCGGTCCATAGTCACCCCCAGGCATCGCTTGCAGGTCCACTACTATTACCTCATCATAATCGTGGGATCACCCTACCCCCGCCCGCTCCCCTCCCCCCACCCCACCCCACCCGTTGAGAGAAACTCGAGTGTACGTACAACCATCACATTGAATATATTGTGAGGAAGGTAGTTGCGGAAAACATGGAACATGATAGACACCAAGATTACATAGGTTCTACCCCTCTCATGGTGGAGGTAAAAATCTACTCCTACTTGTGTAGATTGCGCATCTGCATTACAGTGTTACAAATGGGTGCTAACTCGTGAGGGTTTTTGTGTGACTCCAGAACCTGTCAAAAACTCTGCTAATGTCGTGTCCACTAGCAATCGCAACTACCGGTTAAATCACGTTTCAAAGACAAAACAATATGAGGACAACAAAAATTGTGTACCCAAAATTGTTTAAAATAATAAAACATAACATTATATTAGTTAGGCTAGCCACAGTGTGGTCAAGTCGGATAATTCAAGTCGTTAATATTCACGCAAGTGCACACGCTATCTGTGTGTGGAGTACATTGCTTTGTGTGTTTGTTGCAATTTACCTTATGATACGTCTCAAACGTATCTATAATTTTTGATGTTCCATGCTGTTATTATAACAATTGCTACATGTTTTATTTACACTTTATATCATTTTTATGCATTTTCTGGGACTAACCTATTAACAAGATGCCAGAGTGCCAGTTCCTGTTTTCTGCTGTTTTTCGTTTCAGAATATCTATTAAGGAAATATTCTCGGAATTGGACGAAACAAAAGGCACCGTCAATATTTCACCGACACGTTCACGAAGACCAAAGGGCAGTCGGAGAGGAGCCAGGGGGCCGCCACGGCAGGGCTGGGCGTGGCCCCACTGCCAGCCGCGCCGGGGGGTGGCGTGGGCCCCCCGGAAGCTTCCAGACGCCGCCCTTTCGCCTATATATTCCCGATACCCCGAAAACCCTAAAGCACCCAATCATATTCCACGAAAAGTTCCGCTGCTGCCGTCGTCGTCAACCCTAGATCGGGAGGGTTCTGAATCTCTTCCCGGCACCCTGTCGGAGGGAGATCATCACCGGAGGGCTGTACATCGCCATGCCTGCCTCCGGAGTGATGCGTGAGTAGTTCATCCTTGGACTACGGGTCCATAGCAGTAGCTAGATGGTTGTCTCTCCACCTTGTGCCTCTATGTTTTTAGATCTTGTGAGCTGCCTAACATGATCAAGATCATCTTTATGTAATGCTACATGTTGTGTTTGCTGGGATCCGATGAATATTGGTACTATGAGCAAGTTGTTTATCTATCTCCATGTTTATGTTGTTTATGATCTTGCATGCTCTCCGTTGCTAGTAGATGCTTTGGCCAAGTAGATGCTTGTGACTCCAAGAGGGAGTATTTATGCTAGATAGTGGGTTCATGTCTCCAGAAATCTGGGCCAGTGACAGAAAGGTCTAAGGTTGTGGATGTGCTGTTACTACTAGGGTAAAACAATGATGCAGTGTCTACGTGTCATTTGCGTTGTTTACATTACACACTTTACTTAATGCAATAATCTGTTGTGTTTGCAACTTAATACTGGAAGGGGTGCGGATGCTAACCTGAATGTGGATTATTTAGTCATAGATGCATGCTGGATAGCGGTCTATGTACTTTGTTGTAATGCCCAATTAAATCTCATAATGAACATCTTGTCATATATTGCATTGTCATGCACTCTCTATTTGTCAATTGCCCGGCTGTAATTTGTTCACCCAACATGTTAGTTATCTTTATTGGAGAGACACCACTAGTGAACTGTTCACCCCGGTCCAATTTTGCTCATACTGTTAAACACCTACTGTAATCATCTGTTCTTTGTTACTTCCTGCAATCTCTACTATTTTCCACACAATACGTTTAACCCTTTGTTTTCAGCAAGACCGGAGAGATTGACAACATCTCTGTTTCGTTGGGGCAAAGTAGTTTGGTTGTGTTGTGTGCAGGTTCCACGTTGGTGATCGAGTAACGGCGCCACCAACAACCTTCTGAGGAGCCTCCGTTTCTTGCTGGTTCGATAACCTTGGTCATATTTGAAGGGAAAACTGCTGCTGTCCTACATCATACCTTCCTCTTGGGGTCTCCCAACGAACGTGTGTATCACGGGCATCAAGACTATTTTCTGGCTCTGTTGCCGGGGATACTGAGATCTTCAGATAGGGGAGTCTCACACTTGCAGTCTTTTTACTTTGTTTTTGGCTTGCTTGTTTTATTTTGTTTTGTTTTGTTTGCTGTTAAAAATCAAAAACACAAAAAAAATAGATTCCTGCATCTAGTTTATTTTTTGAGTTGTTATTTTGCTTGTTTTAGTTTTGCTAAAATGAGTAATCCTGAGCATGGGCGGACGCAGGGGGTGGGCAGGGTGGGCCGTGGCCCACCCAGAATTCTGACATTTTATTTTTTACCCCCAGATAATAAAGGAATTTTGGGCCATTTTGGGCTGGAAGCTCCTGGCCTATTTTTTTCGTCGCTCTATTCATTCGCGAACGAGACGAACCCCTCTTTCTCCATGTCTATTCACTCTCTGTATGCGCGACTGCCCGAGATGAGATGACCATGGCTTCGACCTAGCTGGCTAGCTGCTGCTGCGTGCTACGCCGCCGCCGGATCCCCTAGACGGCTCGACCCCCCTCGCCGCCGCCCCTCCCCGCTTTGGGCCTCCTCCGCCGCCGGCCGCTCGGCTAGGGACAGCCCCAGCCGCCGCTGCTGCAGTGCTGCCAACGGCCAGCCGAGCTGATGTATTTCTTTGAAGGTATAAGCCTTTGCCACTTTGGTCTTTCACTGTCAACCGATATGAAGCTAAATTTGTGATGGATTTTCTATTTTTGCTAATGGATTTGCCCCCAATTCCCCAACCAAACTGAACCGAATAAGCCACAATTTGCTATGTATTGTGTAAATTGACAATTTCTTTTCTGCAAATAGCAGCCAATTGATTGTATATGTTGTTTATACATTTTTCTTGTAGTTGTATAATTCATTACAAAGAGGAACATAAATATATTGCGTCTATTTTTCGGAAACACGAAGCGAAGAAGATGGTGGTAGATTATGTACACACTGAAAATGTCTAAATCATCTTGGTGAGCTCTCTAATAAGTTGAGAAATAGCATGGGTGATGAGTTCTTTAAACCATTGTTTAGTGACACTTATTGAGCGAGAAGTGTTCTTGGAACTAAGTGAAGATGACATAGTTCAAACTTTTATGGCAATACAAGAGCGTAGAGTTCCCAAATGATAGTGATGTAATTTTTTTATTTATGCTATATTTTATCATGTAAGACTTTATTCATGTGTTTGAACTGTTTTGAATTGAGATCTTGCACATTTTAAACATATATATTGATCTACAATGTTATGAATCAATTTACTTTTTATATTGTTCATTTGGTAACTTTTTTATTGTGTGCCCACCCTCGATTTTTTTCCTGCGTCCGCCACTGATCTTGAGAATACTGAGTGGTGTGATTTTAACAACATTGAGTTCATAAGCACACCTATCCTTAAGCCTGAATTTACTATGAAAAAGATACAAGTAGGCAGTGGATCTATTATTGGGAGAAATAATATTGAGCAATTCCTTAATTTTGTGAGAAGATATAATGACTTTGAAAATAAATCTCTTGCTGAACTTGCTCATAATTATAAAATTGCTAGCTATAGCATCTCTAGTTCGCATGCTAGAAGTTAGATTTGTGCATTTACACCCGATAATACAACAAATGTTCCTTACACTTCATGATATGGAAGTTGGTGAAAAGAAGGACTTTGTGTTAGAAACTCTGCATAGAGAATTTGGTGATGTTGTTAAGGAGGCTAGGAAAATATTTGCTAAATATAAAATGCTTGATTTTTACAATGATGTTATAAGCACTCTTGAATCTATAGAAAATGATAAAGTTAAGTATTCTAAAGACTCTGATTATAAAGGTGAAATAAAAGTGCCAATCCCTTTTAAACTAATAGCAATGCAAGAGGCTTTAGAAAAAAAAAATTGGTTGGATTGTGCCTGAATTTTTTTTTAATGCGGAGAGTGTGCCTAAAAACAATAAGAAAGGGGATTCTGAAACTTGCATAGATGGTATACATTGCATTGTTGAGAAAACTTTTGAACTTTCATTGGATGTTTCTGGTCTTGACAATACTTAATGCATTTTTCATGCCTAGCTAAAAGGCATTAAAGAAAAGTGCTTATGGGAGGCAACCCATTATTTTTACTTTCAGTTTTCTTTTTGTTTTTTTTAGTCAAGGAGTTTTGTATACTTCTGTAGCAACTTATTTGTATCTTTTATTTGCTTTTTGTTGTGCCAAGGAAAGTCACTTATGACAAGATGGTACCTATTTTCGGAACTGCTGCAGAAACAGATCTCTGGACGTCACCGTTTAATTCGGTATAAATCAGAAAAAAATCGTATTGATCTGAATTGTTTTGTGCGTGTTCCTGACGTTTGTACGCAACTTTCGTACGACTAGAGTTTTTTGATTTACACGACGTAAGTGCCTCAAAAAAAATCATCTTTACAGACTGTTCTGGTTTTGACAGATTCTGTCTTTGTTTTGCATTCTCTCTTTTACAAGTGTTGAGTGAGTTTCTTTTATGGTGGAAGAACCTCACTTAAGATTAGTAACAGTAGCTAATGTTTGAAAATATTTGCTTATGAATTGTGTCCTTGCAAGAACTTTGAAGTATTTATTTTGATGCACTAACCTGCTAATGAGAAAGATGTTTAAGTTTTGGTGTGAAGGAAGTTTTCAAGTGTTAAGAGAGGAGGATGATATTACAAGATCAAGATGAGTGAAGAGGTTAAGCTTGGGGAGGCTCCCATGGATCTCACCAGCATATTTCAAGAAGACTCAAGCATCTAAGCTTGGGGATGCCTTGGGCATCCCCTTCTTCATCAACAAACTATCAGGTCATCTCTAGTGTGACTATATTTTTATTTCTTCACATCTTATGTACTTTCCTTGGAGCGTCAGTGTGTTTTTGTTTTCAGTTTGTTTTGTTTTGTTTTGCTGCTCTATACTTGTTGGATCCTAGCATTCTTGTTTGGGAGAGAGACACGCTCCGCTTTTTCATTAGAATACTCTTGTGCTTCACTTATACTTGTTGAGTATTCCTGTCTAACTGCTGCTATTACTTCTAGCTCTCAGTTTTCATGTATCTCTTGTTAGAGCTATTAGTTTCTTTTGAAGAAAGTACTCTCTTTCTTCACTTATATTTGTTTGGAGAGTTGTCAAATAAGTTGATTGGTGTTTGGTTGGACCAGAAAATGCTGCATGTGGTAGTGGTATAAAATGCTTACATGAATCTTGTAGATCTTTGTCCTGAGTAATTTGTGTTACACAACCTCTGCCGGCTGGCCGGTCCCGAGGGTGTGCAGCTGATACGTGCCAAACGTATCTATAATTTTTGATGTTCCATGCATGTTTTATGTCAATTGGCACATGTTTTATATACACTTTATATCATATTATGACATTTATTGGATTAACCTACTAATAGTTGCCAAAGTGCAAAATCTTCTTGTTTTCCTATTTGTTGTGTAGAAATTATCAAAAATACAAAAGGAAACCATATTGGAGTCGAATTGGGACTTTTCTGAAATCTTTCTGGAAACGTTTTTCGAAGATGGTCACGTTTGGGCCCGAAGACGACGTCAAACGGAAACCTGACAGAAGACAAAGTTGCAGAGAATTTTCCGAGAATCGATCTAGACTTAAAATTAGCCCAATTCCGAGTCTGGACGGCCGAGATATTCCCGATTTACTGCAGCCCTAGATGGGGTGACGAGAATCTAAAAGATTGTGACTTTATTGACTCCAACTCTTACCAAATTTGATGGATTCGGCCAAGACACGAATTGGAGCCTCATTAGGGCTGAGAGGAGTTCCTAGGAAGCTTCTAGAGGTGCCCAAGAGCCCTTGGATCAAAGGGGCATCCATCCCATGGCCTAGATTGCATCTCCACCTCTATATAATGAAGGGAAACCCTATTTTCCAAGGGAGCCACCAAAAGCCACGAATTTTCCTCCTCTTGACAGCCGCCAAGGAGGGGGAGGAGCTCCTCCATTGCTGCACCATCACCAAGGAAGAAGAAGGGGGGCCAAGGGCCGCCGCCACCGCCGCTCGTCGCCGCCGCGCCGTGGCTGATGCGGGCCACCGCCTCCACTCCGGGCTGCACCTCTTCATCAACCTCTCCTTCAAGTGTGCTCACCATGACCATGTGTGAGTAGTTTTCACCGAGGCTGAGGGCTCTACCGGTAGCTATGTGGTTCATCTCTCTCTCCCATGGTGTGATCTTTATGTGATGATGAGCTTTGTAATCTAGTTGGATCCATGGATGTTACTCTTCGTTATCTTATGAATTATGCTACTTGAGTGGTTTTATTAATGTAATCTCCGGAGTCACCTTTGTCCCATGGTGCGAAGTTGACAGTGTGCGCACCGTGTGTGACTCTTAGGCTAAAGATTACAGGAATACTTATCATGAGTTGTTTTTTTGTTGGTTGTCACTATAAAATTGTGGTGTTTGTTTAGTACTATTTTGGGGCGCTCATAGTGACATTGGGGTTCCCTAGATGTGGAAGACAGACTTTAAGGTGTGCTTTTGCAGCCCTACATGATGGTCTTGGTGTTCTATGATATTGTGGTGTTTGTTCACTCAGACTTTAAGGTGTGCTCTTGTAGCCCTACGCAGTAGATTGGTATTTCTATCCAACGGGAGAATAGTTCAGAGTAGCATAGTGAAGAGGAAATATTTATGTATTCAATTATATTATTATCGTTGGGAGTGTCCACTAGTGAAAGTATGATCCCTAGGCCTTATTTCCAAGCATTGAAACACCGTTTGCTCTCATTTTGTCTCATGTTTGCTTGCTGCCATTTTTATTTCAGATTGCAATTACCACTTATAATCATCCATATTACTTGCATTTCACTATCTCTTCGCCGAACTAGTGCACCTATACATCTGACAAGTGTATTAGGTGTGTTGGGGACACAAGAGACTTCTTGTATCTTAATTGCAGAATTGTTTGAGAGGGATATCTTTGACCTCTACCTCCCTGAGTTCGATAAACCTTGGGTGATCCACTAAAGGGAAACTTGCTGCTGTTCTACAAACCTCTGCATTTGGAGGCCCAACACTGTCTACAAGAATAGAAGAGTGTGTAGACATCAGCAGCGTGGTCGAAGGAGACGGAGGCGAAGAACACACACGTACAGAAAAGTAGATGACACAAGATGTAGGCAAGGATCTCTTTTATTTCTCTGTTTCTGTAACCAGTATGTACAATATTGCCTTGCTTATATAGGGGAAAGGATAAGACCCACTAAACCCTAATCGTGGGGAGAGCCCACCGTAATGGGCTCCCGCACGTACATGGGCCATGTTTCCCAACACTCCCCCTTAGGTTTTATCCGTATAGCCATGCCTCAAAACTCCGAAAAACCCAATGGGAAAAATATGGAGAAAAGCTCATGGTATACTTTTGCCATGTTGCACGAATTGCCTCATTAAAAACCTCATGTGAGAAACTTCATAAAAACTCACTAAAGGGAAAAAGAGTACAACTCACTTAACCTTTTAGTTAAGTACTCAATCATCGGGATCGAGATTTCAGCGATGAGTTTGTGAAGATTCTCCCCCTGAACCTTGCATCTCTCTAAGTCTCATCATACCCATTCCACGAACACATCTCTCGAAAGAAGATGCTGGTAATGATTTCGTGAACAAATCAGCAAGATTTTCACACGACTTAGTATGCAAGATTCTTACTTCGTTCAACTTTTGCAATTCATGTGCATAGAAGAATTTGGGGTCGATATGCTTTGTGAGATTGCTCTTCACATAACCCGTCTGGACTTGTGCAACACAAGCGGCATTATCTTCATAGATGATAGTTGGGGTTTGGACGGTGTTCAGCCCACATGTCAGCTGAATGTGGCCGATCATCCGTCGAAGCCATGCACACTCTCGTGATGCTTCATACAATGCTACGATTTCCGAGTGGTTCGTCGAAGTTGTTACTAAAGTTTGCTTAGACGATTTCCTGGAAATTGCTGTTCCACCACAAAGGAAAACATAGCCAGTCTGAGACTTCGCAGTATGCGGGTCTGACAAGTACCCAGCATCAGCATATCCTACAAGCGTAAGATCTTGATTCCTCCGGAAAAACAAGCCAAGATCTTTGGTCCCTTGGAGGTATCAGAAGACGTCCTTGATGCCTTTCCAATGTCTATTGGTAGGCTCAGAACTGTACCTAGCAAGCAAATTGACGGCAAACGCAATGTCCGGCCGTGTACAATTCGCGAGGTACATGAGTGCGCCAATTGCACTCAGGTAGGGGAATTCTGGTCCCAGAACTTCCTCCCCCTCTTCCTTAGGCCTGAACGGGTCCTTGTCCCGCTGTAAAGATCTCCCAATCATGGGGGTCTTAGAAGGATATGCCTTATCAAACCCAAATCTTTCTAACACCTTCTGGGTGTATGCAGACTGGTGCATTAAGATCCCAGCAGGGGAATGCTCAAGTTGTAGACCTAGGCAGAACTTGGTTTTGCCTAAGTCCTTCATCTCGAATTCCGACATCAGGTAGGAACTCGCTTCCTCAATATCCTCAGGTGTACCGATTAGGTTCAAATCATCCACATACACCGAGATAATACAGAAACCATCTTGTGATTGATACGTCTCCAACGTATCCATAATTTCTGCTGTTCCATGCTTATATTATACCATTTGCTACATGTTTTATATACACTTCATATCACTTTTATGCATTTTCTGGGACTAACCTATTAACAAGATGCCACAGTGCCAGTTCCCTGTTTTCTGCTGTTTTTGGTTTCAGAAAGTTACTTCTGGAAATATTATCGGAATTGCATGAAACAAAAGGCCAAGTCCCTATTTTTCCAACACGTACACGGAGTCCGAAGGAGAGCCACGAGGTGGCCAAACCACCTGGCGGCGCGGCCCCACCTCCTGCCGCGCCAGCCTTGCTGGTAGAGATAACGTCCTTCATGGGAGCCGCTCTTGAAAGTCTGGTTGACAAGGGGGTTAGAGTGCCCACTACCATTCGTTGACAACAACAAACACCTCTCAAATACTTATTTTGTGCTCTCTATATGCTTTCGAAAACTTAAAAAGCTCTAGCACATGATTTAATCCCTGCTTCCCTCTGCGAAGGGCCTATCTTTTACTTTATTGTTGAGTCAGTTTACCTACTCCTTTCTATCTTAGAAGCAAACACTTGTGTCAACTTTGTGTGCATTGATTCTTACATGTTTACTTATTGCACTTGTTATATTGCTTTATGTTGACAACTATCCATGAGATATACATGTTACAAGTTGAAAGCAAATGCTGAAACTTAATCATCCTTTGTGTTGCTTCAATGCCTTTTACTTTGAATCTATTGCTTTATGAGTTACCTCTTATGCAAAACTTTTTGATGCTTGTCTTGAAAGTACTATTCAGGAAAAGTTTTTGCTTATATGATTCATTGTTTACTCTTTATCTATTTGTTAGCAAACTATAGACCATTGGTTTGAGTCACTTCATTCATGACATGAGCCTTGCAATATATTGATCAAGATTGTGTGAAAGCATGTCTTCTCAGAAATTATTTGTTGTTATCGTTTTACCTACTCGAGGACGAGTAGAACTAAGCTTGGGGATGCTTGATACGTCTCCAACGTATCCATAATTTCTGCTGTTCCATGCTTATATTATACCATTTGCTACATGTTTTATATACACTTCATATCACTTTTATGCATTTTCTGGGACTAACCTATTAACAAGATGCCACAGTGCCAGTTCCCTGTTTTCTGTTGTTTTTGGTTTCAGAAAGTTACTTCTGGAAATATTCTCGGAATTGCACGAAACAAAAGGCCAAGTCCCTATTTTTCCAACACGTACACGGAATCCGAAGGAGAGACGAAGGAGAGCCACGAGGTGGCCAAACCGCCTGGCGGCGCGGCCCCACCTCCTGCCGCGCCAGCCTGTGGTTTGGGCCCCTCGGGGGTCCGCCGACATCGCCCTTCGCCTATTTATTCCCCGAGGCGTGAAAACCCTAAAGCACCGAGCCTTTCATCCAGAACATATTCGCTGCCGCCGCCGTCGTCAACCCTAACTCGGGGGGTTTCTGAAGCTCTTCCCGGCACCCTGCCGGAGAGGGGAATCATCACCGGAGGGCTCTACATCGCCATGCCCGCCTCCGGAGTGATGCGTGAGTAGTTCATCCTTCGACTATGGGTCCATAGCAGTAGCTAGATGGTTGTCTTCTCCACTTGTGCCATCATGTTTAGATCTTGTGAGCTGCCTATCATGATCAAGATCATCTTATTGTAATGCTACATGTTGTGTTTGCTGGGATCTGACTTATATTGATACCTATGTGGAGCTGAATATTATATTATCATGTCTATGTCATTTGTGATCTTGCATGCTCTCCGTTACTTGTTGAAGCCTTGGCCAAGTGAATACTAGTGACTCCAAGAGGGGGTATTTATGCATGATAGTTGGGTTCAACCTCTATTTAACCTGGGATAGTGACAGCAAGTTCTAAGGTTGTAGATGTGTTGTTGCCACTAGGGGTAAAACAGCAATGCTTTATTCAAGGATGAATGTATTGTTTACATTACGCACATTACTTAATGCAATTGTCTGTTGCTTGCAACTTAATACTGGAAGGGGCACATATGTTAACCGGAAAGTGGACTATTTAGGCATAGATGCATGCTGGATATCGGTCTATGTACTTTGTCGTAATGCCCAAATGAATCTCATAGTAGACACCACAACTCACACATGCATGTTATATGCACTTATCAATTGTCAATTGCCCAGCTGTAATTTGTTTACCCAGCATGTTAGTTATCTTATTGGAGAGACACCACTAGTGAACTGTGGACCCCGGTCCATTCTTTTACATCTGAAATACAATCTACTGCAATCATTGTTCTCTACTGTTTTATGCAAACAAACATCATTTTCCATTCGATACGTTTAACCCTTTGTTTTCAGCAAGCCGGTGAGATTGACAACCTCACTGTTAAGTTGGGGCAAAATAATTTGATTGTGTTGTGCAGGTTCCACGTTGGCACCGGAATCACTGGTGTTGCGCCGCACTACACTCCTTCACCAACACCTTCGAAGCAAACCTCGTTTTCCTACTGGTTCGATTAAACCTTGGTTTCATACTGAGGGAAAACTTGCCGCTGCACTCATCATACCTTCCTCTTGGGGTTCCCAACTGACGTGTGACGTACAAGCATAGTTTCCCTCGTCAACTTAGCGCTAGCAGTGATCTCCGTATAAAAACACATGGGCAAGCTTCATTGCTCGTGTAGCCCTTCTGATGAAGGAAAGCTCTTAAACGATTATACCACATCCTACCCGACTGTTTGAGTCCATACAGTGACTTTTTAAGCTGAACACTGTATAAACTTCTATTTGCTCTACCTTGGTTCGGAACAGGTATACCTTTGGGTACCTTCATGTATATGTTCGAATCCAAGTTACCATAAAGGTAAGCGGTGACAACATCCATAAGTTTCATTTTCAAGTCCAAGTTTACTGCCATTGAGATCAAGTATCTAATGGTAATTCCATCCATGACAGGTGAGTAAGTTTCCTCAAAGTCGACACCTGGTCGCTGAGAGAAACCTTGAGCAACGAGCCTTGCTTTGTACCGTACTACCTCGTTATTTTTGTTTCTCTTTCGAACAAAAACCCACTTGTGGCCAACAGGGCGTATGTAGGAATGGGTTAGACAAACAGGTCCAAACACCTCTCTTTTGTTAAGAGATACTAACTCGGCAGTTATCGCCTTCTGCCAATCTTTCCAATCCGACCTCTTCTTGCAATCAGCAAGCGTGTTAGGCTCAGGGTCAGGATCTATGATTGAGGCAATTTTAATGGAAAAATATATGTCGACATTTGCCATGGCTCGATTAATTGACTCACCAGAATTAACATAGTTAATGGCCATTTCGTCATGGGGTGCATCAGGCACATTTCCTTCCTCCACCCGATTTCCCAATCCAGGAGCAAGGTCCTTTAGCTTTCCCGCTCCAATGTGTGCGCACACATCTTCGCTGGGTATTTCCGATATAGGAAAATTCAAGTCCGGAATTTCGTGCACTGAAACTTCCGTGCTTGTGCCAGGTCTCGACTGGCTCCCCTCTTGAGGGGCAGGCTGTGATAAATCTCTCTTGTCCTTTTTCTTCGGGCGTCCCCGAGTACTTGGGATTTGAGGAACCGGATTCCGCGTCCTTTTAGGCCTAAGGGCGGGAGCGGGTATACCCTTATCTTTCTTTGGTATTTCAACCCTTTCCGGCGCATTGCGTGCAGGCACATGCGACTTTGTCACAGTCTTTAGATCACTAAAATGACCAGGCAGTTGATTCGCTAAGGAATGCAAATCTATTATCTTTTGGACTTCTCTATCAGACTCAGCAGTGCGCGGGTCATGAGCGTGGATCCCCGTGGCTTGCCACGTGATTTCTCGACTTTCATCATCAAGGGGTTGATTATCTCCCCCTAAAGTCAGGAAAAGATCCTCGTCAAAAATGCAATCAGCGAAACGGGCCGTATGACAGTCACCTATCGCGGGGTCCAGAAACCTGATTATGGACACAGTCTCATAACCAACGTATATCCCCGACTTACGAAGCGGTCCCATCGCTGATCGCTGAGGGGGTGGTATTGGAACATATACCTGGCAACCGAACCTACGAAGGTGGGAAATTTTCGGTGCCGACCCTTGCGCAAGCTGCATAGGAGAGTGGATGTTGTAGGCCGATGGTCGAAAGTTGATGAGATTGGCCGCGTGTAACACTGCGTGACCCCAACATGTAGTTGGTATTTTACAACCCTGAAGGAGCGGTCTGGCAATGAATTTAATGCTTTTAATCAATGCCTCCGCAAGTCCATTTTGTGTGTGAACATGCGGTACAGAGTGCTCAAGTTTGATTCCCGTTGCCATGCAATAATCATCGAACGCCTTTGAAGTAAATTCACCGGCGTTGTCCATTCGAATAGACTTGATACGATAATCAGGGAATTTATTCCTCATTTGTATGATCTGTGAGATCAACTTTGCAAAAGCATGGTTCCTTGTTGACAGCAGGCTAACATTGGACCATTTAGAAGAAGCATCGATGAGCACCATGAAGTACCTAAACGGACCTGAGAGGGCTGAATAGGACCGCATATGTCCCCTTGGATACTGATGCATGTAAAATGCATACATGAACTTTACATTTTATTACATGTTATTCCATGTTATTTGCATCATATAAGAGTTATATTCATGATTTATATTGAGTTTTGGGGATAATTAACAACTTCCCCATTTTTCTGGAATTAACCCTACGCTGTCAGAAAACCCCTTTTTCTATATTTTTACGTTTCAGGCGACCAAATCACGTCATAATGACCTGAGATTTTACGGGGATCACTTTTTTTGGAAGGAACGAAACGTAGGCGCAAAGGAATCGAAGAAACGGAGACCAGAAGGCCGAAAGGGGTGGGCCCACGCGGCCAGATTCCCTGACCACGTGGGACCCACCAAATTGGCCCTCGGGCCTCCGCTGCTGTTGATCCTTCTTCCCGAAGCTTCGTCTTGACCTAAAAAACGACTATATAGAGACCCCCCAGGGCTTTCGCGAAAAGGAGCGCCGCCGAAACAGAGAAACCACGAAACAGAGACCTGGAGCTGAAGATTGGAGGGGGAAAACTCCGGTGGGGCGCTGCCGGTGTGGTCTCCTTCCCCTCCAACAACATCTCCACCGACACCATGATGAAGAGGGAGTAGTCCACCCCTGGACTATGGGTTTGTGGAAGTAACTTATGTATCTCTCCTCTCTATGAGCTTCACTAATTAGTACCGTATGAGCTGCTGAACATGATTGCGGTCATCTATGTAATTCCTTTGTGGTGGATCTTTATTATGAGTTAATACATGTTTGAGATTGCAATGGTTTTGTTTCAGTTATGAAAGTAGATGCATATTATGTATCCCGTTCTTATTTAATTGTCATGATCAAGCATGTTTATGAGAGCATGTGAGGGGGAACGTGTGCGTTAGTTGGAGTAACGGGGAGTGGCTAGTGCAGTGAACGTGACGGATAGTTTTGCGATCCACTTGTGTTTTCTACCTTACTTTGTTGCCTCACTAGGGATAAACAAAAATACCATGCTACCGGAGAGTGGATGTGACCTTGGCCACTACCTCCATGACTAGATCTAGCATGTTCTTATTTTAACTTCATGTCATTGAACTTATTGCTATGCTCTGATTTATCTTAATTACTAAGGTGTTATGATTTAGTTCGCATCTTGGTGGAGCATAAGAGAGAGAACAACTTATACTTGAGATCTCTATGTTAGGACGTGATGCCCATATTATTAATAACTTGTCAAACCATGTCTTGCCATCTTACATGTTAATTTTGGTGTTCCATTGTCTACCACGTTATCAAGAGAGAGTGCATTTGTGAAACCATGAACCCCGGTCCATTTTTAATCATAAGAAACACCTTTCCAACACTTTTATCACCACTTTTGTTTTCTGCCATTATTAAATCCGAAAATACAAAAACAGTTTTATATCTTGCATTTATCATAAAAAACCCAAAAATATCATTTATCATTACTACCACCATCCTTGCATATTTATTTACCATCATTGCATATTTATTTCTTGTTTGCATTGCATATTATTTTATTATCATTCTCACACCTTGTGCTTGACAACCACTTGGTGAGGTTGAGGGCACAAAACAATTTATTTTGTTGCAGGTTCTCAAGAGAAGGATAAGGAGATAACATCTGAAATACTGGTTCCCCGAGAGTTCGATATTAAACCCTCGAGTCACCCCTCGTGGGGAAAACTGTCTTCCACTTACTATACACTCTGCACTTGGAGTCTCGACCTAACCCATTTACTTTTCACGCAGGTAACTACGTGAAGGGCCATCAAGACGTTTTCTGGCGCCGTTGCCGGGGAGCCATAGCTGAAAGGTTTATCCAAGGATCACTTACATCAAGTCAACTTCATCACCAACTTGTGTAACAACCTAAGCTTGGGGAGGTTGCACCTACGTGAGCATCATCTTATCCATCTTTACCTACAATCATTTTATTTTGTTTTGTTCTTGTCTTGCATATCATCTTTATATTTCGGTTTGCATATTTATATTCAGTTTTGCATTTTTGTGTTGCATTTGTTATTTCGAGTTGCATTAGTGTCATTTTACTTTCAGTTTTGCATAAAAAATTAAAAACATATAAAAACTTGTTAAAATGGGAGATAGAACTAAATTGTGTGACTACACAAACACTCCTAATGATCAATTTATTGCTAAGCCTATCACCACACCTGAGATTACTGCTGAGAGCTATGAAGTTAGTCCTAGTTTGTTAAACTTGATAACTAGGGAACAATTTGGTGGTAGTGATGTCTTAAAACTGAAGTTATTTCCTTTCCCACTTAGAGGAAAAGCTAAAGAGTGGCTGCACTCATTACCTACTGGTAGTATTAATTCTTGGGATGATTTAAAAGAAGCTTTCATTAAGAAATATTATCCCCCTGTTAAAATACTACAAAATAGAAACAATATCCTCTCTTTTAGGCAAAATGAAAATGAACATGTTGCCATGGCTTGGGATAGGATTAAACTCATGCTTAGAACTTGTCCATCACATGGGGTTAATGAATGGACCATTTTACACTTTTTTACAATGGTCTAAATTACATGTCTAGAAATATACTTGATTCAGCTGCTGGAGGTGCTTTCATGGGAAAAACTATATTAGAAGCTAAGAACATTTGGAAAGTATCTTGCAAAATTATAGTCAATGGCATACTGATAGAGCACCTAGTTCATCTAAGAAAGTGAACTCTATAGAAGAAACAAATGATTTGTCATCTAAAATGGACACCATTCTTGCTTTTATTAATAAACAAAATTTTGAAAATATGCCTTTGCAAGAACTAGTTGGTAATAATCCTGAAAATGTTGATGTCAACTTCATTAGGAACTATGGTAATAATGGGTATGGTAACAACAATTATAACTCTTATAATAAACCCCCATATGTTCCTAACAACCGTCCTTTAGTGCCATATCCTAATGCTAATGATAAATGGAAGCCTATGTCATCAAGCAATGATAATTTCGAAGCAAATAAAATTCTTATTGAACAAGTTGCTAGTCATAATACCATGATACAAGAGTTGAATAAATCTGTTGCTTCTATTAGTTCTGATATTAGAGGTTTACAACTCCAAGCTGCAGGACTAGACAAAGCCTTGTCAAAACTAGCTGATAATCAAGCCACTTTATTGAGTATGTCTGCAGGGAAACCACAAGCACCACCCACGGTTGGGATGAATTCTATTAATATTGCTGAAAGTGTCCCTTCTACTTTGGAGGGAACTCTTAATGAACTGCTTGAATATCCTGAATATTTGTTGCCATTTATGTCTCAACTTGTTGGTTTAAAGGAAGAAGTTAATGAAACTAAAAATGATGAATCTCTTATGTTAGTCGAGTTAGAAAGAAAAGTTGAGGAAGTTAAAATGCTTAGTGAAGTTAAGGAACCATTTGTTGATTTAGAGAAGTGTAGCTTGCATGAATTAATTTCTATCTTACAAAAATTTGCAAGTGATCCTTCTGTTAATATTAACCAGGCTGGTTTTGGTTCCTATATTGCTAATCATGTCTTAAAAGAAAAGATTGCTAGGTACAATCAAGAAGCTATGATACCACCTAAGCTTGGGGATATCTGGATCCCTAAGGTACTAGTAACCATTGGAAAAGAGACACACCATGCCATTTTAGATCTAGGATCTAGTGTCTCTATATTATCTAAAGAACTATATGAAGTCCTTGAACTTAAAAATATTGAGAAATGCTCTATTGAACTTGCACTTGCTGATGATTCCATTAGACATGCTCTAGGAAAAGTAAGTGATGTTATGGTAGAGTTACACATGACTTTTGTGCCTGTTGATTTTCTAATCATGGACATGGGGAATAAAACCTCTAGTCCTATTATTTTGGGAAGACCTTTTCTTCGTACTACAGGTGCCATTATTGATTCAAAGGAAGGGAATGTGAAGTTTCAGTTTCCACACAAGAAGAGCATGGAACACTTCCCAAGGAAGAGGGACACACCAAGGTTCAAGCTCCCTCATGAGCTACGTCCCCTTTGATTATCAAGTAAGTAAGCCTAGCTATATGGCTATAAAGAAAGCGCTTTACGGGAGGCAACCCGGTTGTTTTTGTTTGAGATTTTCTTTGAGTCCTCTTGCTGTAACAAGAGAGTAGTTTGTTAGTTTTGTTTCTGGGATTTTTAATAAAGAACCAAGTTTTACCTATTTTGGGTTTGAAAAGTTGCTATTCATTTTCGGAGAGTTTTCTGCCTGCACGAAGTCTGTGCACGGTTTGATTTTTCATTTTTTATCTGTAACTCCGATTGAGCTGTAATTTGAACTGTAGCTTCAACTTTTCATCCTCTGCATACGTGATTTTTTGCAGATTTTTCTGACGAGTTTAAGTAGGGTAGAAAAATGCGTTTTGCTGCTGCTGTTTTTCTGGACAGATTCTGTCTTGATATTGTTTGATGCATTCTTTGAGCTTTTTGCTTGAATCTTTTTGATTCAATTGAGTTTATGAGTAGGCATACAACATTATATACTCTCTGGACATTCATATGAATTTTTGCCTAAGGATTTTATGCAGCAAGGAACCTATTTGTTTATCACTACTAATATCACCCCACAGAAAAGAAATGGGAGAAACGGTGTTTTGAAGTTTTTTCACAGGGATTAGAGGAGCTGCACCAAGAGCTATCCAAGGATGGTGAAGACCATAAGCTTGGGGATGTCAAGACAACCCCACTAGACCAACACACTCTCGGTTTGCACACGTCTAACTTCTGTTTTTCGATCAAAGCACTTTATCGTATAAACTTGGAGCGTCTGTTTTTTTTGCTTTTGTTATTTCGGTTTGTTAATAAGACCACCACTATCATTTATATATGAGAGAGCTACTGGAAGTTTGGGTTGAATTATGTTGGATGCTATTAAATATATTGGGATAGGGATGTTTGAGTTGATTTTAAAAGATACATATAGTTGCATAATTCATGTGCTTTGAATGAATGTTAATTTGCAAGTGTGTTGTCAAGAGCTATCTTTTACCATGTTTAGATGTTGAATTTTAACTTTACTTGGTTTAACATGGATTGATTAGTTCTATGGACACTTATGCATGCATTTAGATGGTCAACTTTCTCCCTATTGCTAGCCCAAAAATTACAACAAGTAAAAAGCTTGTTTCCCAACACCTTCAACCAAAGTTTTTCCAGTGAGTCCACCATATCTACCTATTAGCTTTATGCTATTCCAAGTATGTTTATCATGTTATATTGTGTTATCTACATTTCTGAATTTAAATGCTTATGTTATTGATTGTCATGGGAAAAATTGGTTAAAAGCTCTCACGAACTTGATGCACAATTTACTTTTATTGCATTTAATAAGCATGAACCATTGTGATTAAAATTATGAAGTTGTGGGCTTGACAATTGTTTTGGTTGGGAGTTAGCCCATATGTGCTGTCACATGGCAAGCTTTCAACATTGCACTTATTTATATTTAGTTGATGTCATGTACTTTTGTTTATGGATGCCTATCATGGGTGAAATGAATGTGGATACTTAGTAAGTTCAAAGAGTTTGTATAAATGGTTAGAGAAATGCCTGGGCCGCTAATCTAAGCCATGCATCATTCATGGTGGAAATTTACAGCATAACCATAATGTTCATTCAGTGATGCACCTCATAATAAAAAGCTATACCCATAGTAAATAAAAGAGTGCTGAGATTGTTCATTGTCTGTTTGTCTTGTTGTTTTGACATGGGCTTGTTCATGTCAAGGGGCAAGAGGTACCCCAGTGCAGTTCTTGATGATACTATTATTACTTGCAATGACCTTTATTTGAATTTACTTTGTGGACCAAAGTGAGTAACACATGGTGTAGGTACTTGTATTCAAGGGACATGAGACATTCAACCAATACATTGTCAAGCACACCACTCATATTTGCTTTCACTTTAAACATTAATCATTCAAGATGCTATGATAGGGGTAATGAGAGCTCCACACCAATGACTACCACATTGCAAGCATTAACTTAAGTAGAAGTGTTTGGAAGTTAGATGAAACTTATTCATGCTTTACCTCTACTTATTTATCTATCCAAAGTGTCCACCTTTTATATTCAGTTTTCATAAGAAGTACTCTATGACCACCATAGGATGTTTTTACTTTTCATTATGCATACATTTGGTCCATAGTACTTTCTTCTATGTTACACTTTGTGAATTTATCATTGAACATCTTTACATTGAGTATTTGATATCACTTCATAATTTATCTTGCATATTGTTATTCCTTTGAAGAATGAATCATTTGACTCTATGTAGCAATAGTAATCACCTTTGATATCCATTGATAGTATTAAAATGCAAAGTCCATGTTAGTTTTATCACCTTCATACTCGGGACGAGCATGGGTTAAGCTTGGGGATGTTGATGCATGTAAAATGCATACATGAACTTTACATTTTATTACATGTTATTCCATGTTATTTGCATCATATAAGGGTTATATTCATGATTTATATTGAGTTTTGGGGATAATTAACAACTTCCCCATTTTTCTGGAATTAACCCTGCGCTGTCAGAAAACCCCTTTTTCTATATTTTTGTTTCAGGGACCCAAACGACGTCCAAATGACCTGAATTTTACGGGGATCACTTTTTTGGAAGGAACGAAACGTAGGCGCAAAGGAATCGAAGAAACGGAGACCAGAAGGCCGAAAGGGGTGGGCCCACGCGGCCAGATTCCCTGACCGCGTGGGACCCACCATGGCCCTCGGGCCTCCGCTGCCGTCGATCTTTCTTCCCGAAGCTTCGTCTTGACCTAAAAACGACTATATATAGACCCCCCAGGGCTTTCGCGAAAGGAGCGCCGCCGAAACACAGAAACCACGAAACAGAGACCTGGAGCTGAAGATTGGAGGGGGAAAACTCCGGCGGGGCGCTGCCGGTGTGGTCTCCTTCCCCTCCAACAACATCTCCACCGACACCATGATGAAGAGGGAGTAGTCCACCCCTGGACTATGGGTTTGTGGAAGTAACTTATGTATCTCTCCTCTCTATGAGCTTCACTAATTAGTACCGTATGAGCTGCTGAACATGATTACGGTCATCTATGTAATTCCTTTGTGGTGGATCTTTATTATGAGTTAATACATGTTTGAGATTGCAATGGTTTTGTTTCAGTTATGAAAGTAGATGCATATTATGTACCCCGTTCTTATTTACTTGTCATGATCAAGCATGTTTATGAGAGCATGTGAGGGGGAACGTGTGCATTAGTTGGAGTAACGGGGGGTGGCTAGTGCAGTGAACGTGACAGAAGTTCTGCGATCCACTTGGGTTTTCTACCTTACTTTGTTGCCTCACTAGGGATAAACAAAAATACCATGCTACCGGAGAGTGGATGTGACCTTGGCCACTACCTCCATGACTAGATCTAGCATGTTCTTATTTTAACTTCATGTCATTGAACTTATTGCTATGCTCTGATTTATCTTAATTACTAAGGTGTTATGATTTAGTTCGCATCTTGGTGGAGCATAAGAGAGAGAACAACTTATACTTGAGATCTCTATGTTAGGACGTGATGCCCATATTATTAATAACTTGTCAAACCATGTCTTGCCATCTTACATGTTAATTTTAGTGTTCCATTGTCTACCACGTTATCAAGAGAGAGTGCATTTGTGAAACCATGAACCCCGGTCCATTTTTAATCATAAGAAACACCTTTCCAACACTTTTATCACCACTTTTGTTTGCTGCCATTATTAAATCCGAAAATACAAAAACACTTTTACATCTTGCATTCATCATAAAAAACCCAAAAATATCATTTATCATTACTACCACCATCCTTGCATATTTATTTTACCATCATTGCATATTTACTACTGTTTGCATTGCATATTATTTTATTATCATTCTCACACCTTGTGCTTGACAACCACTTGGTGAGGTTGAGGGCACAAAACAATTTATTTTGTTGCAGGTTCTCAAGAGAAGGATAAGGAGATAACACCTGAAATACTGGTTCCCCGAGAGTTCGATATTAAACCCTCGAGTCACCCCTCGTGGGGAAAACTGTCTTCCACTACTACATACACTCTGCACTTGGAGTCTCAACCTAACCCATTTACTTTTCACGCAGGTAACTACGTGAAGGGCCATCAGATACGTTCTAAGAACGCGGGGATTTCATCCTTCACCTTTAGGGGGATGGTCTAATGATTAATTTCCCCGTAGCGCATGCGGAGCACACGAAATCATCAGGATTCGGGAAATTTTTGACATTAACACTATGACCATTCGAGTTGTTAATTGTATTTCTGATCATTCCAAGACCGGGATGGCCTAACCGATCATGCCAGAGGCTGAAAAGTTCAGAGCTTCGAAAAACAATTTTAAGGGTAGTGTACACAGGCGGTGCTATAATCTTGGTGTAGTACAACCCTGTAGCGAATGAAGGAAGCCTTTCGACAACATGTTTACCATTTTCATCGTGCTTTGTGATGAGTAGGTATTCTCTACCATTGTCATCATCATGGGTCTCAATATGGAAACCATTAGCACGAATATCTTTAAAACTTAAGAGAGTACGAGTCGATTCTGGGGTACAACAAAGCCTCATTGATGACCAAAGTTGTTCCCATGGGGAGTATAATAGTTGCTCGTCCGGAGCCAACTACATGCGAACCGCATCCGGCGACCGTCGTAATATTCCCCTCAATTTTAGTAATGGACTCAAAATACTTTGTTTCTCTCAAGATGGTATTAGTGGTACCGCTATCGGCAAGGCACGTTTCCTCCATTCGGGCGCCACACGTGTTCTAAAATATAGCGTCTAGTTAATAAAAATGAAGCGAGGAAGATGCAACATTAATACATAAATGCACAAATATTTCAGAACATAACACAATAATCTCTATTAAATGATGGATAAATGAATGAAAACAAGTTCATCCAATCGCCGATGAACGAATAAATGTTGTGAAACAAATATTATTGCTCTCATAGAGCTTACAACCAAATCGAAATAATTGTATCAAATTTATTGCCATAAAGGAATCATGAAATAAATGAGGTGAATTTAGGTGGATTCCGCAAAGTATCCATCCACCTTAGCTCTAATCTCGAGCTCACTCATCTTCTCTTCATTAGCGAGCATCGCCGCTGCAGAGTCAATGTCCAGCTGTGGTGCTAGAGGGGGCACGGTGTGCGCAACCTCCATGGACACGATGGCGTTCGTGGGAACCGCCACATGTGCCTCCACAGGCGCCTCGCTCTGCGCCATCACGGGCGCGGCGGTGGGCGTGGGGATCATCATGGGCCCCGCTGCGGGTGCCGGTGGTGCCTCCACCTGGACATGGTGTGTCCCGCGCGCCTTCTGGGCCTTGTACGCGTCCACGACGTGCTTTGGGGCACGAAACTGCCTTGAGAAATGGGTCTTGGAGCCGCAACGGAAGCAATCCTGGGGCCTTGCCTCCCCCTGGCCCGCCTGATGCTGCTTGGCCGGTGGGGAGGGTTAGGTCCCTTCTTGCCTTTCTTGCCACGCTTCTTGAACTTGGGCTGGCGCACCTTGTAGGTGCCGGCATAAACTTCCTGACTTGGACCCCCTCCGAAAGGCTGCGAGTTGAAGTTCTTTTTGAGAACCTCATCCTGCGTCTCAGCCACCTGGAGGGCGTCAATAAGCAGAGCATACTGCGTGAAGTTCTCCTGACGGTAGACCCGTGCACTCTAGAGAGCTGATGGATGGAACGTGGAGAGAGTCTTCTCAATCTTCTAACTTTCCGTGGTAGTGGTGCCACAGAGCTGAAGTTGAGTACAGATCCGGTGTAAAGCCGAATTGTAGTCTCCCACCGTCTTGAAGTCCGCAAACCTCAGACGCATCCAGTCCGCCTAAGCCCGTGCCTTAATGGTGTACTTCAGCCTAGCGAACCGTGCCTCGAGGGTGGTCCACAGGGCTGAAGCACTACGTTCTGCCATGTACTCGTGTTTCAGCGTAGTACACATATGATGGCGGAGGAAATGCAGTGCTTGGGCGTTTTCCGCCGGAGTGGTGGTGCTGGGGGCCGTCTTGGTCCCCGCATCCAATGCTCCCTTAAGCTTCCGGCCCTCAAGGACGAGTACCACGTCCGAGGCCCAGGTCAGGTAGTTCAGCCCGTTCTGAGCCAACTCCTCAAACTCCCGGTTCATGATTCCGGCCATCTGCGATTTATGCAAAAAGTATATCAGATTACAGCAGGTAATCGATTGCATAAAGCGATGTTGATACAAAAATTCCAATAAGACGGCGTTCCAAAAATTAAAAGACATGCTAAAATGCTCTACTAAGTATTAAAACAATTAAATACTATAGTAAAGACGTTTCCATTTGGTAAGAGTCATTAATTAATAATTAACGGACGCGTTAATTGATTTGACGTTTCCATTTGGTAAGAGTCATTAATTAATAATTAACGGACGCGTTAATTGCTTTGACGTTTCCATTTGGTAAGAGTCATTAATTAATAATTAACGGACGCGTTAATTGATTTGACGTTTCCATTTGGTGGAGAGACGTTACCGACTTAATCGTGGGCTGCGGCCCACTTCCTACCAGACCTCGCGCGGACGGGAATGGCGGCGCCTCGTGCAGCCTCGTGCAGCAGGCACGGCGCGTGAGAACGCGAGCGGCACAGGCTCGGCCATGGCGTGTCTTGGACAACCAGCAGGGTCGCTGTGGCGCGAGCTCGAGCGGACGAAGCAAATCGAGGTGCTCACGGTCGTGGCCAGCGAGGCGACGAGCTCGCACGGTGGTTGGGACATCCAGGACCCCGGCGACGAACATGGCGGAAATCAATTCTTCGACGTGTTCATCCGGAACAACGACGGCGCATCGCACAGCTGGTGCGCCGCGGCGGTACCGTGATCATCTGGATCACGTCTGTACCGACTCCCTACGGTGCCGTCATCAAATCCCCCATAAATCCGAGAGTATCGACATTGGTCGGCGACGTATTCGTCAGCTCGACTCTCGGGAGGGAAATCGACACCGTAGGTAACATCTAAAAATTACGATAGACGCAAAAACGGAAAGGAAAAAGCGATACGAATCCATTTTTGCGATCAGATTGTGGTTATACCTTCGCGATTGATGCAGGGAGCCTGCTTGACGTAGGCTCGACGACGGCTCGAGGGAGAGTCTCGTGCTGATAACGTGTTACACAACCTCTGCCGGCTGGCCGGTCCCGAGGGTGTGCAGCGTGGTCGAAGGAGACGGAGGCGAAGAACACACACGTACAGAAAAGTAGATGACACGGGATGTAGGCAAGGATCTCTTTTATTTCTCTGTTTCTGTAACCAGTATGTACAATATTGCCTTGCTTATATAGGGGAAAGGATAAGACCCACTAAACCCTAATCGTGGGGAGAGCCCACCGTAATGGGCTCCCGCACATACATGGGCCAAGTTTCCCAACAATTTGATACTTGTCAATTGTTTTGAGTTACCAAGTGAGTAATGTTTAAACTTGTGCATCATGTAAGTAATGGCAATTAGTGAAAAACTACTGCAAAGCTTGTTGTTATAATGATTTTCTTTGTATCATTGGTAGTTCGAAGAAGTCTAGATAATTTTTAAGTGAAAGCTTTGGGTTAACAAGGAAGACAATGTAGAGTCTTATGGTTTTTCAGCCATATGTTTTATGTACATTCTTGGTGTACCGGTTGATAGTTGGTGTTTGCTTAAAAATAACTTTGCTAGCCTAAAACTCTGTACTAAGCGGGAATGCTGCTTGTGCATCCAAAACCCTTGAGCCAAAATCCATGCCATCTGTGTCCACCATAATTACCTATTATGTGGTGTTCTCACCACTCCAAGTAAATTTTCTCGTGTGCTACCTTTTAACTACTCAAAACTGTTACATTTCCCTTTTTGTGTCACTACTTGTAAGCTCATGGAGATGTGGGTAGTCGGTCTTTATTTCGCTTGTTGATCAGACTTTACACACCTAGACTAGTGGCATATACATCCGCTTATCCAATAAATTTGCAAAAAGTGCTGGCAACGGGGTGCCCAGTCCCAATTAATTACAACTTTAGCCAATAATTCTCTTCACATCTTTTTGCCCCTGAGAAATCAGTCAAGCAAAGTTCACAAGTGTGTAAACAAAAGAGAAGAGGGATGATCTGTCCGCTGTTAGAAATAACGTCCTTCATGGGAGCCGCTCTTGTAAAGTCCGGTTAACTTGTGACTTAGAGTATTGCCTATTTGCTGATTTGTTGACTACTTGCATACATCTCTCAAATAATATTTTATGCTCTCTATATGCCTTCGGGAACTAAAAAGCTCTAGCACATGATTTAATCCATGCTTCCCTCTGCGAAAGGCATTTCTTTTACTTTATTGTTGAGTCAGTTTTCCTACTTCTTTCTGTCTACTTAAGCAAACACCAGTGTCAACCTCAGTATAACAGATTTTACATAAGAGATGTGTTTGATTGATTATATTCTTTGCCTTGACATTATCCGTGTGATAAATATGTTGAAGTTGAAGCAAATGCTGAAGCTAAATCTTCCTCTGTGTTGATTCAAACACTTTCATTTAGAACTTGTTGCTTCATGAGCTAACTTTTATGCAAGATTATTATAGCTCCAATATCTCCAAGGCACTATCCATTAAAGTTTGCACTTGTGTGATTCATTTTGTTTACTCCTTGTTTACTTGTTAGCAAACTATAGACCATTGGATTGGATCACTTCATTCAGCTCATGTGCATTACATTATTATTTGATCAAGATTGTGTTGGTAGCATGTCACTTCAAAAATTATGTTGTTTTAATCGTTTACCTACTCGAGGACGAGTAGGAACTAAGCTTGGGGATGCTTGATACGTCTCAAACGTATCTATAATTTTTGATGTTCCATGCTGTTATTATAACAATTGCTACATGTTTTATTTACACTTTATATCATTTTTATGCATTTTCTGAGACTAACCTATTAACAAGATGACAGAGTGCCAGTTCCTGTTTTCTGCTGCTTTTCGTTCCAGAATATCTATTAAGGAAATATTCTCGGAATTGGACGAAACAAAAGGCACCGTCAATATTTCACCGACACGTTCATGAAGACCAAAGGGGAGTCGGAGAGGAGCCAGGGGGCCGCCACGCCAGGGCTGGGCGCGGCCCCACTGCCAGCCGCGCCGGGGGGTGGCTTGGGCCCCCCGGAAGCTTCGAGACGCCGCCCTTTCGCCTATATATTCCCGATACTCTGAAATTCCTAAAGCACCTAATCATATTCCACAAAAAGTTCCGCTGCCGCCGTCGTCGTCAACCCTAGATCGGGAGGGTTCTGAAGCTCTTCCCGGCACCCTGCCGGAGGGGAGATCATCACCAGAGGGCTCTACATCGCCATGCCTGCCTCCGAAGTGATGCGTGCGTAGTTCATCCTTGGACTACGGGTCCATAGCAGTAGCTAGATGGTTGTCTCTCCACCTTGTGCCTCCATGTTTAGATCATGTGAGCTGCCTAACATGATCAAGATCATCTTTATGTAATGCTACATGTTGTGTTTGCTGGGATCCGATGAATATTGATACTATGAGCAAATTGTTTATCTATCTCCATGTTTATGTTGTTTATGATCTTGCATGCTCTCCGTTGCTAGTAGATGCTTTGGCCAAGTAGATGCTTGTGACTCCAAGAGGGAGTATTTATGCTAGATAGTGGGTTCATGTCTCCAGAAATCTGGGCCAGTGACAGAAAGGTCTAAGGTTGTGGATGTGCTGTTGCTACTAGGGGTAAAACAATGATGCAGTGTCTACGTGTCATTTGCGTTGTTTACATTACACACTTTACTTAATGAAATAATCTGTTGTGTTTGCAACTTAATACTGGAAGGGGTGCGGATGCTAACCTGAAGGTGGATTATTTAGGCATAGATGCATGCTGTATAGCGGTCTATGTACTTTGTTGTAATACCCAATTAAATCTCATAATGAACATCTTGTCATATATTGCATTCTCATGCACTCTCTATTTGTCAATTGCCCAGTTGTAATTTGTTCATCCAGCATGTTAGTTATCTTTATTGGAGAGACACTACCACTAGTGAACTGTGGACCCCGGTCCAATTTTCCTCATACTGTTAAACACCTACTGCAATCATCTGTTCTTTGTTACTTCCTGCAATCTCTACTGTTTTCCACACAATACGTTTAACCCTTTGTTTTCAGCAAGACCGGAGAGATTGACAACCTCTCTGTTTTGTTGGGGCAAAATAGTTTGGTTGTGTTGTGTGCAGGTTCCACGTTGGTGATCGAGTAACGACGCCACCAACGACCTTCTGAGGAGCCTCCGTGTCCTGCTGGTTCGTTAACCTTGGCCATATTTCCTCACAAGAGAAATTCTACCTTATAAGTTGGATCCAACCTCTTTGCCTTAGCAATCTGGGACTAAACTCCCACATGCATTCCACCACTAGTATTCAGGCCGCGTATTCCTGAAATTAATTTAGGCCAAAGGCGGAAGGTAGTGTTGCCACTTGTAAGTGTCGCAACAGTGGAACATGGGGTTCCCCTTTTGCTGCCAAAGTGGGTCCACCACCTGGGCCCACCGTGAAGATGGACAAGGCTAGGAGTCAAGATGGAAGATGGACCACCCCATCTTCCACCCTCAGGATCGTCAAGTTCGACAACGACGCACGGCTAAGGACTAGGTGGCCTTCCGGGTCACCTATTCCCCGGGATTTAAGACGGACAACTCTCGGGTCAGGGTACCTGGCAGGCGGCCGGGCTTACCTCCGGGGTTCTCCATCCGTACTGATGAAGAGGATAAGATCGTCAGCTTGTGCGGAAGCTGGTAGAAGACTTGGACTCCAAGACGAAGGACAGAGCCTTGGGCGCGGTCGGTGGGGGTGTCAGTCCACCCTCCCCACCTTTCCCAAAGGTTGATAGCGACAACTCGAGGACGCGCTTGGAGGAGAATGAACCACATCGCCTCCATGCGCCTAGGAGGGGTTTTCTCCCGCCAAAACCCCTCACGCCCCTCGCGTGCCCTTGTGGCATCCCCTTTCTCTATAAAAGGAGGACCAAGGCACCGAGGTAAGGGAGGGACTCAGAAGCAAGTCAAGCTAGAGCAAAGCAAGACTAGAGTAGGGTTTGGAGGAGAAAGAGAGGTGATCTCCCCAGGGCAGGATCTGCTCTTCTTCTACCTCCGGCCGGTACACTGCCGAGTTCACCCGTAGAACACCCTTGTAAACCACTCCATGATGAACCAATCAATCCAGACATGCAGTAGTAGGGCTGTTAGCCTCCGGGCGGCCTGAACCTGGGTAAATCTCTGTGTCTTTGTGCTTGCTTGTCCACCACCACCATAGAAGAAGCTTGGCGAACACCTTCCGGGTGAAGACGTTTTCAGCCTCCTTCGCGCCCCGTGCCGAACCTAAAAAGGGGGTATCCTTTACCCCCGGTGTCCTTCTTCCGAGACACGACAGTAAGATCTCTATTGTTTTGAAAATCTTTCATAATTTTCTAAATACTTTGGATATCTATTGCTTGATTTACCACATCATGAAGTTCTCAAAAAGTCATCACACACATCTTTTTTCATAACTCGGTCTTGATTATTTTTCTTCCTTAGAAGTCCTTTTAATATGTTTTCATCACCATCGTTAAAAGTAATGCCCACTCAATAAGACGATAAACCACGAAAAACAAGATACACCTTTCAAATATAAAAACAATTGCTAAGATCTTTGGAGGCCACATGCATTGATAGATGTAGACGTCGGAGCTTCGTTCACCTTTCAGAAAAAATCACTAAGATGTTCAACTCTTTCTCTGTGCAATTTGACACCTCTGAAGAGGGGCTACGAACCATTATTTTTCCAATTGACCAAACCTGTTCTCACATCATTAAGCCTTCCTTTAATACTTAGGAGTTAGGACATGATGAACCAATCAATCCATGATGAACCAATCAATCCAGACATGCAGTAGTAGGGCTGTTAGCCTCCGGGCGGCCTGAACCTGGGTAAATCTCTGTGTCTTTGTGCTTGCTTGTCCACCACCACCATAGAAGAAGCTTGGCGAACACCTTCCGGGTGAAGACGTTTTCAGCCTCCTTCGCGCCCCGTGCCGAACCTAAAAAGGGGGTATCCTTTACCCCCGGTGTCCTTCTTCCGAGACACGACAGTAAGATCTCTATTGTTTTGAAAATCTTTCATAATTTTCTAAATACTTTGGATATCTATTGCTTGATTTACCACATCATGAAGTTCTCAAAAAGTCATCACACACATCTTTTTTCATAACTCGGTCTTGATTATTTTTCTTCCTTAGAAGTCCTTTTAATATGTTTTCATCACCATCGTTAAAAGTAATGCCCACTCAATAAGACGATAAACCACGAAAAACAAGATACACCTTTCAAATATAAAAACAATTGCTAAGATCTTTGGAGGCCACATGCATTGATAGATGTAGACGTCGGAGCTTCGTTCACCTTTCAGAAAAAATCACTAAGATGTTCAACTCTTTCTCTGTGCAATTTGACACCTCTGAAGAGGGGCTACGAACCATTATTTTTCCAATTGACCAAACCTGTTCTCACATCATTAAGCCTTCCTTTAATACTTAGGAGTTAGGACATGTTTGTAGTCATTTTTTGTTAGATGAGAATTAACTATTGAATAGAAAGAGTTGATTTTCGATTATACTAGATCTAGTACTTATATTTTTGTTCGAAATCGATTTGCGCACTGTTTAGTAAAACATACATAATTTTCGTATATGAAATCCCATTTTTCATTTACGGCCACTCAGATTATGTGTTCGAATAAAACATGTCGCGTGCTTCTGACCGACTAGCTTGATGTCTAGGCAAAAGTACATCAGGTTTCACGTAGACATCACATAGTACGTGTTTGCTAGATTGATGTCTAGGCAAGCACACATCAAGCATGCAGAAGCTCCGGCGGATGTCAAACACGTCGTCGTAGATTGCCCCTTGTCTGTTCCGAAGAGCGTCCTCCGGGCTTGGCGTCGTGTTCGTGTTCGTGTTCGTTTTGTTTTGTTTGTTTGCTTTTCTTTTCCGAGAGTGGAAACGGACGCTCCAGCGAATGGGCCCGGCCAGCGATCTGTGCGCTCTTATTGGCCCGCCGGACAATAGTACACGCCCAGGCCCACATATGCCTAGTAGGAATCGGACTATGCTAAAAAAAATAGGAACCGGATTAATCTGTGTGACCTGGCGAGGACTAATCCGAGTCGGAGAGTCCCTAGTCAAGGGTCGGCCGAGGTCTAGTCCCCAGGTGAATATAAGCAAGTCGGTGCAGCTGATAGCGCAAAGCAAAACAAAGGTGCCCTACTCTCTTTCAGCAACGTAACGGAGCGATAACCCTAGAGCAAATCTGCCGAGGATGGACATGCAGGAGCACGGATGGTCGTTGCGTCTCAAGAGTGACCAGGGATCAGGGTTGCGTCTCAATTTATATTAAACTTTTATACTTCTTTACAACTTAATTTAATTCTCCAACAATCCTAACGTGTATAATTACTTATTTGGCATGGTTAACCATGTAGCGACTTTGTTGACTGTAGCTATAGTTTTTGTTGTACAATGCTAATGTATGTAGCTGCAAAATATATTTACATTGTGTTAAATTTGAAATCTATTTGCAACACAAATTCCTCATTGAATTATTTTTTGGTAACGGATAAAATATATAATGTGGAATTCTAGAATATCATACTAAAGATCTTTAAAGGGTCATAAAAAAATCTTAATATTGGTTCTAGCATGTGATTACGTAACATCTAGAATATAAATTGAATCGTTGACAGTGACACTAATACTTTTACCGCTACTTTTTTTTTGTCACATGTCTCAAGCAAAATAACTTACATTCTGTAATAAGTTGACAACATGTGCATGCTCTGTACTTTGTATTGAAATAACATCACTAATATTGATCACTAAAAGACATAAAATGGTGTGGATTCTACTATTTCTGCATGCATACCCTTTAACCCATTGATTTGGTTGTCTTCGTTGTGCTTAGTATCTCTAGTATATAAGCAGAGTAGAAAAGGAGACGTGGGGAGACGAAGTCAACGGAAGTGGAGATGAAAAGGAGGAAGAAGGACACGCGTCTGATAGCGCCCTGAACATAGAAATTCCGTTGCCCGTTGGACTTTTATTGTGAATTTGATCTCAGTCGAACGCCTCTCACAAAATATAAGCACGGAACATACATAAGGAAAACTATAATTAAGTTGCCATTGCGCTTGGAGATTCAAGAGACAAAAAAAGTACGACAGTGCTGTCCGTCCGAGTAATCGGGTTGTGCTAAGCACGACTGAATCCGTTTGATCGGGCCGAGCTATCTGAAGCGACTTTGTTGTATAACGATTTCTCTGAGAGTAGAAGTCGGAGTAGGCAAGTCCCCGATCAATATAACCAAAGGACCCCGGTCTGGTTCACGAGGAAAACAAGAACAGCTACGTGCTCGCGCGAGGAGTCGAGGATCAAGATCAAGCTAGCATGGCCACGCATCAACCCCGAAGCTGGGGATACGGCTGGGGCGTGTCTCTCGAACCCGGCTATGGGCAATGGTTAACCACGAGCGCCGACGAGCGCTACCGTACGTCTAACGCACGTCTTCCTCGACGACCACTCGAGCGCCGTCGGACAGGGCACCGTGGACGCCTACGTCCAGATCGGGCAGCAGAACCTACTGATCGCGTCGCTTTCGACGGAGAGGCCCCGGGTGGACCTGGGACCTGCCGTGTATCTTGACGAGGATTTTGCTCTTTACGTGGTGGCGCCGCAGGGAGGCGATTCCGACGCCGACGACTGCGCCGACAGCGACGCGGACACGGACACGGACTCCGACACTGACTCTGACTCGGATGCCGATACCATCGTGGTCAACTTCCATGGTATCCTGCTTGCTCCACCGCCTTCGTGTGGGCAGGAGGAGAGCGACGACACGGACACGGACGATGACGATGATGCCATGAGTTCCGACTATGATAGCATGGCTGACGAGGTGTGCGGGCTTCAGCTCGGTGCGGACGCCGAGGGAGCATCTGACACGGCTAGCAGCGGCGATGACGATGAAGAGAGCGATGGCAAGGTGGGCGCGCACGCGGTTACAGCCAGCAGCAACATGCCGCTGTGGTCCCTTGGAGGGCGGACGCGAGTACCGCCGGTTGCACCTGGGCATTCTCGGGAATATTATTTGCGTTTGTCTATCTGATGACGTTCCTCATATTGGTCATGTATTCATAATCAATTCATTCCTCTATGGATATGTTGGGTATCCTCCTCACGTGGGCTGTGAGGAGATGACCTTATGAAGCCTTTTAGACGGCCCAAGCTGGTGCAGAAGCCCACTACCCATTAGGGTTATGACCAAGTGTCATTTTGGACTTTGCACATGATGGATGGGGGATGTTAACCCTCTCAGTCAGCCACCACCAAGAGGTGTGACGAAAATCCAGGATAGCCTCCATTGGAGAAGAAAACCAAGAGAGAAGGGAAGAGGAAGAAGTTGAAGGAAGAAGCTTAGATCAAGCACGGGCTCTGCCCACAAGGTTGTGAAGTCAAGATCCACTACCTTGTCTCCTTCAAGCTGTGATTCCACCATCTTTGGTGAGATTGTTCCAATCCCTAGATCCTGTGTCCCAAATCTTGTTGTAAGAGATCCCCTAGTGCTCTCTAGGGAAGAACCTGTTGTATCCCGCTCCGATAATAGTGGAAGAGATTTGGGTGGCTTCGGCCCGTGGTTTTTCCTCTCATGTTGAGAGGTTTTCCTCGTAAAAGGACTGGTGTCTCTGTGTGTTGATTTCTGCTGCTGTTCTGCTGTTCTGAGAGTTCTTTACATACCATAGACACTGTCTAGGGTTTGGTGCGAGCTTCTCTCCTGAGCACAGACACTGTCTATGGTTAGGTGAAAGCTAGAAGTGTCCTGTCTGCTCCATTAATGCTTGATGCATGTTTCCATCCGACACGAGCAACGATCCGGAGTTAGTTCATTAGTGGTGCTGAAGTTTACTTTTATTCCGCTGCGTATTTTCAAATCACGTTAAGAGTGTGCTAATCTCCATTAAGAGTTAATTGGTCAACCCAGTTTTCCCAACAGAGTGGTATCAGAGCTTAAGGTTCTGCTCAGAGGTTGCTAATGCATGTAAAATGCATACGAGAACTTTGCATTATTTTTACTTATATTCCAGTCATATTTGCATCATATAAGGGTTATATCACTGTTTTATAATGATTTTGGGAATATTTGATATGTTTCCTATTTTTTATGAATTAACCCTGCGCAGGCAGAAACCCTATTTCTATATTTTAATGTTTCAGGGACCCAAACGACGTCCAAATGACCTGAAAATTTACGAGCATCATTTTTTGGAAGGAACAAAGCGTGGGAGCGAAGGAAGCAAACAAGCGGAGGCCCGAGGGCCCAGATGAGTGGGCCCACATGGCCCAAGTACCTGGCCGCGTGGGACCCCCCACTTTGGCCCTCGGAGCTCCGTTGTCGTCGATCTTTCCTCCACCGACTCCGTTTTGGCATAAAAACGACTATAAAAATAGTCCCCCGACGTTCTCTGGAAGGAGCGCCGCAGAAACACAGAAACACCGAAACAGAGACCTGGAACTGCAGATCGGAGGGGAAAACTCCGGCGGGGCGCTGCCGGTGTGGTCTTCATCTTCTCCAACGACTTCTCCACCGTCTCCATGATGAAGAGGGAGTAGTCCACCTCTGGACTATGGGTTTGTGGAAATAACTTATGTATCTCTATCTCTCGAGCTTCACTAATTAGTACCGTATGAGCTGCTGAACATGATTACGGTCATCTATGTAATAGCTTTGTGGTGGATCTTTTTATGAGTTAATATATGTTTGAGATTGCAATGGTTTTGTTTCAGTTATGAAAGTAGATGCATATTATGTACCCCGTTCTTATTTACTTGTCATGATCAAGCATGTTTATGAGAGCGTGTGAGGGGAACGTGTGCATTAGTTGGAGTAACGGGGGTGGCTAGTGCAGTGAACGTGAGAGAAAGTTCTGCGATCCACTTGGGTATCTCTACCTTACTTTGTTGCCTCACTAGGGATAAAAAGAAATACCATGCTACCGGAGATGTGGGTGTGACCATTGCCACTTCCTCCATGACTAGATCTAGCATGTTCTTATTTTAACTTCATGTCATGATACTTATTGCTATACTCTGAATTATCTTAATTACTGAGCTGTTATGATTTAGTTCGCATCTTGATGCAGTATAAGAGAGACTAATAACCAAAAGGTCTCTATGTTAGGGCGTGATGCCCATATAATTATAACTTGTCATTAAACTGTTGTGTTGCAATCTCATATGTCAAGTCTAGTGTTCCATTGTCTACCACTTTATTAAAGAGAGAGTACATTTGTGAAACCATGAACCCCGGTCCATTTTTAATCATAAGAAACACCTTTCCAACAACTTTTACAACTTTTCCATTTTCTGCCATTTAAAAATCCGAAAATACAAAAACACTTTTACATCTTGCGTTCATCATATAAAATCCAAAAATATCATTTATCATTGCTACCACCATCCTTGCATATTTATTTACCACCATTGCATATTTATTTCTTGTTTGCATTGCATATTATCTTGATATCATTCTCACACCTTGTGCTTGACAACCACTAGGTGAGGTTGAGGATCAAAACATTTACTTTGTTTTGTAGGTAACCAAAAAAAGGATAGGAAAGATAAATCTTCACTACTGATTCCCCGAGAGTTCGATATTAAACCCTCGAGTCACCCCTCGTGTGGAAAACACGTCTTCCACTTACTACACACTCTGCACTTGGAGTCTCAACCTAACCCATTTACTTTTCACGCAGGTAACTACGTGAAGGGCCATCAAGTGTGCTTTCTGGCGCCGTTGCCGGGGAAGATATGAAGCTTCCTGCAGAATATTTTTTCCGTCAACTACACGCCATCAAGATTGTTTTCTGGCGCCGTTGCCGGGAATCATTGCTGAAAGGTTTATCCAAGGGTCCCCTGCACTAGCTCTGTTTTCTGGCACCGGGTTTATCCAAGGATATCTCACCAAGTCAACTTCATCACCAACTTGTGCTAACACCTAAGCTTGGGGAGGTTGCACCTACGTAAGCATCATCTTATCCATCTTTACCTTCAAAGCAATTTATCTTGTTTTGTCATTGTCTTGCATATTTATTTTCAGTTTTGCATCAAAAATTAAAAAACACATAAAAACTTGCTAAAATGGGAGAAAGAAATAAGTTGTGTGATTACACAAACACTCCAAATGATCAATTTATTGCTAGGCCCATTGCCACACCTAAGATAAATGCTGAGAGTTATGAAGTAAGTCCTAGTTTGTTGAACTTGATAATTAGGGAACATATTCATGAGCAAGAGAGAATTTCTAAGGAAACTATTATGGTAATGAAAGAAAAGAAAGTTGAAAAAGTTAAAATGCTTACTGAAGTAAAGGATCCATTGCTTGACTTAGAGAATTGTACCTTGCATGAATTAATATCTATCTTACAAAAATTTGCAAGTGATCCTTCCATCAACTCTAACCAAGCTGGTTTTGGTTCTTATATTGCTAATCATGTGTTAAAAGAAAAAATTGCTAGGTACAACCAAGAGGCTATGATACCACCTAAGCTTGGGGATATATGGATTCCCAAAGTCCTAGTAACCATTGGAAAAGAGACACGACATGCTATACTTGATCTAGGATCTAGTGTCTCTTTTTTATCTAAAGAACTATATGAAGTATTTGAATTGAAAAATCTTGAAAAATGCTCTATTGAATTTGCACTTGCTGATGATTTCATTAAACATGCTTTAGGGAAAGTAAGTGATGTTATGGTAGAGTTACATATGACATTTGTGCCTGTTGATTTTCTAATCATGGATAGTCACGGATGAAGATGTTGGAGATATGCCCTAGAGGCAATTAATAAAGTGATTTTATTTGTCATATCTCAATTGTTCATAATATGTTTTAAATACCATGCTATAACTGTATTACGCGGAAACATTAATACACGTGTGGTATGAAAACAACCAGGTCCCTAGTAGCCTCTATTTAACTAGTTCGTTGGGTAACAGATGATCAAGGTTTCCTGATCATGGACAATGGCGTCGGTTAACAACGGAGTCATATCATTGGGTGAATGATTTGATGGACATACCCAAAATATAGAAACGTAGTGTTCATACCTTCGACTGTGAGATCATATCAAATCTCTGCTTCTGAAGATGCGGCTGATCGCATCAAACGGCATGTCTTATATAGCATGACAATAAAGGTGACACTTTCGGGTATCGGAAGGAAGCAGTAGAAGCGAGTGATCAAGAGCGGGAATTGCCAATCCAAATAGCAGGACAGATACTCTGGGCCCACTCGGTGAGATTACATCAATAAGCTTGCAAGCATGTGACTAGGTCACGGGGATGTAATATCACAGACGAGTAAAGATAGATTTGTCGATGATGAGGTCATGCTCGGTAATCGTGATACCGGAGAACGATGCTCGGACAATCTAAGTATCGACAGGCAAGAGGATGAGACTGGACGTCTAAAGGTTCAAACGATAAAAGGTCTTTCGTGGATGCACAGGGGCTATCACGGGTATCCAGACCCCGCTGTTAGTCATTGATAGAAGAATGTGTCTCATTCATGTCTGTGTGGTCCCGAACCGTAGGGTAACACACTTAAGGGTAGGTGACGATTAGATTGGATATAAGAGAGAAAGAAACCGGGAACTCCGGAAGTGTTCCGGAACTTGTCCGATGTTGATCGGAGGCAACGAAATATGTTTTCGGAGTCCGAATGAATTAAATAATATGTATTTAATATTAATAAGTGTTATTGATGATTAAATATATTTTTTATTTAATTAAATTCGAATTTAAAAGGCATTAAAACCTATATGGGCCTTAGAGGCCCATTAGGGAAAAACTCCCAAAAAGAAAAAGGAAAAAAAGGGGGGGGAGGGCCAGCCGGCCTGGATGGGCCGAATGGGGCCCACCAGGGCCGGCGGCTCCCCATGGCCGGCGCACCCCATGTGGGGTTTAGTCCCACATGGGGGAGCCAAGGAGGTTGGCCTCCCCCCTTCCTTTATATAGGAGTGCTCCATGCCTTGGAAAATCATCCCTTCTTCCTTCTTCTTCTCTCCTACCTTGAGCGTGGTTCCGTTTCTGGAGCTGCGTACGAGGAGAGAAGTCTCTCCACCTTACGCACACCGCCGTGCTTCGAGATCCAATCTTCTACTTCCGCTGCTCTGCTGGATCTGGAGCTCGGAGGTCGTCATCTACACCGCACGTGTGTGGAACTACGAGGCGCTACACGTGTGGCGCTGGGAGTACGACTACTTCCTCTACACGACCTTGAGGTCGGCTTCATCGGCAACGTTTGTGCGGGAACGTAATCCCGCTTTCGGTCTACAAGGGTATGTACTCCGTCCTCCTTCGTATAGTATATCTGCATAGTTAGATCTTGGCTAGTTTATGGTTATCGTCGGTAGGAAATTTTTTGTTTTCTGTCTACGATCCCCAACAGTGGTATCAGAGCCGATCTATGCGTAGATATTTCTATACGGTTAGAACACATGTTGAATGTGGGCATCGATTCTACATTTGTTACCCTCTCGCGTGTACTTGTTTATATCGCGGCATTGTGGGATGAAGCGGCCCGGACCGACTTTACGCGTACTCTTACGCGAGACTGGTTCCACACTTGACATACGGCTTGTACCGTATATGTGGCTGGCGGGTGTCTGTATCTCCTACAATAGTTGATATTGCATTTACAATGGAGGGCCCCGAAAGGGGTGTAATAGAGACAATTGTCTTATCGCTGTTGTGGTTGTATTCGTAGGTAAGAAACGGTTCTTGTGCGAAGCCCTAGCAGCCACGTAAAATATGCAAAAGATAAAGTAGAAAGCGTCTAACTTTATTTTGCAGGGGCAATGTGATATGGTCAAGGTAGGTTTATTAAATTGTTTATAAAACTGTTGGCGCGAAGGAGACCATCGGCGCGGAGGAGACCATATCATGTCGCATTACATTTCATTTAGATGTTATGTAGATTGAGTGCATCTTATATTGTGTATATATATATGGTTATATATTAGTTACACGGCGGTAGTAATATAAGATGATCCCTCCTAAAATACCAAATAGTGTTCTCCCTTTAGCGTGCACCACCGAAAGTTCTCCGATACGAGGCAGGCCGTGACGATCGGGTGTCAGACGTATCTGCGTTCGCATAACGTGGGTGTAAGCCACGTTGCACAAGCAATACGCTATAGGTTTATTTGGCGAGCCTAGCATGTACAGACATGGCCTCGGAACACATGACCGAAAGGTTAAGCACGAGTCACAAAGTAGTTGTGATCGACATAGCGATGTCCACTTTTGAAGTTATGCTATCGGCCGTGACGATCGGGGTAGTGTAATGAATTAGGATCGTGTAATCACTAAAACGATGCGAGGGATGTTCGTTTTGAGTGGGAGTTCTGTAGTTTTATTTTACTAAAACTTGAACCCATATTTTATTATGAACAAACGTCTTATGTTTTGCAAATTCCATTGTAGATGTCTCGCCCCACCTTTAACCTTGGCCTGTTCCTTGAGAAAGAAAAGCTTAAGACCAATGGGTCGAACTTCATGTCCTGGTTCCGCAACCTGAGGATCCTCCTCACTCCCCACAAGGTGGCCTACGTCATTGAAGCCGCCCTAGGTGACCCTCCTGCAGACGACGCCTCCGATGACGAGAAGAAGGTCTATCAGACCAAGTCGGAGGATTCCTCCTTTGTCCAGAGTGGCATGCTCTACGCCATGGAAGCCGACCTGCAAAAGCGCTTTGAGAAGATGAGTGCTTTTGAGATAATTTCTGATCTCAAGGCTGTCTTTGCGCCGCAGGCTAAGGCTGAGAGGTATGAAGCTTCTGAGCTCTTCTTCTCAGCCAAGATGGAAGAGCATAGCAGTGTGAGCGAGCACGTGGTCAAAATGTCTGGCTACGTTCAACGCCTGAACGCTCTGGAATGCAAGATTCCTGATGAGCTGGCGATTGATAGGGTGCTGCAATCGTTGCCTCCTAGCTACAAAGGCTTCGTCATGAACTACAACATGCAGGGCATGGCTAAGTCCCTGTCTGAGGTGTTCGTGATGCTCAAGACTGCTGAGGTGGAAATCAAGAAGGAGCACACGCTGTTGATGGTCAACAAGACCGTCGATTTTAAGAAATCTGGCGGCAAGGGAAGGAAGAACTGGAAGCCCAAGAAGGATGGCAAACACGTTGCCAAATCTAAGGCTAACAAACCTGGTCCCAAACCGGCGTGGAATGCTTCTACTGCAAGGGAGATGGTCACTGGAAGCGCAACTGCCCCAAGTACCTAGAAGACAAGAAGGCCGGCAAGATTGTCGGAAGAGAGAAAGGTATATTTGATATACATGTTATAGATGTTTACCTTACTAGCGCTCGGAGTAATGCATGGGTATTTGATACCGGTTCTGTTGCTCATATTTGTAACTCACAGGTGGAGTTGCGGAATAAAAGGCGCCTGGCGAAGGACGAGGTGACGATGCGCGTCGGCAATGGATCAAAGTTGACGTGGTGGCCGTCGGCACGCTCCCTCTACATCTACCATCGGGATTAGTTTTGGTTTTAAATAAATGTTATTTTGTACCGGCTTTGAGTGTAAACATTATCAGTGGATCTTGCTTGTTGCAAGATGGATATTCGTTCAATTCAGTATCAAATGGTTGTGCTATTTCGATGAATGATGTCTTTTATGTTAATGCTCCTGAGAGTAATGGTTTATTCTTGTTGAATCTCGATAGTAGCACTCACATCCATAACGTAGATGCCAAAAGGATTAAACTTAGTGACGATACCGCCATGTACATGTGGCATTGCCGTCTCGGTCATATTGGTATAAAACGCATGAAGAAACTCCATTCTGATGGACTTTTGGAGTCACTAGATTTTGGATCTCTTGACACTTGCGAACCATGCCTTATGGGCAAGATGACCAAGACACCGTTCAACGGATTTATGGAACGGGCGTCGGACTTATTGGGAGTAATACATACAGATGTGTGCGGTCCAATGAGCGTGTCGACACGCAATGGTTATCGTTATTTTGTAACCTTCACTGATGATTTGAGTAGATACGGGTATATCTATTTAATGAAACACAAGTCTGAAACTTTGAAAAGTTCAAAGAATTTCAGAGTGAAGTTGAAAATCAACTCAACAAGAAAATTAAACACCTCCGATCTGATCGTGGTGGCGAATATTTGAGTTTTGAGTTTGGCACACATCTGAAGGCCTGTGGAATTGTACCACAGCTTACGCCTGCCGGGACACCGCAACGCAACGGTGTGTCCGAACGACGTAATCGTACTTTATTAGATAGCGTGGGTCTATGATGTCTCTTACCGACTTGCCCGTATCGTTTTGGGGATATGCGTTAGAAACAGCCGCATTCATTTTAAATAGGGCTCCATCCAAATCCGTAGCAACGACACCGTATGAGATATGGCATGGCAAGAAACCGAAGTTGTCGTTCCTGAAGGTTTGGGGTTGTGAGGCGTACGTTAAGAAACTACAGCCCGACAAACTCGAATCGAAATCGGAGAAGGTCGTCTTTGTAGGATATCCGCGGGAAACCATAGGATATACCTTCTACCACCAAGCCGAGGGCAAAACGTTTGTCGCAAAGAGCGGCACCTTTCTCGAGAAAGAGTTTCTCGCTAAAGGAGTAAGTGGGAGGAAAATAGACCTCGACGAGATAGTTGATCCTGAACTCGAAATTCCGAGTGGCGCAACGGAAACTGTTCCTGAACCGTCCTCCATAACAGATGGAGTGGGAGAAAATGTCGAGGAGGCTATCATACCTCGTAGGTCTGGAAGAACCCGTACAACCCCTGAGTGGTACGGCAATCTTGTTTGCACCGTCATGTTAATTGAACAAGACGAACCTACGAACTACAAAGAGGCAATGGAAGGACCCGAGTCCGAGAAATGGCTTGAAGCCATGAAATCCGAAATAGGATCCATGTATGACAACAAAGTATGGACTTTGGTGGAGATTCCCGAAGGGCGCAAGGCCGTCGAGAATAAATGGATCTTTAAGAAGAAGACTGATGCTGACGGTAATGTAACCGTCTATAAGGCTCGGCTTGTCGCAAAAGGTTTCCGACAAGTTCATGGAATTGACTACGATGAAACGTTTTCACCGGTAGCGATGCTAAAGTCTATTCGGGTTTTGCTAGCAACAGCTGCATATCATGATTATGAGATATGGCAGATGGATGTCAAAACAGCGTTCCTAAATGGCAACATTGAGGAAGAGTTGTATATGGTACAACCTGAAGGTTTTGTCAGTCCAGAAATGTTGGCAAAGTATGCAAACTTCAGCGTTCCATTTATGGACTGAAGCAAGCATCTCGGAGCTGGAATCTTCGCTTTGATGAGGTGATCAAAGGTTTTGGATTTGTCCAAAATGTGGAAGAAACCTGCATTTATAAGAAAATGAGTGGGAGCTCAGTTGCATTCCTAGTTCTATATGTGGATGATATATTACTAATTGGGAATGATGTGGAACTTCTGAAAAGCGTGAAGGAATATTTAAACAGTAAATTTTCGATGAAGGACTTAGGAGAAGCTGCATACGTATTAGGCATTAAGATCTATCGTGATAGACCCAGGCGCCTACTAGCGTTATGTCAAAGTACTTACCTTGACAAGATATTGAAGAAGTTCGATATGCATTTGGCAAAGAAAGGTCTTGTGCCAGTTGTCAAGGGAAAAAATTGAGCATGGCTCAGTGTCCACAGACGGCTCTTGAAAAGCCGAGGTGGATGGCACTCGATATGCTTCGGCTATAGGATCGATCATGTATGCCATGTTAAGTACTCGACCCGATGTGGCATTGGCTCTCAGTCTGACGAGTCGATTCCAGAGTAATCCTGGCAAGGATCATTGGACAGCTGTTAAGAACATACTGAAGTATCTTAAGTATACCAAGGACATGTTTCTTGTTTATGGAGGCTGTGAAGAGGAACCAGGGCCGGTCCTGAAATTTTGGGGGCCCGGGGCGAAATTACCATACAGGGCCCCTTAATATAACTATACTGAAGTTTAAAAAATCCCATGTGCATATGAAATGTTACCAAAAGCAATAAATTTTAAAAAATATTCTTACATTCCTAGATGCAGTACTGGCCGGTGGTATCTCAATATAAATCTTACAAATTATTATATGGACTTTGGCTCAAATCGTATCGTCTCTGTGGCTGGTGGCTGCGGTACGTTTTCTTCTCAGTGCCTCGGCTTCTAGCTAGCACTTTTGACTAGAAGCGTGAAGGCTAGCGATGTGTCGTCTCTATCTCTTGTCCAAGGAACGGTTGAACAATGCCCACTGCACGCATGACACACCTCAAATGGAGAATTAGATTCTTACATATGGCCTTGCAATTCTTGTTCTTTCTCCAAAGATAGTGTGAACTGAATTTATAAAATTTTGGATTCTGAACAAACTTCATCGTGGTAGTCAGGCTGCCGTCTGGCGCCTATCGCCCGCGGCCCGCCGGGTCTGGTTTGCCTACCGTCTTAGTGTTTTTTCTTGGGAACGGAACGCTGGGCCCAGGTAAACTTATCCCACAAAATTGTACTCAGCCGTTCCACAACTTTTTTACTGGGCCGTCTGGCTATATTTAGGCATTTAGCCCACTAGCTTCACCTGTTTTTAGCTAACGATAAAAGAGCCAGATTAACAAAAGGAAAAATGGCCCAAGTCCACAAGAAAGTAGAGACGGTAACGGTTCGTCCATTGTCTTCCCCAGTCCCCCTGAACCCGTACGAGACAAATACCTTCGAACCTACTCTAATGGCGCCACCACATACACTGTGTATGCCTAGCTGGGGGCCCCTAGGATTGGGGGCCCGGGGCATCCGCCCCTCTTGCCCCCCCTCAGGACCGGCCCTGAGAGGAACTTGGCGTAACAGGTTACGTTGATGCAAGTTTCTGCACAGATCCAGATGACTCGAAATCGCAAACAGGTTATGTGTTTAAGGTGAATGGAGGCGCTGTGAGCTGGAGAAATGGGAAGCAACCCATAGTAGCCCAATCTACAATGGAATCGGAGTATATTGCTGCTGCGGATGCTGCAAATGAAGCTGTTTGGCTGAGGAAGTTTGTCATCGAGCTTGGAGTGTTCCCGAGTGCGCAAGACCCTGTGAACATCTACTGCGACAACATAGGGGTCATTGCCAAGGTGAAGGAACCAAGGTCTCACTCCACCGCCAAACATATTCTCCGACGCTTCCATGTCATACGGCAGTACGTCAAGGAAGGCGATGTAAAGATTAGCAAAATACACACGGACCTGAATGTTGCAGATCCGCTGACAAAACCTCTTCCACGAGACAAGCATGAAGAACACCGAGATGCTATAGGTGTTAGGCTTTTACCAATTTGTAAACTAGATTAAATTGTACTCTAGTGCAAGTGGGAGACTGTTGGAGAAATGCCCTAGAGGCAATTAATAAAGTGATTTTATTTGTCATATCTCAATTGTTCATAATATGTTTTAAATACCATGCTATAACTGTATTACGCGGAAACATTAATACACGTGTGGTATGAAAACAACCAGGTCCCTAGTAGCCTCTATTTAACTAGTTCGTTGGGTAACAGATGATCAAGGTTTCCTGATCATGGACAATGGCGTCGGTTAACAACGGAGTCATATCATTGGGTGAATGATTTGATGGACATATCCAAAATATAGAAACGTAGTGTTCATACCTTCGACTATGAGATCATATCAAATCTCTGCTTCTGGAAGATGCGGCTGATCGCATCAAACGGCATGTCTTATATAGCATGACAATAAAGGTGACACTTTCGGTCATCGGAAGGAAGCAGTAGAAGCGAGTGATCAAGAGCGGGAATTGCCAATCCAAATAGCAAGACAGATACTCTGGGCCCACTCAGTGAGATTACATCAATAAGCTTGCAAGCATGTGACTAGGTCACGGGGATGTAATATCACAGACGAGTAAGATAGATTTGTCGACGATGAGGTCATGCTCGGTAATCGTGATACCGGAGAACGATGCTCGGACAATCTAAGTATCGACAGGAAAGAGGATGAGACTGGACGTCTAAAGGTTCAAACGATAAAAGGTCTTTCGTGGATGCACAGGGCTATCACGGGTATCCAGACCCCGCTGTTAGTCATTGATAGGAGAATGTGTCTCGTTCATGTCTGTGTGGTCCCGAACCGTAGGGTAACACACTTAAGGGTAGGTGACGATTAGATTGGATATAAGAGAGAAAGAAACCGGGAACTCCGGAAGTGTTCCGAAACATGTCCGATGTTGATAGGAGGTAACGAAATATGTTTTCGGAGTCCGAATGAATTAAATAATATGTATTTAATATTAATAAGTGTTATTGATGATTAAATATATATTTTATTTAATTAAATTCGAATTTAAAAGGCATTAAAACCTATATGGGCCTTAGAAGCCCATTAGGGAAAAACTCCCAAAAAGAAAAAGGAAAAAAGGGGGGGGCAGCCGGCCTGGATGGGCCGAATGGGGCCCACCAGGGCCGGCGGCACCCCCATGGCCGGCGCACCCCCATGTGGGGTTTAGTCCCACATGGGGGAGCCAAGGAGGTTGGCCTCCCCCCCCCCCCTTCCCTTTATATAGGAGTGCTCCATGCCTTGGAAAATCATCCCCTTCTTCCTTCTTCTTCTTCTCTCCCACCTTGAGCGTGGTTCCGTTTCTGGAGCTACGTACGAGGAGAGAAGTCTCTCCACCTTACGCACACCGCCGTGCTTCGAGATCCAATCTTCTACTTCCGCTGCTCTGCTGGGTCTGGAGCTCGGAGGTCGTCATCTACACCGCACGTGTGTGGAACTACGAGGCGCTACACGTGTGGTGCTGGGAGTACGACTACTTCCTCTACACGACCTTGAGGTCGGCTTCGTCGGCTTCATCGGCAACGTTTGTGCGGGAACGTAATCCCGCTTTCGGTCTACAAGGGTATGTACTCCGTCCTCCTTCGTATAGTGTATCTGCATAGTTAGATCTTGGCTAGTTTATGGTTATCGTCGGTAGGAAATTTTTTGTTTTCTGTCTACGATCCCCAACAGAAGATTGGAGAGTGTTGAACAGAAAGGCAGTAGGTATGATTCGATTGTACATCAACCACAATATATTCCACCATGTTGCAAATAACACAAATGCGTATGAGATGTGGCAGAAGTTGGAGTCAATGTATGAGAGGAAGACAGCTATGAACAAAGCCTCGGTTATCAAGAGACTTGCAAAACTTGAGTACCGAGATGGCAGCAGTGTGATTGAACACTTGAATGTTTTCCGGTGCCATATAAACCAACTTTCAGCTATGAAGATCAACTTCGAGGATGAGGTGCAAGCATTGTTGCTGCTGAGTTCCATGCCCGACAGTTGGAACACACTTGTTGTGTCCATTAGCAATTCAGCTCCGGATGGGAAGCTGACTTTGGAGATGGTGAAGAATAGCATGCTGAATGAAGAAGCCAGAAAGAAGGAAAAAGGCGAGGCCTCCTCTTCTGATGCGTATGTGGCTGAATCCCATGGGAAGAATGATAACCGTGGACGTGGCCATGCCAGATTTCAGCAAGCCAAAGATAAATCCAGGGGAGATCAAAGTCAAAACTGAGAAAAGGAATTACTTGCTTTTACTGTGACAAGCCGAACCACATAAAGAGTGAAATGCAGGAAATACAAGAAATATCTTGCTGAGGGAATGGTTGTAAACAAGAACGAGCAAAAGGCAGAGAATGGTGCCGCCAATATTGCAGTATGTGAAGAAGGTGAAGACTATCTAGTCATTGAAGATGAAGAATGCTATAGTGCTGTTCGTGATGATGCCATGAGTTGGGTTGTGGATTCAGGTGCGTCCTTCCACATTACATCACACAAGGAATATTTCTCGTCCTACACCAGCGGTGTTACCGGCCAAGTGAGGATGGGAAACAGCGGTTCGTCAACCATTGTTGGCAAGGGCACTATATGCATTGAGACCTCCACAGGTTGCAGTTTGGTGCTCGATGATGTGAGCCATGTTCCCGATATTCGGCTGAATCTGTTGTCAGTGGGAAAGCTTGATGACATTCGCCATGACAGTTATTTTGGTGATGGAAAATGGAAACTCACCAAAGGCTCTTTGATTGTAGCTCGAGGAAGTAACCAAGGTAATCTCTATGTGACTAAAACCAAGCTATGCAATGAGATGCTGAACGTCGCCGAGAATGACACTTCGGCTGAGTTGTGGCACAAGAGGCTTGGGCATATGAGTGAGAAGGGCATGCACGCTCTTGCTCGCAAGGAGTACCTCCCTGAGTTGAAAGGTACACTAGTAGGAAAAGGCCTTTTAGTGGCGCACCAAAAAGCCTTTCTGTGGCACATGGTGGGTGCGCCACTAAATTCTCGCCACAAAAATATTATTTCTGTGGCGCACGGCCCATGCGCCACAGAAAAGTGCAAGATTCTGTGGCGCACCCCCAAGTGCATGCGCCACAGAAATATTTCTGTGGCGCACCCCACTACCATGCGCCACAAAAGTTTTTTTGAATTTCAAAAAAAAGGGCGGCCAGATCTAGATCCCGCCAGAATTTCGCCGGAATTTCGAAATTTTGCCGGAATTTGCCCGGAGCTCGTCGGAGGCCATGGTGCTCGTGGCCATGGCCGTAGGTGGCTTGGTTGGTGGTGTGGAGGATGGGGGTCACCGGAGGTGGTGGAGGAGAGTCGCCGGAGTTCGTGGAGGAGGAGGCCGCCAGAGTTGGTGGTGGAGGAGGAGGAGAAGGTCGCCGGAGTTGGAGGAGGAGGAGGAGAGAAGGTCGCCGGAGTTGGTGGAGGAGGAGGTCGCCGGAGTTGGTGGAGGAGGAGGAGAAGGTCGCCGGAGTTGGTGGAGGAGGAGGTCACCGGAGTTGGTGGAGGAGGAGGAGGAGAAGGTCGCCGGAGTTGGTGGAGGAGGAGGTCGCCGGAGTTGAGTTGAAGTAGAGGTAGAGGCAGAGGAGAGAAGGGGAGAGGAGAAGTGGAGAACAAGGGAGAGGAGAAGTGGAGGAGAAGTGGAGAAGTGAAAGGAGATAAGGAGAGAAGGAGAAAGAAGAGGAAGAAGAGAAAAGGGCGCCGGCGGCGGGATCCCGCCCAAAATTCTGTGGCGCACCCACCACCGTGCGCCACAGAATTTTTTTTTCAATTTTTTTTATTTTTTGATTTTTTCGAAAAAAATCTCTTTTTGAAATAACTTTTTACTCTTTTGGAATTTGCCGATTCTGAGAAAACTTCACCGGGTAAACCCTGGTGAAATCGAGCTCCATTTTTCTCACGATTTTTTTGGTATATTAAACTTATTTTTTCGACGTCGTATGCAAAAGTTGTGGCCGTGTCAATATTTTTTTTCGTTTTTTGCAAAAAAAAAGGTCAAAATTCATATTTCAAAAATTCTACACCAACTAGACACTCAAACCTAACTACATGTCAAAGGATTTTATTTTTTGAAATTTTTATCATTTTCTTTTCTTGTTTGTGTGAGAGGAAAAAAATAATTCTGTGGCGCACCCACCTCCATGCGCCACAGAAATGTGACTTTCTATGGCGCATGGAGCACATGCGCCACAGAAATGTCTGTTTCTGTGGCGCATGGAGATGGGTGCGTCACAGAAAGTCACATTTCTGTGGCGCACCAGGACAGGTGCGCCACATAATTTTATTTTTGTGGCGCATGGCTACTTGGTGCGCCACATAATTTTATTTTTGTGGCGCATGGCTACTTGGTGCGCCACAAAAAGTGATCCACAGAAAGGCAGTTTCCTACTAGTGGTATAACCTTGAAACCCTGTGAACATTGTTTTGCTGGCAAAAACATAGGGTTGCATTTCGTACACATCCGCCACGACGTGCGGAGAATGTTATTGATATTGTGCATACTGATGTTTGCTCCATGACCAAAAAATCACTCGGTGGAGCATTATACGTTGTGACATTCATTGATGACCACTCCAGAAAGATATTTCTCTATGTGTTGAGAAACAAGTGGCAGGTGCTCGGCGTCTTCAAGGAATTCCATGCCAAAGTTGAGAGAGAAACTGGCAGGAAATTGAAGTGCGTCAGATCAGACAATGGTGGTGAATACAGAGGTCCTTTTGAAAGGTATTGCAGAAAGTACGGTATCAGGCTTGAGAAGACTCCACCAAAGACACCTCAGCTCAATGGACTTGCAGAGAGGATGAACAGGACTCTCACGGAGAGGGTCACAGCTATGCTCTCTCATGCAAAGTTACCTAATTCCTTTTGGGCTGAAGCTTTGATTCATGCTATGCATATACTAAACCTGTCCCCCTCAGTTCCTCTTGCAGGTGATATTCCTCAGAGAGTTTGGTCAGGGAAGGATGTATCATACAAGAATCTGAAGGTCTTTGGGTGCAAGGCATTTGTGCACACCCCGAGGGATGAGAGAGCCAAGCTTGATAGCAAGACAAAGCAGTGCATCTATCTCAACAGTCCAACCGATGAGTTTGGATATAGATTGTGGGATCCAGTCAAGAAGAAGACTGTGCGCAGCCGAGATGTGGTGTTCATTGAAGATGAAACAATCAAAGATATTGGTAAACCGGAGAAGCCGAAGACTACCACACCTCAGGTTGTCCTAGATCCAGTGAACCCTCCCCTAGTCCATGACAATCATGGGGGAGATGATGATGATGTGGAATATGGTGATGTGACTGATCAAGGCAGTACAAGTCAAGGACATGAACAGCCATCAGATGATGATGATGAGAGTCACGGTGATGATAATCCACCTGATTCCCCACCACCACCAGAGCAGCAGTTGAGAAGAACTGGGAGAGATCAGAAACCTTCCAGCAAGTATCCGCCAAATCAATATGTGTTGATGACTGATGCGGGTGAGCCCTCATGCTATGAGGAAGCACTGTCTGACGAGCACAAGAATGAATGGTCAGAAGCCATGCAGGACGAGATGAAATCCCTGTATGAGAATGACACCTTCGATTTGGTGTCTCTGCCAAAGGGCAAGAAAGCACTCAAGAACAAGTGGGTGTACAGAGTGAAGACTGAAGAAAATAGCTCACATCCAAGATACAAGGCTAGATTGGTTGTGAAAGGTTTCAGTCAGAAGAAGGGAATTGACTTCGATGAAATATTCTCTCCAGTGGTCAAGATGTCTTCGATCCGAGTTGTGCTTGGCATGGCCGCCTCCATGGACTTGGAGATTGAACAACTTGATGTGAAGACAGCATTCTTGCATGGTGACCTAGAGGAGGAGATATACATGGAGCAGCCAAAGGATTCATGGTTGCAGGCAAGGAGCACCAAGTGTGCAGATTGAAGAAGAGCTTATATGGCTTGAAGCAAGCTCCTCGGCAGTGGTACAAGAAGTTCGAGTCATTCATGACTGAGCTTGGATACCGTAAAGCACAACCTGATCATTGTGTGTTTACGAAGAGGTACGCCGAGGGTGACTTCATTATTCTCTTGCTATATGTCGATGACATGCTGATTGTTGGAAATGGCACAAAGAGGATTGCTCTCCTCAAGAAGGCATTGAGTAAATCATTTGCCATGAAGGATTTAGGACCAGCTAAACAAATACTTGGCATGAAGATCTCCCGTGATAGATCAAAGAAGCTGCTTTGGCTCTCACAGGAAAGATACATTGAGAAGGTACTTGAAAGGTTCAATATGAAAGACACAAAGTCTGTTACCTCTCCACTTGCAGGCCATCACAAACTGAATTCAGAACAATGTCCTGTCAGCAAGAAGGAGAAAGATGAGATGAGTAGAGTACCATACCAATCTGCTGTGGGCAGTTTGATGTATGCCATGGTGTGCACTAGGCCAGATATTGCCTATGCAGTTGGAGTTGTTAGCCGGTTCATGACAAATCCAGGTGAAGCTCACTGGAATGCAGTGAAGTGGATTCTCAGGTATCTCAAAGGTACTTCTAGATCGTGCTTATGCTTTGGAAGCGGTGATCCTGTATTGCAAGCCTATACAGATGCAGATTATGCTGGTGATGCAGATTCTAGGAAGTCTACTTCTGGTTACCTGATGACTTATGCAGGGGGAGCAGTGTCATGGCAATCAAGATTGCAGAAATGCGTGTCCCTGTCAACCACAGATGCTGAGTACATTGCAGCGGTTGATGCTTGCAAGGAAGTGCTTTGGATGAAGAACTTCTTGCAGGAGCTGGGAATGAAGCAAGAGAAATATGGTCTGTTCTGTGATAGTCAGAGTGCTATCTACCTTGCCAAGAATTCAAGCTTGCACTCTCGAACCAAGCACATTGATGTGAGATATCATTGGATTCGAGATGTTGTGAATTCCAAGATGGTGCATCTTGAGAAGATCCATACCGACAAGAATGGTTCGGATATGATGACCAAGACATTGCCAAGTGAGAAGCTACTTGTATGCTGCAAGGTAGCAGGCATGGCGATGCTCCCCACATGAGTTGGAGGGGAGATTTGTTGGGTATCCTCCTCATGTGGGCTGTGAGGAGATGACCTTATGAAGCCTTTTAGGCGGCCCAAGCTGGTGCAGAAGCCCACTACCCATTAGGGTTATGACCAAGGGTCATTTTGGACTTTGCACATGATGGATGGGGGATGTTAACCCTCCCAGCCAGCCACCACCAAGAGGTGTGACGAAAATCCAGGATAGCCTCCATTGGAGAAGAAAACCAAGAGAGAAGGGAAGAGGAAGAAGTTGAAGGAAGAAGCTTAGATCAAGCACGGGTCTGCCCACAAGGTTGTGAAGTCAAGATCCACTACCTTGTCTCCTTCAAGCTGTGATTCCACCATCTTTGGTGAGATTGTTCCAATCCCTAGATCTTGTGCCCCAAATCTTGTTGTAAGAGATCCCCTAGTGCTCTCTAGGGAAGAACCTGTTGTATCCCGCTCCGATAATAGTGGAAGAGATTTGGGTGGCTTCGGCCCGTGGTTTTTCCTCTCATGTTGAGAGGTTTTCCACGTAAAAGGACTGGTGTCTCTGTGTGTTGATTCTGCTGCTGTTCTGCTGTTCTGAGAGTTCTCTACATACCATAGACACTGTCTAGGGTTTGGTGCGAGCTTCTCTCCTGAGGACAGACACTGTCTATGGTTAGGTGAAAGCTAGAAGTGTCCTGTCTGCTCCATGTATGCTTGATGCATGTTTCCATCCGACACGAGCAACGATCCGGAGTTAGTACATTAGTGGTGCTGAAGTTTACTTTTATTCCGCTGCGTATTTTCAGATCACGTTAAGAGTGTGCTAATCTCCATTAAGGTTAATTGGTCAACCCAGTTTTCCCAACAGGATAAACTGGGTCGTCGTCGATTATACTACTCACTCTGTTCAGTAATGTAAAATGTTTCGGCAAGCTAATTTGGAGAACACGTGTGTTTCAAACAAAGGGCCGGGAATTTGTATTTTCGGGTGCGTTTCTTGTTTGTCTATATAGCTGCACCAACAGTTCGGCGAGCGATCCTGTTGTCGACAGGAATAGCTGCATTGATTTGGTCCATCTGGAAGACCAGAAATGGAGCCTGTTTCGATGGAGTCTATCCACAGGATCCCTCTGTAGTTATATCTCAGACAGCTCACTTTATCTCTTTCTGGGCCGATTTGCAGAAACCAAATCTTCAAACCTCCAACGCAGAGGAGCAAGAATGCTAACTCTGGTGGCGGCTGATTTTTTCCATAGGAGGCAGGGATGGGGGCCGTTGGTGCTCCGCATCGCAGATGCCTGACAAAACATAAAAATAGAGCAGTTGGAAGAAGAAAACTCTGGAGTTGGTGCCTACTCTGTCAGTGGTGTTAGAGATAGTTTCAGTAGTGTTAAGTAAAAAACTCTGTCTCTCGGTTTATGTTCAGAAGTTTGTTATGCTTTATTGTAAGGCTCTTTTAGGTTATGCTGGTAGGTTTGGAGGTTTAGTCTCTCTTGTGCTGGTGGTTGTGCATGTTGCACGCTGGCAAAGGGTCTTTGTGGTTGTCTACCGAGTGGTGAAGCTCGGGGCACGAACCTATATATTTCAGAACTCTGTATTATCAGTTTCAATAAAATGAAATTGGGAGCGGGCTCCTTTCGGTCTACAAAAAACAGTTCGGCGAGCTCTAGTGATCACGCGAGAGAACGGGTTCAGTGACATTGTTCTAGTGTCGGACTGCCTGTCGCTGATCAAAAAGATCCTTTCCCAGGAGAGAGATCGTTCATTGGTGGGTCCGGTGGTGAGTGATATCAAGAAACTCGCGGAGGACTTCTCAACCTGTATCTTCAAGCATTCTAGCAGGAAAGTTAATGTCGTAGCTCATCTTTTAGCCCGTAGTAGTGTGCTTTCAATTTGTAATCTCTCGTTTGATGTTGTGCCAGAGTATATCCGGCAAGAACTCTGTAATGATGTGCCTTAATCAATAAAGTCGCGAATTGTATAAAAAACAGTTGAACTTTCAGATACGGACCCCCATTCTCATTCCCATATCAGATCATCATATACTTTTTTTTTCAGACTCAGATCATCATATACTAACGTATCATACTCACCACCATATACCAAATATCGTCATGGGTCACAATCTTACAACACGCGCAACAGGTACTTTTTTTAGAACCATGCAGGAGCGCTGCATGTATTATATTAGAGAGAAAAGAAAGCCGAAAGAAACGGCCGAAGTCTTACAGAGACGCGCAACAGGTACTAGTGCCGTATGTACACGATACAACACCCTAGAGTAAATAGTAGGGCAAAGGAGTCCATGAAAAGCGTTTTCCACTGCAGGAACAGCGCATTCTTGCGGCCAGTCGGCCACCAACATCTGATTTGTCGGCGTCGATCAATCACCCAGAGAAACAGAGCAACTATCTCGATGGTCCCTCAAGAATGCGCTATGTCAAAAGTCGAAAAGCACATTGAGAAACAAGAAAGATATATCCATGTGTGACACTAATCATACTAAATTGGTCTTTTTTCTCTCCCCCGCAATTGCTTTTTGTCTTTTTCGAACATGGGTGGGTAACTCTATACGCTTTTAGGAGGAGAGCCTCGCGTGTCAATTTTGCATTTTTTTCCTTTTTGTGACACTAATCATGCTAAATTTGTCCTTTTTTGTTTCTCAATGTGTATTTTTATTTTGGACTTAATTTTATTTAACGGTGTAGACATATTTCTTGTGAAAATTTACAATTTTTCTCAATGAGATCGGATCTTCCTCTCTTCCTTTGCATTTTCTCTTTCTCTTCATGTTGATGATCGTAGCTCAGAGCCTGGGCTAGCGTTTTAAGCTCACGAATCTTCCTTAGAACCTCCTGATCTTCCCCTTCCTGTATTTGATCGTGCTACTGCTGCTAGAGTGGATCTGCTATGAGACCTTAGTGCTGTTTTACTCTTGATTGCAACCTATTTGTGTTTATGCGTGAAAGACTCCGAAGTAGTCACTATGTTCTTGTTTACTGTTGTTTGGATAGGAATCATCTAAAACTGTGATCCTTGTTCGTTTGAGTTCTTGATCTTAACCTCAAGGTTGTTTAGTTGCAGCTGTAGAGATTTCTTCTAAGTCAAAAACTTTAATCCCTGTGGAGAACACAATTACTTGACCTGTCTTCTTGCTTCATCAGAGGTGAGTGAGATTTAGCTAATTCTCAAGCGACTAAGAATTAGCAAATCCAAAAAATTATAGTATAAAAGAAACGATATTTGATGCATGAAATGGAAAAATTCTTGAAAACATGGAAGATTTGATTAGCCACAAGCTAATCTAAATTTAATTAATACAAAATGTTCATATATTTAACCGCTAAAAATTGATGATGTGCAAAATTGTATGGCTAAAAGAATTTATAAGAGGAATAGCTTGCATGTGTGGATGAATATCCACAATAAATACGGAATAACATGAATAAATGAATGTCTCGAATAGTGAATAATGTGGTGATGACATAGATAAATGAATGACTCAAATAGTGAGTGATGTGGCCACCTTGTATGTAGAGATAAACTAATTTAATGCATGTTAGTGGGGTTTTGTGTCATAAGAAGTATAGATAGGCTGCAATGTGTCGTATCAAGACGTCGCTCAAGCGGCATCGTGGAGACAACGGACTCGACAAGGGGTGTGACCGCTCTGTGGCGCAAGGACCCCGGAGCAGCGGCTCCGAACAAGGCGTCATCAGCGTCCCCTACATCGAGGATGACTAGCCAGGGAGGACTCCTTGTGGCTATATCTGGGTGTGGCGGATCATGTGATCTATCTCCAGCGTTGATGGCAGTGTTTTATGCGGGAGAACCGCAGCCCTTCGGGGTCGACGGATAGGAAGTCAGGGCGGCCGATGATGGTAGTGGCATCGACATTGTAGTTAGTGGAACTAGCCGGCTGCGGGTTCAAGGTGGTGTGGCTGCCGGTGAAAACCTCGCCAGCTTCGGTCATTGCGGAAGATGGCGTCGCATTTGCGTCATCAACTTGTCAAAGGCATCACTGCTGCATCTCTCGTCTTCCTGTATGTGCTTCTCCTTGGGACACCCTAGATCTGGGTCTCCCGGATCGGACGTTACGGTGCGGGGCGCCGTTCTCCCTCCCCGGGCATCGATTTTGGAGGAGGTGCTGCCTGGAGGGGTTTTCAGGTCGAGAGGCGCCGTGTTCCGCGTTGAAGACAACTAGTCTCGGCGGCATGGCGCAGCAAGGGTCTTAAAGGCAGACGCGTTATGGATGGAAACGCACGGGGCGGTGGCATCAACAGCAGGCCTGGCAAGGTCATTGCATTGCATTAATCCATGTCATGAAGATGGGTTCACGGAAGACGTCGGCGGCAACTTCTGTAGTGTGCACATTCCTCCAGTATCTCACTGGCAGTGCACGCTGAGGGTCTGCTGGACCGGTACTTCGGTTTTAAATGATGTGTGCATGTCAGAGGTTTGGGAAAATGGCCCTGATCATGGCCATGCCCATCATCAATCTTATTCTTGTAGGTGTAGCGACACTTGTCGTGAGAAGGTGGTCTCGGCATGACGAATGTCTTATTTTGTAAGTCTTTGTTGTATAATTTAATTAAAAATATATATGCATTATTTTGATACTTAACCTCCATGTCGAGAAAAAACTGAGCATGTACTTATCCATCGGTCTATTTTGTCCTATACTGTGTGTACTTTTGGTTTCGCTGCTCTGAGTCTAAATCCTCCGGCCGGCGTGGAAGGAATAGGGTGGCCCGGCGTGCAGGGAGTAGGCCGTGGAGGTCCGATTCCTAATAGGCATGTACCTTATCCAGGTCCGATTCCTAATACGCATGTGTCAAGTATCAACGACGGTTTGAGAATCCGTTTGACCAGGCGAACCAGTCCGAGTCGGAGCCCTGTCCCGATCAATATAAGCAAAGGAAGCACCATACATTGATGATCTACAAAGCAATCTGGGTCTCTTTCACGACGAGCACAAGAACAAGGCACGAAACGATAACCCTAGAGCAAATCTGCCCGAGGATGGACATGGTCGAGCACGGCTGGTCGTTGCGGCTGAAAAGTGACCAGGGGATCAGGGTTGCCCCGGGGTCCAAGGCGTCCAGCGAGACCCTCTGTGTCACCGACGTCTTCCTCGTCGACCCGGAGAGGGCCGCCGGCCATGGCGTCCTGGCCGCTTGCCTCGAGATCGGCACGCTGAGCCTCGTGCTCGCGGAGCTGTCGTCGGAGAATCCCCGCGAGGTGCTGCAGACCCCGGTGGTGCTGGACGAGGAGTTTTGCTTTTACATGATGCGGGAGGGAGGCGACGCCGACGCCGACGCGGTCCTCGTCCAGTTCCAAGGTTACGCTCGGCCGTCACCCAACATAAAGGAGGAGGACGACGAAGAGGATGGCGGTGACAGGATCGACGAGGACGGCGAAGGCCAAGAAGAGGATGGCGAAGATGCGACAGGTTCCGACTACGATGAGGACGAGGACGAGGGGATGTCCTTTGGAGGGCCGGCGCCGCCAGGGTTCGCCTTCGGCGCGGAACACTCTGGACAGGTTGCAGCACCTGAAGCATCAGTCTTGCGAATCTTTGTGATTGTCTATGTGATGGCGATGGTCGCACTGTTCGTGTGTGTTTTCTTCTTCGGTGGATGAACTGGCCCGTGTTTTCATGATGCTACTAATTGTAACAAAATCATTGTGTTCAGTCGAAAGGGAAATTGTATGTTCGGTTATGCAGTTCCTTTTTTTTCTCGCTCGTTGGTGAATAGCATAGCAGCTGTGTGCATCAACAGCTGACGTCTTGAACTTTCAGATATTGTGTTCAATTCCCAAATCAGATCCTTGTAAATCCTACAATACACACAATCTGCACACCACCATAAACCAAATGTCATATGAGCTCACACATCACGAGTTCACAACACATGCACAAGTACTACTAGTGCCATATGCACCTGTCAGTACTACTGTACCAATGTAAACTGCATCACAAACTCCTACGGCGATATGCTGCACTGATGGATCACCCGGAGCAACAGAACCACCGTCCCCCGCCGCCACCGCCGCGCCGTTCGTGCAGGACCATCCCAGCGGGACGACTCGGCCGCACCTTCACCAGTCTCTCGGCTGCCAATTACAAACGCATCACATGCACGCGGCTGGTCAGTCAAGCAGCTGATCCATCGATCGATCGACGATGTTACAGAAATTAAGTGAGCAGGGAACCAGAAGTCCAGAAGTGTGTCAGTACTCAGTGCTTACCCAGCTCGTAGAAGAGCTCGCCGACGTTCTGCGCCGTCTTGGCCGACGTCTCCACGAAGAAGAGGCCGTTTCGTTCCGCGTACTCCAACGCTTCCTGCAGTCAGAAGCAAACAGAGATGATGGATTTGACAGATGGAGCATTGAGGCTCTGAATTTTCACTTCTCTTTCCTGCAGAAATGTTGGGAACTCGTGCATGTACCTGTGTCCCGACCTTCCTCTTCTCTTCTAAATCAACCTTGTTGCCCACCAACGCCATCACCAAATGTGGATTACCTGCTTGGACATGCACAAGTTCTTAGCACTGAAATCCAGTTGTGTAAGGTGCTAGACTACTCTCACAAGGATTGGAACACTGATTTGGGATCGAATCACAGGAATTAGGGTTCCTTAGCTCACCTCCCAACCACCCCCGAGCTAATTCAGATACATACGGCACTACCGTCCGGTTCTTCCGTTCGATATTCGCTAACTTGCAAGAAAGGGAAACTAGATGCTTAAGTAGACACGGCGCAGCCTGGGATCACGTGCTCCAGGTGTTGGCGTCCAGCAGCTGGGACGGCCTCCTCATCCTCTTGGGCCTGGCGTCTGCGAGTCCTGGGCCTTGGGCCGGTGGCGCCGTGTCGGTGTTGCAGACGGGCGAGGTAGGGTCGCTGACAATCCCCCCCCCCCCCCCCCCCTTCGAATCCTGCTTGTCCCCAAGCAGGAGCACGAGGAAACAGCTGGCGCAGCTGCTCCAGGTCTTCCCATGTCGTGTCGCCGTCCGTTTCGCCACTCCACTGCACCAGGACCTGAGGGAAGGAGCGAAGACCTTGTTGACGCACTCGGCGCTGAAGAACTTGGACCGGAACTTTGAAGACGTCGTCAGGTGCAGGCAGGGACGCCGAAACTTGCGGACGAGGGCCGATGCAGGGCTTGAGTTGCGAGACGTGGAACACGGGGTGCACTCTGCTCGCCGGCGGCAAGTCCAGCTTGTACGCCACCATGCCGATGCGTTCCACGACGCGGAAGGGCCCAAAGAACTTGAAGGTCAACTTGTGGTTTGCGCGCCGTGCGACGGACTTCTGAATGTATGGCTGAAGGCGCAAGAACACCTCGTCTCCCACGGCGAACTCGCGCTCGGTGCGATGCTTGTCTGCCTGGTGCTTCATGCGCTGCTGCATGCGAGCCAGATGTTGACGCACAGATGCAAGCACCACCGGCCGTTCCTGCAACCATTCTTGCACATCGACAGAAGCAATCTTATCGGAAGCAGAGATACCAAAGTACCTGGGTTGGTGACCATAGAGGAGCTCGAAAGGAGATTTGCCAAGCGAAGCATGCCAATTCGTGTTGTACCAATGCTCACACAGAGACAACCATTTGACCCAATGGTGTGGGTGCGAACTGATGAAGCATCGCAAGTAACACTCAATGGACTGGTTTACGCGCTCTGTTTGCCCGTCACTTTCAGGGTGATTTGCAGTGCTGAGCTTCAGCTGAGTGCCAGTTGCACGAAACACTGACTGCCAGAAATGACTGGTGAAGACAGGATCACGGTCAGACACCAAAGCCTCAGGCATGCTGTGGAGCTTGAAGATGTTGTCGACGAACAGCTCAGCAACTTTAGTGGCAGTGTATGGGTGACGCAGCGGCAGAAAATGCGCATACTTTGTCAGCTTATCAACTACCACCAAGATGCATGCAGTTGAAACCACGCGACGGCGGCAGGCCATCGATGAAGTCCATGGTGGCCACCTCCCATGGCGCTGACGGAATCGGCAATGGCTGCAGTAATCCAGCTGGCGGCAAGCGTTCCGGCTTAGCCTGCTGGCAGACATGGCAAGCACGCACATACTCCTTGATCATCTGCTTCATAGCTGGCCAACTGAACAGCGAAATCATGCGACGGTATGTTACCGGGAACCCAGAATGGCCGCCTTGTGGACTGTCATGAAACGCAACAATGATTTGTTGTTTCAGAGCAGGATCTGCACCAACCCAAATGCGGTTCTTGTAACGGAGTATGCCTTGGTGCAGGGTAAATCCACTGACAGCAGAGGAATCCACCGCGAGCTGCTGCAGGATGTGCTGAGCACGCTCATCATTCTCATAACTGTTGATCACCGAGGTCAACCAAGCAGGTTGCACTGTAGACATTGCAAAGATTGCCGAGCTAGTAGGTGGCTTCCTGGATAAAGCATCAGCGGCGCCATTCTGTATACCCTTCTTGTACTGTATCGTGTAATGTAGTCCCATAAGCTTCGTCAGAGCTTTCTGCTGCCACTCAGTATGCAAGCGCTGATCAGCTAGATGCGTCAAGCTCTTGTGATCAGTACGGATCAAGAACTCACGCAACTGTAAGTAGGGACGCCATTGCTGGATGGCAAGAAGAATGGCCAGGTACTCTTTCTCATAAACTGACAATCCGCGGTTGCGCGGGCCTAGTGCACGGCTCACATAAGCAATGGGGTGACCTCTTTGCGACAACACTGCGCCAATTCCCACATCACATGCGTCAGTATCAATAACAAACTGTTGGGTGAAATCCGGCAAGGCTAAGACAGGAGCAGATATCAATGCTTGCTTCAATACTTGGAAAGCAGTTTCAGCTTCAGGAGTCCAAGTAAAAATCGCTCCCTTCTTCAACAAATCAGTCAAGGGTCGCGCTATGATTGCATAGTATTCAATGAACTTGCGGTAATATCCAGTGACTCCCAGTATACCACGCAGATCCTTCAGATTCAGTGGCCTAGGCCAATTAGCTATTGTCTCAATCTTGGATTTATCTGTGGCGACACCCTCCGCAGAAACCACATGCCCCAAATAAGCCACACTCTGCTGTGCAAAAGCACACTTCGAGAGCTTGACACGCCACTGGTCCTTGTGCAAGATTTCAAGCACTTGTCGCAGATGCTGGAGGTGCTCCTCATAGGACTTGCTATAGATCAGGATATCGTCAAAGAAAACAAGGGCGAACTTGTGCAGCACCGGTGCTAATGTAGCATTCATGGCGTGCTGGAACGTCGCCGGCGCCCCTGTGAGACCAAATGCCATTACCTTGAACTCATAGTGCCCATTGTGTGTCTGAAATGCTGTCTTGTGCTCCTCACCTGGCGCCAGACGAATCTGATGGTAACCTGCCTTGAGGTCGAGCTTCGAAAACCATTTGGCACCAGCAAGCTCATCGAGCAATTCATCTATCACCGGCAGTGGGTACTTGCCTTTGACTGTCAAGGCATTCAATGGTCGATAGTCAAATACAAGGCGCCAAGCACGCTCTTCCTTCTTGACCAAGAGAACAGGTGCTCCAAAAGCACTGTTGCTGGGCGTGATTACGCCCTGCTCGAGCAACTCTTTTATCTAACGTTCAATTTCATCCTTCAGTTCTGGGGCTACACGGTATGGCCTGATAGAGACAGGACGGGCACCAGGAATCAGCGGTATGTGGTGATCGAACTGCCTGCGCGGTGGCAAACCCTTGGGAGCTTCAAAAACAGATGCAAATTCAGACAAGACCACCTGAACTTCTGGTGCAACAACTGTTTCCTCCTTGTCAACTTATTGCATGAACTGTAATTCGACCAAGGCATGAGTACAGTGGCGAGGCTCATCACCATGTAAAACCACTTGTCGACCTTCATAGTGGCAAGCAATCCACCCTTGCTCCCAATGTGTGAGCATCGGGCTGTACTTGCCCAACCAGTCCAGTCCAACAATGCCATCATAACTGCCAAGTTCCAGGACACGAAAAGTATCAGTAAATGTAGCACCATCAGCAGTCCATTCGAGAGCAGGAAAACAGTCAGTGCCATGCAGGAAGGAGCCGCCAGCAACTTGCACCGTCACAGGAGAGGCCAATGGAACTGATCCTGTCAGCAATTGTGCTCGATTTTTGTCAATGAAGCAAGAAGAACTACCCGAGTCCACCAAAAACAGGAACTGCTGCCCTTGCACTTGTACTTGCAACTGCATCGTGCGAGGAGCTGGTTTACCAGGCTCCAGAGCTGCTGCCGAGAGCACCATCATATTGATCTGTGCAGATTGCTCAGAGACAGGCGAGTCACAGTCTGTGTCATCAGAAAGTTGCATGAAGTCCACCATTTCCTGAACCACATGTAAGGAGATTGTGGGACTGCACTGATGCTCTTTGCTATATTTTTCTCCACAGGTAAAACATAAACCCTTTGCCCTTCTGTACTCCTTCAAGCTGTTCCACTTATCACGGCTGGTTGCACGCTGCTGTTCTGCAGAACGCTTCTCTTCCACCGACTTCGAAATCCATTTGGATGGAGGCGATGGCAGCTGAGACGGTGTGAAAAGGAGGAGCGCTTGGCATGCACCGGAGACAGGGGACTGCTGTTGAGTGGCGTTTCTCCATCACCAAGCTCCTCATACAACAGGGCCAGAGTATAAGCAGTTTCCAAATTGGCTGGCTGCTGAATTGCAACTAAGACACGAACATCTGGCTTTAACCCATCAAGGAAACGGGTGGTATAATGCACCTGATCAGGGTGAGGCTCATACGCTGCAATTTGATCCACGAGCTGCGAGAACCTCTGAACATAATCATCGACAGTTGTCTCCTGAAAAATATGAAACAACCTTCTGACCAAAATCTGGTGCTGGTTACGACTGAATCTAGCCAGAACTGCAGTGGAAAATTCAGACCACGGAGAATCAGGTGACTGCTGCAAGTATGATTCCAACCAAGTTGCGGCCGCGCCCACGAACAAGGAAGATGCATAGGAGGTCCACAAATTAGCCGGCGTCTGCCATCGCTTGAAGTACTCCTCGCACCGGATTTGCCACAGTTTCGGGTTGGCACCATCAAATTGCGGTAGTGGAGCACGGTAACCAGGAGACAAGTGATCAGTAGATTGCTGTGGTGGCGCACGCGGATCTATCTGAAGAGAAGGAAATCGGCCGGAATTGTTACCTCCGACCGGAGGAGACTGGTTAGCACCATGAGACATCCCCCGGTGCTGTTGCGGTGTGCCGTGCCATGAAGGGCTGTGGACGCCGCCATCCAGATCGCGCTGGAGCGACGACGAGCTGCGAGCGCTGAGATCTCCGAGCTCAACGACTCCTTGGCCGCGCGCAGATCGATACCGATCGAGGTCTTGACGCCTCCAGATCCGTCTGCACGGAGTGGATCTGCTTGTCCGTGTCGCGGACGAACTGCCGCACCGCCTCGACGGTGTCCTTCTTGTAGTCGACGAACCGCTTGTCGTACTCCTCCTCCGTGGTCGAGCCTAGAAGCTCGTAGATCGAGCGAGCCTCCAGCGTGAGATTTTCCATAACCTCCGAGCGAACGCGAGACGAAAAAGGGTGGGGTACGAGTGGTTGGGGATCTCCAGAACGGCTCTGAATACCAGATGTAAGGTGCTAGACTACTCTCACAAGGATTGGAACACTGATTTGGGATCGAATCACAGGAATTAGGGTTCCTTAGCTCACCTCCCAACCACCCCCGAGCTAATTCAGATACATACGGCACTATCGTCCGGTTCTTCCGTTCGATATTCGCTAACTTGCAAGAAAGGGAAACTAGATGCTTAAGTAGACACGGCGCAGCCTGGGATCCTCTTGGGCCTGGCGTCTGCGAGTCCTGGGCCTTGGGCCGGTGGCGCCGTGTCGGTGTTGCAGACGGGCGAGGTAGGGTCGCTGACAAGTTGAATTACGGGATGGCCGGATGACAGTTTCAGAGACGAAAAGCAGAGTGTGTTCTTGGATCCAAACTGAAGCAGTACGACGAGATGGAAGTACAGAAACGTAATGTGTGCTTGGCTTCTTTCTTACCTTGTCTCTGGAGCTCATCCACCCACATCTTTGCTCGGATGTAAGAATCCTGACGCCCAAGCGAAAATATCGAACAAATTAAAGATTGAACTGAAATATTTTGTTTCGCAACAGGAACCACTAACGGCAGAGAAGAGAACATGTCACTCACCGTGCTCGTGATGTCGTAGACGACGGCGGCGGCAGCGGCCCCGCGGTAGTACATGGGGGCGAGGCTGTGGTACCGCTCCTGGCCGGCGGTGTCCCAGATGTCGAACCTGACGGTGTTGTCCGCCTCGCCGGCGCGGCCGCTGACCGGCAGCGCCTGCGAGAAGAAGGCCGCCCCGATGGTCGACTCCTGGCACTCGTAGTACAGCCCCTTGGCGAACCGGACGACGATGCTTGTCTTTCCGGCGCCCAGGTCCCCCAGGAGCACCTGCCATAAGCCATGCGTGCATGCTAACTCGATCAGTTTCACCATGGAAAACACACGTAAACGTAAAGTAGAAAACCTGCATGAGTGTGCGACGTACCTACCAGCTTGGCCTGGATAACACTGCTCGGAGTCGGAGCCATCATGGATATGGCGATGCCCGGCGTCGTCGCGGCCGGCCGCTCAGGTCGATGGTCACCAAGTCGGTTGGCTCTTTGGGAGAGACGAGAGATCGAAGCAATTCGTGTTTACGGCGAATAAGACCGGTTGTTGTAAGCTTGTAGCTTCACCGGCATCCGGCGATGCAATGCTGGTAGATTCAGTTTCTGGACCGTTAGGTACACGTCCATGTGGCGTGTCTTTTTTGGTAATTCGTATACAATGCTCGGGAGCTCCTATTCAGTGCTCTTAGCACTGGTTCGCATGGTTTCGCCCACTGCCACGCGTTTCTAGGCCTGGCCCATTAGCTGGGTTCGATTTTTTTATATGAGTAAATTTGTGAAATCAAACAAAGATCCCAGATTTTAAAAATGTCATATTATTTTTAGAAAATCATGAATTTATAAAAATGGTTCATGCCTTCGAAAACGGTTCATGAATTTGAAAATGGTTCGTGAATTTTAATTTCGTGAATTAAAAAAGTTCATTAATTTAAAAATAGGTACACAAAGAAAAAATGTTCAAGATTTCGAAATTGGTTCATGAATTTGACAATGGTTCATCAATTTAAATTTCTAGAATTTCAAAAGTTCATGAATTTAAAAAATAGTTCATGAATTTGAAAAAATGTTCATGAACCGTTTTCAAAATCTGAACTTTTTAAAATATGAACATTTTTCAAAATCATGAACCATTTTCAAAATCTGAACATTTTTTATTTTAACATTTTTCAAAATCTGGAAATTTTAAAAAACACAAAAATAGAAAAAACGAAGCGAAAAACCGAAACAGAAAAAAATAGCAGAAAAAAGGTGGCTAAACCGGCCAGGAATAGATATATGGGCCGGCCCAACAAGAGCGACGCGAGGACTGAGTTTTGTGGGCGAGAAGCTGCTAACCATTGCAGCGGGCGTAGAATAGGATTTGCCACATTGCTCATAGAGTCGCCTACGGAGCCGACGCCTACCCCCAGACTAATGGGCTAGCCCACCATTGACAGCGCCAATGACAATTAAAGCGTTGCCGCCATAATGCCGTTGAGGCGAGGCCGGGACCTCGTCGGAGAAGAAGACGATGATGCTCGTCACCGGCGGAGGTAACGCCAAAACTCGAGGGTGGGTTGGGTACGGGTGGCAAGCTTGCGCACACGACGAGGCTTAGCCGGAGGCGGAGGCGGGGTTTAGAAGGAAGTGGGGGCGGCTCAAGCAGGGCGGGGCGCAGAGGCGACACGGTAGTATCGTCGAGCGCAGAGGGTGGGGCAGGAGCAGGCGGTTGCGGCCGGTGGTGGTGGGGGAGTCGATGTCAAGAGCTGTGCAATCCCTATTCAGCGGAGCGATGCATACAGCCTGATGCAGCCAGTAGGCCAGTGGTGGTTAGCGAGCGATGCATACAGCCGGTGGTGGTTAGATGCATACAGCCTGATGCAGCCAGTAGGCCGGCGCACTATGGTCGAGATGGCTGTGAAGATCTCATCGGACACGAGGAAGATGAAAAGCCAGCGACTGGGACGACCTCACCGGAGAGGGGTATGTTGTGGCTGGCCGCATCGTCACCAGCGAGGCGAGGCATGGATCTCATTGGATATAGGGATGACGCGGTTGGCCGCGTCCTTGTTGACAGAGGTGAGGAAGAAACTCAACTTGGGGTGGGGGATTGCATATGGGGAGGTTAGAGGGAGGGCGGCGCCTTGAGAAGGGCGGGGCTGATTTTTTTCCCACATCAGTCAACTGACGCTGAGCATTGGACTTATTTCTACTATTTAATCCCAATGTTATGGTCCAAGAGACGACATCTACGAAAAATCATAGTGCACAATTTGGAAGATCTTTATGCATCTTTCAATTTATTGTGAGATCTGGTTGTTCTTGGTTGTTGTTTTTTCTCTCTTGTGTTTTGGTCAATTAATCAATAAATTCAGATTGTTAACTCACAAATAACAAATGAAAAGAGTTATTTTAACATTGACCATGTAATGCAATTTTTGAGATAAATCATGATTACTAATCCTGAATAAATTAATTAGACCATGCCAATCTCTACAAATTCAAAGTATGACCTCTAATTGATCACCGTCCTTTGAGTCAACAATAGGTGAGCTTTAGATTTCCATATTGGATTTCTTATCTTTTTTAGTGGACACTATCCTCTTCTCAACTACAAGGCACACAATTATTTGAGCAGAATAATATAGCTATTTTTTCTTTTCTAAAACAATCTTGTCTTTGTTACACTAAAATCATACATTAAACACACATCACAACCACTCATTTATCAACAAAAATAGAATGATAACAATTGTATGTTTCAAGGATATACACTAAAATAAATATAATTTATATTAAACTTCTATACTTCTTTACAATTTAATTTATATTGCTATTATCTTAATGTCTATATTTATTTAGTTTGCATGGTTAACCATGCTATGTTGTAAAATACCCCTCCGTTGATTTTTCCAGTCAAGCTTGGATATATTTGACCAATTTTTTTAAAAAAATCATCAACATTTAAACTACTAAATTAATAAATATGGGAATAAATTTCATGATTAATATGATGGTATTGATTACGTATTGTACATGTTAATATTTTTTCTAACAACTTGGTCAAAATCACGTTTGAATTTTGAGAAAACTAATACACCTTATAGTAATGCACGAAGGCAGTATAAGTTATAGTTTGTTTGTGAAATATATTTTAATGTATATACCTGCAAAATATATTTGCAATGTGTCAAATTTATAATTAATTTGTAACCCGATTCCTCGCGGAAATATTTATGACAACTGATAAAATATATAGTGTGGATTTTATGTGTGCTTTTTGTGTTTAAATACTTTCAAGTATCATGATGGAGATCTCAAAAGTCTACAATGAAACAAAAAAACTAATATCTTAACATGATTTTCCAGTGTATGATTAGGTAGCTTGTAGAGTATAAAGTTAACCATTGACAATGTTGTGTGGTCAAATGTCTCAAGGAAAATAAAGTGGATTCAATAAAAGTTGGCACCATGTAGTGACTTTGTACTTTTTATTGAAAATAACATCACTGATATAATTATCACTAACAAACATAAAAATGGCGTGGATTCTGTAGCCTTCAACTACTGGGTTTTATATCGAGCGAGCATGTCATCTTTTGACGCACATCGCGACATATTGCCAACCATGGGATCTGCTTAAGTAACGATGAAATGAGGACTAGTCGAGGAGCTGCATGCCACCTCTTTGTTGGCAACGTAATAAGCTACAAAATGACGTTGTAATAAACTTGCTTCTTGGTGCTTCTTCTATGCCATGTGATACATCTTCGAGGGTGTATTCTAGAAAGAAGGGCGAGATGCAACATGGTAGTTCCATATTGCATTCGCATCGACGCGGCTCACTTACCATGCCATATCAGGTCCTTAACTATCTGACTTGGTTGTCTTCATTGTGCTTAGTATCTACTATGTGGTACAATTGCTTCTCCGCCAGTTCTACATAACACGTGGACGCGGCCCCGAACAGGGGTCGACGCTTCAACCAATCTAGCAAGAACATTGTGCCAGTTGGCAATGCAAACTAGTGGTCATGATTTTCCTATAGAAACACAATTGTTGCCGTCGTCCACAACCAGCTGCCGTTGTGGACAGGCCCGGGAGGAGAAGGAGATGTGCGTGGCTAGGCATACCCAGGTCGCCATGATTTCAACGACTATCGAGTCCACAAATGTCACACACGTTGTTGTAGCCGGAGAAGACCGTTGTCTTTTGTTTTTGAAAAAAATCCGTTTGTTATCACACTAATATCATATCTTGAAGTAAATTCACAACAACCCATTTATAAATGTATGTTGCAAGGTTATACACTAAATTATATATAATGTATATTAAACTTTAATACTTCTTTACAACTTATTTTAATTCTGCTACAATCTGAACGTGTATAATTACTTAGTTGGCCTGCATGGCTAACCATGTAGCGACGTTGCTATAGTTTTTTGTTAGAGAATTCGAATGTGGACTTCGTGTGCGTGTGTATGTGTGTGTGATTTTTATGAGTTTTTGTATATTTGTATTGCGCCTTTTTGTTTTATTTATACTTTTTGTCGGCAAGACCGGGCATGCATGATCTGTTATGGATTATACTAATTTATAGTCAAACCATAAGGAAAGAACTATAATCATAATTTTGAGTTGGTAACCAGCAAAATGTCAACCGCACCTAATACACCCTCTGTCCACAATTACCCTGCGTCTTGGGACTGGTCAAAGTCAAACTTTGTAAACTTTGACTAATCATTTAGAAAACAATATCAACATTTATAATATAAAATGTGTACTATATGAAAAAAAAATTTTGTGAAGATTTCAATAATATTTTTTTGGTATTTTATATATTGATATTTTTTCATACATACTTGGTCAAAGTTTATAAAGTTTGACTTTGACTAATCCCAAAACGCAGAGTAATTGGGGACGGAGGGAGTATTTTATTAGGACGAGGGACATAACTGAAAGTGCATGCAGAAATGTTTTGGCCAGCTCCCGCATCGATCCTATGCAGCAGCCCTGGTACATGGCTCGATTGGCACTGCCAATTGGCAACGCAAACTTGTGATGAGGAGCGGTCGTGCGTTCCTATGCAATTCACCGTCGCTGTCGTCCTCCACGACCAGTTAGCTGCCGCTGAGCCTAGGCCTCAGGACGAGAAGGCGCGTGCCTACATGCCGCCATGATTTCGACTTTCTGGAGCTTTTTTCTGAGACTAGTCACAATGGGGAGTAACTTAGATTAGTAACATGCATATGTTACTACTCTAAGTTACTACCCCCATAGTGGGAAGTAACATGTGTGTAGTGTCATATTTAATAGGTTATACACTCATGTTGCCTTGAAATGTGTGATGTTATGATAACATAGCTAGTTACCACACCCATCTCTCTCCTCATTAATTACCCGCCACATCAGATTTTTTGCCTATGTGGCACTGATGTTACTCCTATGTTACTCCCCATTGTGACTAGTCTGATGTCATCATCGCTTCCCGCTGGCATCCTCCTACCCGTTGCCGCATGGCGTGTGCTCGATGATGGAACTGACTCGCCGGCGAGCCGATCCTCCTCTGGCAGCCTTGCAACGCGGGAGGAAAAGCCAGACCGCCTCGATAAGTGCCCCTCCGGACCGTTGGGAAACTTTCCCCGTGTCGTTGTCCAAATGAACCTGACACAAGAGTCAGCTGACACTTGTGCCATGAACTCTTCTTCTCCTTGAGACTAGTCACAATGGGAGTATCATATAGTAATATCATACATATGATACTAGTCTATATTATTAGTGCCACAATGGGTAGTAACATATGTGTGGTATCATATACTACTGTATTTATTAGGTTGTAGACTCATCTTGCATTGGAATCCGTTATGTTACGGTATCTACCTATGATAGCACTATCACCTCTCTCATCATTAATTGCATTGACACGTCAGCTTTTTGCCAACATGGCATGCATGATACTACCTATGATACCCCCATTGTGGCTAGTCTGATCCATCTGATCTGCATGCGGTGTTAATATCTACTCCCTCCATTTTTTAATATAAGATATTTTAAGTGTTGCACATGTTGTCTAGGTACATATTAAATTGAGTGAACACACATACTTAAACATGTCTACATACATTTGGGTACACATACATGTGGACAAATGTTAAAACATCTTATATTAAAAAACGGAGGAAGTACAAATTGTATTTCCCGCGTTTTGCCCGGCCGGCCCGTTGTGTTCGTAGTTACTCCCTCCGTTTTTTAATATAAGATGTTTTAGTATTTGTCCACATGCAAATGTACACAAATGTATGTAGACATATATTAGTGTGCATGTTCACTCATTTTAGTGTGTATCTAAACAACATGTACAATACCTAAAACATCTTATATTAAAAAACGGAGGGAGTACGTACGTGTTTCCGACTTAACTGCAAGATTAACAAGGAAAATGGTTGCCATTTGTCAGCCGCTAGCTAGCTAGGCCCGTTCGTGTATTTTTCGAACGAACCAGCTCGATCAGGGCGGCAGCAAACAGAACAGGACCAGCAGGTACACAGCTCTTGATCGAAAGCGTGATATATCGATGGAAGAGAGCATATGTCGGGACGAGGCAAGCAGCGAGCTGTCCGTGGGCGTTCTTCGCTGCCGGCCATGGTCATGGAGACCATGATGACCACCGACCTCGCGGCGCGTGGAACCACGGGTGCTAATCACTCGCTTATTTCACGATAAATTGTTTTCTTAAATATTACTCAATTTGCTAGGACTTACGAGTAGATCCTTGCCCACGATAAATCATTCTATTATGGCCTGTATTCGAAGTTTCCCTGAGGTTGGTAAAACAAAATGGGGGCCACCCCAGCTATTGGGCAAGGTGTGAGATAATGACGACTAGAATGTGTAAGATGGAGAGAAGAAAAGGCTAGACACCCTACTATTTATACATTTTTGACACGCTATGTCGACCTAACATGCATGTTGGTCCTATCCATCAAAACGGACGAAATGCTAATATAGAGTAAAAACCAGATTCAAAGTGTTATAAATGGATACCCCGGTAGAATTTTCAGTAAATAGAGTAATATGTGACACACCAGCACAACAGAGATAAGAAGTGAATCCCGCTTACAAAAGCTGACACGTAACACGCACCACGCGGGCCGCGATACGCCTTTTATCATTTGATAGTGTCAAATCAATGTGTTCTAAATTATATAATCAGTATTATAATTCTCATAAAATCCAGTAAAAGTTGTGCCATAAACAAAGCTCAACGTTCGTTCCATTAATATCACACAATTATACAAAGTACACATCTCTCTTTACCGAACGTGAGCATTCCCCTAAAAAATATCCCCCGGCTGTCCCGCAACGGGCCAATACACCGCCATGGCCAGCCGCCAGGGCTCCGAAAATTCGAAAATCCCCACCGGCCGCCAGTGTCATGGATCACACTTTTCGCAGCGAGCTTTATCCCCGGCCACATGCAAGTGGCTCTTAAGTGTGTACCGAAGCTGTGGTAATACCTGCTGATAATCTTAATTATAATAGTTTTAAGGGATTTTAATAGTTTGACTGGAGATTTCTGACACATGATATCCACGGATCTTTAAAAAATTCAACACTCGTGATTGCAAGTTTCTAAAAATCTGAAAAGAATCATGCGAGTTGTTAACCATAAATCTCACAAACTTGAAATACTTTAAATTCTAAGCTACAAAAAATGACAAATTCGCGAAGCTGACTATACACACTTCAAATTTTCAAAACATACAAGATTGTCATTTTTATATAGCCCATAGCACAAAGAATTTCGCTTTGAGAGTTTACATTCTTGTAGAATGGTTCATTGACTACATCCATGCTTTTTCAGAATTTTTGAAATTGTAAATATATTTTTAGTATTTGAAAAAATATAGGAAGAGCACCGAACTCCGGAGGCAAAATGACTTTCCTATTATTAGTACTATTATAGTATCCAGGAAAAGATATTCTGTTGTGTTGGAACATGCTAGAATGTCTGGACTAGTCGACCTACGTATTACTATGTGTCGTCGTGCCTCGAACGAAAGACGTAACTTTATTGCAAATCTTTGGAGTGGTCAGCAGCTGAAAACATGTTTATTGTTTTGGACAATTTAGGGACATGCATGTATCCAAAAGATTTCTAACCGTAAATTTCACCTTCCAGTTTCTAAAAATTGACCGCAGGCCTTGTTGAAAATAAGTACTATTTAGATGTATTAGTTTTCTGCAAAGTCAAACTTCACTATCTCTGACCAAGATTTTAGGGAAACCTATCAACATCCAAAACACCAAGAAAATAATATACACATAATGGCGCCTACATCAGTACTCATATGGTCATGGAGAACATGATGACGACCGATCTCGCGGTGCGTGGAACCACTCGTGCTAATAACTCGCTTATGGCATGCGCAGGTGCCTCCTAATTAAGCGTACCAAATGCTGTGGGTAATGAAACATGTTGATGATGCTATATTAGAAACTATGGATACGGTTATTATTTATAGCCATACAAGGGTTTTGGTCATTATAGCCGTATGAGGGTTATCTTCAAAATAATAATTATTATTATTGTGGCTCTAGTTGTTCATACATTAGAAACAACGGGTCAGAGCCGGTTTCTGTAGGCTTTGTGCGAAAACCGGCTCTCATGTTAGGTTTTGTACCGGTGTATCTTATCATAAAAAGAGCCACTTACTGCAACACTCTTCTCTTGCAGTTCCAATGAGTTGATGTACACATAGTTCGTTGCCCTCAACCTGCGAGATTGAATCATCGTATGGTGGTGCCTCCATTGTTGAAGGTGGTGGTTAAATTTTTGGGGGAATTATCGATGTTGTAAAAGTGGATGTTGTAAAAGTGTGTTTCTAAATGTTATTATATACTCCTACGTAAAATGTTGCATGATTCCTGGTCTTTGCTACAAAGAGATTTCTCCAATGCTGCAAGCGTGTTTCTGCTATGTCGCATGCTTTGGACACATATGTTGGATTTGGATGTGTTGACTTTTTTGCTACAGACGGTCATATGTTTTATTTCTTTTTGTTGCAGCTAAATTGTGATTTTATACGCACATACAAATGGTTGCACTTAAGGGATTTTAATTGTGGCGATCGGACACGCCAGCTTCACAACTTAGGTGCATCTGACTATTGGATAGCCGACTGATTTCTATCCAAATCAGTCGGCTAACGCTGACCGTTGGACTTATTTGTACTATTTAGTGCCAATGACGTCTACGGAAAATTAATAGTGCATCCTCCTACATATTTGGACGATCTTATGCATCTTTCAGTTTATTGTGAGATTTGTTTACTCTTGTTTGGTTATTTTTTCCTCATGTGTTTTGGTCGATAAATTCAAATTGTTAATTCACAACACTGAATTTCTTTTTTTTTACATTGACCATGTAATGCAATTGAGATGATGCAAGTAAACCATAATAAATTAATTAGACTATTTCAATCTTTCGAGATTCTAACCATGACCTCTGATTAATAATTGTTCTTTGAGTCAACAGTTGGTGTGCCCCTCCTGGTCTGCTTATACAATTTAGTTTATCTTCTCTGCATTTAATAACGAAATAAATAATAGATCATCTAAATAATTAGCGATACATGTACTTATTTAGTTTTTCCCGCATTGCTTTTCTTGACATTTTTCTATTTGGCTATCCCCCTCAAATCTCCAGGTACTTATTTATTGCAGCAAAAAAAAGATGATTATCTCTTACTTTTCTAAATGAATATGGTCTTTGTTGCATTAAATTCACATTTTGAACCCAAATCGGAGGCACTCATTCATCATCAAAAATAGAATGACAACAAGTTTGTGTTGCAAGGATATACACAAAAATAATTTATATTAAACTTTCATACTTCTTCACTACATAATTTTGATCGGCTATGATTTTAATGTCTACATTTATTTAGTTGGCACGGCTAAGCATGTAACGATGTTGCTCAATATCTTTTTTGTGTACAATTTACAATTTAATGTATATAATTACAAAATATATTTTCATTGTGTTAAAATTAAAATCAATTTGTAAAAGAAATGATTCCTCATTGAGTTATTTCTTGATAACTGATAAAATATATACCATGTATTGTGTGTGTGTGTGTGTGTGTGTGTGTGTGTGTGTGTGTGTGTGTGTGTGTGTGTTTGTATTAAAATATACTCAAATGTCAAGGTACAGATCACTGAAGTGTATGATCAAACAACACATTAATATCTCAACACGGAATTCTAGTGTAATGATCAGGTAACTTCTATGGTAGGAATTGAACAATAATTGACATGGATTTTTGCTACATTTTGTGGTCAAATGTGTCAAGAAAAATAAAGTGAATTCAATAATATGTTGACAACATGCGCATGCTATGTACTTTGTATTGAAAAGAACATCACTTGCAATCATCACCAATGTATAAAAATGTTGTGTATTCTACTAATTATGCATACATACCCTTTAATTATAATTTAGTTTTCTTCATTGTGCATAGTATCTCTAGCATTGCTGGTCCAGCCCAACATTTGCCCAAGTCTAAATCTACCTAACATATTTGCCCTATATAATGTTTTTTTGCGAGGAACTTCTAATCTATTCATCAGCTGTCAAGGCGGTACACAGAAATATAGAAGCAACAAAATTATATCCAGATCCGTAGAACACCTAGCGATGACTACAAGCAATAGAGCGAGCCGAAGGCACGCCGCTGTCATCACGCCTCCATCACCAGAGCCGAGCAAACCTTGTTATAGTAGACAGTCGGGAAGTCGTCGTGCTAAGGTCCCACAGGACCAGCCCACCAGAACAGCAACTGTCGCCGATAAAGAGAAGTATAGATCAGAAAGATCCAATTTGTAGACACACAAACGAAGACGAACGATGATCGGATCCAAACGGATCCACGGAGACACACCTCCACACGCCCTCCGACGATGCCCTATACAATGTTAACATAGTGTAAAATCCGGTTCACAGTTTTTGATAAAATATTCCGTCAGAATTTTCACTAAATAGGATAATATATGACACACATGTAAAACCAAGATGTAAAAAGTTGGAATCACTCGAAAACAATGCAGATAGGACCGGGCACCACGCTACACACATCTCTTCACCGACCTTGAACATCCCCTCAAAAAATTCCGATAACGAAAAGATCCCGGCCGTTCCGCAACGGGCCAAAGCCAGCCGCCCGAAAATTCAAAACATCCAGTTCATTACTTTCCGCAGCCGCGAGCTTTATTCCCCTGGCCCGGCCGGTTCGTTACGATCCTCCCCGTCCCAATCCAATCCCCGCCGCCGCTTCCCCATCGTACGGTCCGCGACGGCCGGAAACCCGGGCCGCCACCTGGAACCTTCTCCCATCCCGCAAGGCTGCTGCAGGCCTGCAGCGCAGAGCAACAGCTTTCGTCGAGTTTCCCGTTTCTCTCCACTACCACCACCACCTCCACCACTTCCTCCAACCGCGGAACCGCCTCCCATCTCTCTCGCGTAGCTTCTCCTCCGGCGGCGGCGGCGGCGGGGACGCGGGATGCGTTGATGCTGGCGTCGGGAGCGGCGCGTGCTGGTTGAGGAGGAGCGGCGGGGGAGCGGAGGGGGAGGAGAAGGCCGGGGGAGCGGAGCGGAGGAGGAGGAGGAAGATGTTCGACAGCCTGATCAACACCAAGTTCTACACCCGCAGGTACGCGATTGGCCGCCGCTCCTTCTTCTTCGCTACTAGTACCGCTAGTTTCGTCCGGATTCGTCGGGGTTCGACTTCGATCGAGCGAGCTCGGTTCAGTTGGGCGGCGGGATTGGATGGGATGGGGCAGTTTATTTTCGACTTCAGATGCTGCGTCAATTTTGGTTTCCGCCCCCGATTCCTCGGCGATTCGGCCGCGTTTCTCCGCTTATTTTTACCGCGTATAATGAATGAACAATGGATTGGGTTAACCTGTTGGTTGCTGAACGATGGATGGATTTGCAGCAAGCACGCGTTCAAATGCATCCGGACGCGGCTGGTCGTCATACGCCGGAAGAAGCAGGCCATGATCCGCTTCCTCAAGAAGGACGTCGCCGAGCTCCTCTCCAACGGCCACGACACGCACGCCTTTGGACGGGTACCTAAGCTTCCCCTTTTATTTCTTCTGGGTACAGCTCTCTCTTGCCCTACATATATCTCTGAATTGCATTGCTCTGTTCGCACAACACAAACGGTTCTGGTTTGGAGCCGAACTGGAGAAAACTGCGCTCTGTTACACTTTCTCCGTAGGAAAAGTTTGCAAAAGTTTTACTGATTGCTGTTGAAATCCTATCCAATTTACTAGAGAGAGAAAAACTGTGGCTGTGATGACTGAATTGCTAATGTTGTTTCCTGACCCTGCTTATCTCCCCCGTCTGCATATATCTCTCAACCGCGCATTGCTCTGCTCGCACAACAAAAACGGTTCTGGTTTGGAGCCGAACGACTGGGGAAAACTGCGCTCTGTTCCCCTTTCTCCGCAGGAAAAAGTTGGCAAAAGTTTTACTGATTGGTCTTATCCAGTTTAATACTAGAGTGGAAAAAAAATGTGGCTGTGCCTGTGAATCTGTGATGACTGAATTGCTAATGTTGTTTCATGACTCTGCTTATCTCCAACTCTGGAATGCAGATGGATGGGCTGATAATCGAGATGAACCATGCCTTTTGTTACGACATGATTGAGGAGTACTGTGATTTCATCAAGGAACAGCTCAACAGCCTGCAGAAACAGAGGTATATTCGGTTATTCTGTTCACTTGATTTTGTATGCTTGGGTCAACAGAGTAGGAAATGATGTTCCCTTGTTTCTCTGTGGTCAACGGAAAGCAAAGTTTGTTAATGGCCAACTGTGTTATGCATGCACCCCAAGCCTTTTAGTGGGAACAACTGTAAGGAATCGATTCAGCGGTAACAGTAGTATCCAGAATATTTTGTTAATGGTCAACGGAAAGCAAAGTTTGTTAATGCCCAAGAGAGTTATACACCCCAAGTCTTTTGGTGGGATCAACCGTAAAGAATCGATTCAGCATGAAAGTAGTATCCAATATATAGCATTCTTCTTTTGACGGTCTAGTTTTGCTTGGATAACCTCTCAGCCTTTGTATCAAGAGAGAAGCACACATCCAGTTGATGATCTAGTTTAGTCTAAACAAAATCGTTTCTGTTTGGATCATTGGTTGGTGAATATAAAGTAGTAATACACAGTTAACCATTATTGGTATCTGTATGATTGTTTAGGATAAAATCAGTGTTGTTGTAGCTTTTAAGTCTAAATATGTATCTCTGATTCTTTCAATGTTCTGTTTTAGTGTTATCACAAGCAATATTTTTGCTTGGAACTTCAGTTAGTGGATATGACCATTGATAGTATCTTAGGGGTGCAAGCAAATAGGTAATTTAATTACCTTTATGGTGCAATATCATGACATTCATGCTCTTTTGCGTCGACAGGGAATGTCCCCCGGGGTCCAGGGAGGCCGTGTCAACCCTCATTTTTGCTGCTGCTCGGTTTCCAGACTTGCCTGAACTGTGCGATCTAAGGCATATATTCACAGGCACATATGGTTCTCTTGAGCCATTTGTTAGCCTCGAGGTGCGTGAGATGCCTCACAGGTTTATTGTCTGCGTCATAGTGTTCTGCTTAACCTGATTAATAGTCCTTGTACCTGCAGTTTGTTCGGAAACTTGACACTGAATTATTCACAAATGAGGAGAAGTTTCAAGTAATGCAAAGTATTGCTGAAGAGTTCTCCGTTGGTTTTGATAAAAAGGCATTGGAAATCGAGTTATGGGCTGCACTGGAGACTAAAGATGTATGTTTACATGAACTTGTGTAAACGAATTTACTGCTCGAACAATGATTATTTTTAATATATATAAAGCAACATACATGTGTTGTTAACTTGGCATCATGGATTTTTTATTTCAGGATTTTCTTGAAAATGATGGAGTGAAAAAGGTTGAACTGGGAATGCCTTTGCCCATCAAGCAGAAGGATAATAGTGAACATCCAGTGGAAAGAAAATCTGAAGCTACACCTGCAGGACACAAGAAGAAACTGGAAGCAGGATCAAAACCAAAAGATGTTCAGGCTGCTCAGGCTGTTGCTGACTTTGGTCGATTAAACGATAATACCGGAAGGAAGAATTCTGATAGCTCTCATGCTAAGGAAGAATTGGAGAAATCAGTATCTCCTTTGGACATAAGAGGGAACACTCAAAAAGATGGTAATACTGGAAGGCTGCATGCTGACAAACCTGATGGTAAACAACATTTGGAGAAATCAGTATCTCCTTTTGACACTAAAAGTGGGGAGGCTCAAAAGCAAGCTCAGAAATTGAAGAAGAAAGAAGCCGACCTTCTGAAAAAGAGCTGATGGAAGCCGTGGAGCTGGATATCGATGGCCTGCCAAAACATGGATCTGGTTCAGTGAAATTTTCTGAGACAGAAAGGAACAAGATAGTTCCACCAATCAATCCGAAGGAAACTGAGAAAGAACATGGTGTGGAAAAAGAGAATTACAAGGGACTTGGTTACGAGCACCGATCACCCATGCCTGACCGTCCTGATTATAACAGGAGACATGCAAACTTAGGGTGCAAAACTCCTGGCCTACAGAAGCTAGGACCTAGTTCACTAAATCCTTCGAGTGGTAAAACTGCAAACAGGCCCCCTCCTTATGCCACGCCAAATGCAGCGAAGGTCAATAATTGTGATGAAAAAGAAGAGAGCAACAGTTTCTTGCGTGGTAGACCACGGCAGTTAGAGGATCTGGGACGGACGGTGCAACATGGACAGATCACGCCACTGAGGGCAGCTAATATGGGGCCTCATTATGTCAATCCCAAATCTGGCATGCAGCCTGCAAAACCAACTGGCAGCGACTTCAAGAAGCACAATCTGACCGAACAAACAGATCGTCCCACTGAAAAATATGTGCTTCGGCCCGTTTCTGTTAGAAGGAAGAAGCCACCAGCACCTGTTGATGCTTATGATGAGGCACCTGAAAAGGTCACAAGCCAAACAACTAGCAGTCACAGAAGACCACCCAGCAAGCACAAGGGTGCTAGTGATGGCTACGATGAGAACAGTAATGGTGTTGGTGGCATTGGTGATGGCAGGAATGTTGAGAGAACTCCTAGTAGTCGACCAGGTCACTCAGGAAGGAGAAACAGAGCTTTGTACATGGATGACTACGATGGATGCAGGCAGCGGCCTCAAGCTGGCGAAGATGAAAGTGCTATTGATTTTGGGAATATCTTACCTCGGACTACAAACGGGCATCATCGACTCAACAGCAGGAACACTAATGTGCACGGCAGAGATCTTGATGAGGAGGAAAGGATGATGGACAAGCTCCTGATGCATTATAGCAAGAAAGGTTTAGACATGGATGAAACCAAGACAACAGCAGGAACCAGCAGAACTGCTAACTATGATGGAGCACAAGAATGTCAGAAAAACAGTTCTTTGCACCCTCCAGAAAGAGCAGTCTCGCTACCGCCGGAATCCGTCAGCACGGGTGAAGCTGTCCAGGTTCCTGCTCGGTCCACCTCACTACGGTCGAACTGTCCTGGGAGTGTGCGCGTCCACCCTAAAATGCCGGACTTTGATGAACTTGCTGCCCGGGTCATTGCTCTAAGGAATGCTTGAGGAGGCTGCAGAAAGATGATATTTGGCCCGTTTAAGTGTGTAACACTTTCCGAACCAGAGCTTTCTGACAGTTTCTTCGTTGCAAGTCACAGCTTAAGCAATCGCTCTGAATTCTGAGTCCGAAGAGATGGTACAGGGATTAACGGGATACATGTGATAGGATATATGTTTGTTTAGATAGCATTTGTTTTGATTCATACACTGTAGTTCCAGATTTTTCCATTGCTCCGTGTAGTAGTTCAGAAACTTCGATTCATGTGTAAATTTTGTTGATGAAACCACAGAATTTTCTTCACCCCTATTTCTCCAAGTTTTCATGAGTATGGATCATTGTTTAAAATTTTCGTTTCGGATGTTCAGAAAATTTGATTCATGTGTAATTGTTTTTGGATGAAACCACAGAATTTTCTTCACTCCTGTTTCTCCAAGTTTTGATGAGCATGTACCATGGTTTATAATTTTCGTTTCGGCCACCACTAAAGTTTTTGAAATTTTTGTTTTCGATTCGGCAGACCTGACGAAATTTTACATGAGTTTGAATTCAGGAATCAGCACGTCACATAAATATATTTTTGTTTATTGCCAGTTCATAATTTCTCCATTCATTATGTCGAGATTGTCTGATCAACCTGGATAAGTCATGCCAGATTTAGCGCGTAGAGAGGCCAAAAGAGGCGTCTGCCACTGTTAACTACTCCCTCCGTTCCAAATTACTTGACTTGGTTTTGTCCAAATACGGATGTATCTATACTTGTTTAGTGTCTAGATACATCCGTCTTTAGACAAACCCAAGTCAAGTAATTTGGAACGGAGGGAGTACAAGAAACTTTCCTTGATGCAAAACCTGCAAACCTCAACGGCGCGCACACACAACTGACAATCTCCAATTGGAGTGAAGAACCACCCAGCTACATATCGCAGTTCTGATGGTAAGTCTGCAGTCTGCAAAGACTCTTATTAGTTGCATCCAAGCAGTCTCTTTAGACGGGACGGAAACAAGCACCTGGATCTGCGTCAGATCCTCCGTCCGTACTACCGAGCTGCATCACGTCACCGCCGGCCCCGGCACCGCCGTATCTCCCGCTCCCACCACTGCACGCCATGGCGTCGAGGTTCCACCCGGCCTTGAGCACCTCCATGACCCATCCGCGCTGCTGCAGGTGCGGAGCCTCCAGGTCGGCGGCGACGGTGGCAGCGTAAGGCAAGGGATCATCCTTTTCCACGCCGGTCTGCTGCCCACCGCGGCACGCGATGACGTCCTTGATCTTCTTTATAAGATTCTCCGTCGTCCAGCCTACGCCGATGAGCTGCTCGACGGCAAGGCCGTCAAGGTTCGGGCGGCGGCCGACAATGGCGTCGTGGAGGAGGAGCGTGGTCTCGCGCTGCCGGTTGTCGCGCTCCGCCTTGCGCAGCTGCTCCTGGACCTTCCTGGCGCGCTCCCGGACGTAGCCCTCCCCGTCCATATTCCTCCTGCGTTGGTCGGCCTCGGGCATGGACTTGAAGTGGTCGATGATGGACGTCGCCTCCGGGAGCGACGGCCACACGTGCGTCTGCGACTGCGACGACTCGCCGCCCTCGGGAAAGACTATGACGCACGCCTTGACGCCGCACAGGATTGACAGCTCGCTCGCCTTCTTGACCATGCCCATGGTGCGCTTCTTGCAGGTCGATTTCCGGGTCGAGTCCTTCACGATGTGCTCCATGGTCACCTTCTTCTTCTTGCGAGACATGCACACCTTCTTGGGAGCCATGGACACGGATCGCTGCAAGAAAGAAGGTAGCTAGATTTCGAAGTGAAAGGGGAGGGGGTGTTGCTAGATGAAAAGAAGGCGAATATACGGTGGTTCTTATAGTACTGGAGTATCGGATTAACAGATTACAAGGATCAACGTGATTGGAAAAGAATCATTCTGACAGATACGAGGATAACTGAATTATTCTGACAGATTCGAGGATCACTTGAATTGGTTAATGCATGCTTACCTAGCGTGTCTTTTGCTAGCCTTAAAAACGCTGATAGGAATCGGACTACCGATCCTATCAAGTATCAACCATTCCCGTCTGATGCAGCATATCGAATGATCAGTGATGCAAGTACAAAAAAAAAAAGATCAGTGATGGATCAACAATGGGAATGGGCTAGTTTGGCTCTTAACTGCTTTCTCCAATCACGTCTGCATGTAAATATGTAATAACAAACAAATAAATGCGTTCAGTTGTAAGGAAACATACTTTATAGGTAGTAAATCCCGGAAATCAATCAAATATTATCTCATGAGCGGCAGAAAATTCCACAAACCATGGAAAGCATTTTTTTGTCAAATTTCTTTTTTTGAGGGGGTGTCAATCTTTTTGAATCGATGGAATACATTCATGTATTTTCATGGGTGTAAGCATATGCAGCTCAGGCCTCAAGGCCTCACGGTGACACAAATTTTATTAGAGAGTAAATCATGCAAATATTGTCTCATGTTGTGGAATCTTTTTTATGCACTTTTTATTTCTTTAACGATAGAGGTTTTTCTTTTGGAATCAGCCAGGAGTGCTGCTTTTTCATTAAGTCGGAAAGAGGTTCCCAGCAAAACAAAACAAAACAAAACAAAACAAAAAGTCAAGTTCAGTAATGCCTAGGCCGCCAAGCTTCTTTGGTCTGCACCAGGGGTGGAGCTGGTATATAAGTGTTTTTTTTAAGTAACCATTTATTCCATTCGACAAACCTATTACAGAGAGTACACAAATGATCACGAAATGACATAAACACGCTTGTCAAGCAAAATTGCACAAAAAATCCTGCAATAAGTAGAACTACAATTCCACCCTTGAAGAATCTTGTGCCTCGCCGAACCGGCGTCCACCAACGCCCTCCGCCGCCACCATGGCAACGCCTGAAAAAGAGGCGAGCAGCCGCCAAACCAAGATCTGGGAGAGCACCTTCGCATACAAGGATGCTTTCCGAGCCGATGAACCGGATCGTCGCAAGCGATGAGACCGAGACTTTGTGGCGCGTCGGCCGGGCAACTTCCCCGTGGTCACCAGATCCCGACGCCGTCAACTTCATCCGACACAGTCGAAGAAGAGGAATGCCGCCGCCTGCCATCATGCATCCACGCACCCAACTGCATGACACCAAACACAACTGCAGCAGCCAACGCAACCGCCACCCACGAGAGTGCCGAATGCCAGACCCTAATCTCACCAGATTCAGAGATCGACGAGATGACCGAGCCATCTGCCCCTCGACGCCGCCGGAAGGAGCAACACCGAGATGGAGGAAAAGCAGAGACCAATTATTCCGACGTGACGCCGTCTCCTCCGTAGAAGCAGCGCCTCAAGGAAAAACTATGCCAACCCCAACAACAGACCGGAGCCGAAGCGCCGTGATCCCCACCCGCCCCATCGCCGGAGAGACGACGATGGGGGCAGGGTCCGGCCGCTTGGCCGGTGTAGTTGGTGGAAGATTGGATCATCCCGGAGCCTCCTTCCTCTGGCGGCTAGGGTTGGGAGAAAAGAGTTAATCGAGATTCGGTATATAAGTGTTGGGTTCAACCGAACCCAACAAACTTCATCTATTCCTCACATAATTAGTCTTTTTAAAGTTGTTTATTAGTATTCAAAAAAAGTTGTTTACTAGCGGAAATTCATAATGGCACCCGAGCTCATATGCTCCCGTTTTTTTCGGGCAAATAAAAAAAATAGAAAAACTTTTCGGAAAATTCCGAAAAAATCACAGGCATACCTGAGTATGGTTCGCACACCCGTGTGAAATTTCGCAACAAAATGACATCGTGGCCGACCTGTGCAAAAAAGACAAATTTCTGACAGAAAACGAGATCCAAAAATTTGAATTTTCAGATCTGTGACTTGTCTTTTTTGCACAGGTAAGCCACAATGTCAGTTCATAATAAAAATTCACACGCTCGTGCGTACCATACTCAGGTACGCCTGTGATTATTTTCGATTTTTTTTTGAAAAGTTTTCTATTTTTTTATTTTTCCGAAAACACCGGGAGCATATGCTCCCGGGTGCCAAAACGCAGCTCCAGTTTATTAGTGACAAAATACACTATAATTAATAAAGATGATCCCACTGAAATTATGCTCTACCTTCGCCTAATCACACCAGTTTTTCACCTCTCTAGCGGGTGTCCTCCAGAAGTCCGATTTCGATACTCATTCTCGCATGGGGAATAGGCACAGGGAGTTAGGGATTAACAGGGATCACTAGTACAGAACGACACATCGGAAACGGGCCAAAAACCCCTTCGGCAACGGAGAAAGGGTCCGTGTCCCCGACCCTGTCACTGATGTGAAGGCCTTCATCGGTAACGGAGGCAAAAAACCGTCACCGATGAGGCATAAGTTGGCTACGGTTGCGGACCCATCTCCGTTTCCGATGTATCGGTGCATCAGTAACGGAGATTCTATTTTACTCATTTGCATTGAGGTTCTTTCAGAAGCCTACAGGAGCAATTCGGTTGCCAAATTACATTCAAAATCTCACAGCAGAAGCACAAAGTTGCTACCAAATCCATTCATAACGTATATAAGAATTGTCATCATTACATAGCATCAAAAGATGAGTTACACATGCCTCGCTAATCCTATCATTCTCATGCCTCCCTAAACTTAACTTTTATGACACTCCACTCTTCTCCAGCTCCACCTTCTTCCTCAGTTCCGAAGCGCCGAAAATGGAATTCGACCTAGCAAAAGACTCGAGTAGCGGTTTCATGCTTCTCCAAATCACATCTGCAGCCAAATTGCTACACACATACACAAAATAGATGGAGAAACTAAAAACAAGAAACCACACCGAGCTCGCAAGCCTCCTTAGCAAATTAATCTTGCCAAATTCTTCGTAGCGCTGTGACATTTCGGCCACACTGTCCAAGACACTCTTAATTAAAAAAAGTGTTTTGAACAGTGCAGCGAAACGTCACAACAGCGACGGTTCACGGATATGATCCCACTTTGTATTTAGCTCTTTTAAAGCTTGTTTCGATCTGCATGGCGCTTCTGCATATAAAATACATGGATGTCTAGTTAGAAAAGAGCCAAATATGATGCTACATGACATAAATACAATTTAAGATGAAAACAGTTTACACCTTAAGCGCCTATATCCGTGTGCTTGCTGTCCGATCGAAACGATTTGGAGGCAGAACTTGAAGGTGATGTTACCTTCAATTGCCTCACCATTTTTATGCATTGTCGCCGAAATATATTATTAATTCATACACTAGCTACACAAAACCATAACGAGGATTAGCACATTGACAAAGGGTTGAAATTAATCTATTAGACTTCAAATACTAAAAACAAACACAACACAATACTAGACTTCAAATACTAGACAAGTTGAAGGTAATGTATTCATCATCGATAGTACTAAAAACAAACACAACACAATACTAGACTTCAAATACTAGACAAGTTTTATATGCTACTTTAAAAAAAATGTAAGATCTAGTGTTGAGGGGTGTATTCATCATCGGCAGTACTACAATACTAGACAGAACACAATGCTACAATACTAGACAGTACTACAATACTAGATCGGTAGATGCTACTTTAAATAAAATGTAAGATCTAGTGTCGAGGGGTGTATTCATCATCGGCACTAGACAGAACACAATACTAGACTTCAAATACTAGACAAGTTTTCTGTGCTACTTTAAACAAAATGTAAGATCTAGTCGGCTACATACCCGGGGAAGATGCACGGCAATAGACCAGTAGATCCGCGTCGGCGACATACTCGGGGAAGATGCGCGGCGGCTCGCCGACGAGCCGCTGGGGGGGATGCGCGGCGGCTCACGATGCGCCGCTGGGGGAAGATGCGCCGACGCGCCGCTGGGGGAAGATGCACGACGGCGATGCTGGCCGGACGCGCCGCTCAGATCTGCGAGATAAGGGTTAGGTCTGGAGCCGCCGCCACACTATGACTGTGGAGTGAGAGTGAGAGTGAGAGTGAGAGCGAGAGCGTTAGGGTTGCCGCAGTGGCACATTTATAGCATATAACATCGCAAACGGAGGCGATAAACAACCGTTTACTCTAATTTCTTCACTGACACACTGGGCCTACTTACAAAGGATCGATAGAGTAATTGAACTAACTATCTACTCTACTTGTTCTGCTTACGCCCTGCCTCCGCGTCATTGTCATCCGCGGCGCGGCGTCGCTTCTTGCCGGTTGCCTTTTCCTCAGGCGCGTGCTCCTCCTCCTCCGGCTCGTGCTCCTCCTTCTCCGGCCATGCGTCCTTCTCCGGCGAATCCTCCTCTCGCGCCTCCTTCTCCGGAGCGTGATCCTCCTTCTCCGGCGCGTCCTCCTCCGGCGCTTCCTCCTCCGGCGCCTTCTCCTCCGGCGCCTCCTCCGATGCCTCCTCCTCCGGCGCCTCCTCCGACGCCTCCTCGTCGTCGTCGTCGGCGTCGTATTCTTCCTGGCTAGAATAATACGGCTCCGGCGGGTCCTCTGGCTCCTCTTCCTCCGGCGACTCGTCCTCTTCGGAGTCGTCTTCTCCTTCGCGTGAAGACGGCGGGTCCGAGTCGTCGGAGTCGTCTTCTACAGAGCGTGAAGACGGCGGGTCCGAGTCGTCGGGGTCCGAGTCCGGCGGCCCGTCTTGATCCCACCATGGAACTTCACCGCGGTCTTCCGCGCTCGCGTCGTCGCTCGGGACTTCCTCGTTCTGCCACCAGGGTTCCTCCATGGCGGTTGTGCTAGTGTGGTAGATAATGTGGGAGAGAACGAAGGGGAGAATGCGGGACCTGCCTGGCTTCGCGCGGTTCCAGTCACATTTTATTAGCGTCGATCAGGCGGTTCCAATCCCTCGTGAATTAAGCCGCATTGAACAGGCGCGCTTCCAGATTGTAACTGCAATTTCCCAAGCACATCGCAAACGGATATACATAAACAACCGTAGCCATAGAGATACATATTGGAAACGGAGACAAATTTATGACCGTTGCCAATACTTTTGGTAACGGAGATATAAAATTCTCCGTAACCAATGTTGACAGACCAGCCTCTGCCAGGCCTCGTCCGTCACGCTAAAATCGCGATTCTCTGTCACCTAACTCGTGCCGTTTCCATAGAGGGGTATCCGATGTGTCGTTCTGAACTAGTGGATGGTGATAGGATATATGTTTGTTCGTTCGACCGATCCATCGATAGCATTTGTTTTGATTCGTGCACTATAGTTTCAAATTTTCCGTTGCTCGATGGATCTGTTTTTAGATAAGGGGTTTCCCCCGATTTCTATTAACAGAAACCATAGAAATCCCTCAGTTCCTAAATATAAAATATAAGATGTTTTAACAGAAAGCCAATGTATCTACATGTATTTAGAGTTCTAGACACGTTTTAATGTGTACGTTCATTCATTTCAGTCCGAATCTAGACAACATATCAAATACCTAAAATATTTTCTATTTAGAAACAGAAGGAGTAATTCATTATAGCGAAAAATTAAATGCAAGGAAAAGTAAAAGCATTTTTTTTTTCATTTTTCGCATGAAAACTGGAAGAAGAGAGGTATGCACTAACAGCACACACCCTCTAAAAGCAAAAAGGCTAGCCCCTCATTACATCGTGAGAAAGCAGAAGCATCTCGAGTTCTCGACATCCACATCAGTTGCTCCATGTAATGGTTCACAAATCTTCATGTGTAAACATCTCTACAAATACTAAGCTCCCTAGGATTGGTGGCCTCTCCTTGGTCCCACATGTCCTCCAATGAAGAAGCGACACCTCACCATGGTGGACCCTACATAGGTATTCCTTTATAGTTCACAACTCTCAAATAATAAAATAATGGAGCAGTGGCGCCTCACCATGGTGGACCCCACTTAGGTATTACTTTATAGTCACAACTCTAAAATGATAAAATTAAGTATAAAAAAATTATGCTTGATATATACACATACACATGTTTTACAAATACTAAACTCTCTAGCCTATCCATGGTCCCACATGTTCTCCAATAGAGCAGTGACACCTCACCACTTTGGATCCGACTTAGCTCTTACTTTATAGTTCAAACTCTCCAATATTAAAATTAAGTCTGAAGAAATTTATGTTTGATATATACACATGTTTTATAAATACGAAGCTCTCTATAATTGGTGCCCTCTCTCCTTGCTCCCGCATATCCTCCGGTGGAGCAGTAATACCACACCATGGTGGACCCTACTATGCTCTTATTTTATAGTTCACAGCCCTCGAATATTAAAATTAAGTATGATTTTTTTGGATATATACACATATTGTGTACGTATCTACCAAATATACGGTGAAGGTATTCCTAGCTACAGGAAAGAGAAAATTGTGATTGTGAAAATGAAAAAATAGGTTCATTCCCCTCAAATTTCTCTTTTTTGTGTAGCCCAAAATACAAAATATTTTTTACTAAACTTTTAGAGTACGTAGAAAATGTACACATGGTTGTATGATTTATTTCACAATTAATAACACCTAGACATGACATTTCGATATTTTTTATAAGGATATGTAGTGAGTTCGGAGCTAGTGACACTTTTACTGATTTTGAGATAATTTATGTTAGATAGGTTTAATTGATTTCATTATAATAAAATTAGTGACCTTGACTTTAGGATCCCGATGGCTAATCAAATCTTTGCTAATATATATCTCGAGTATGCAATGTTCCTTATATCATACATTGCATACAAATTGTCGGAACTTTGCTCAATTTGTTTGTTAATCTACACATTTTTACTTGCATGACATCTCATAATTGTGAGCGTATCCTGATTGTCTAAATAAGTATATGTAGAGTTTAAGATTTTGTATGTGGCAGCATATTCTCTTTGTTGAGTAGCGTACTACAAACCTTGCTAGAATTGCAACCTTCTCTATTTCTCTATGTGTTTGTGAGGATGTCTAACTGATTGTTTTGCAATAGAGTGAGGCAATGGTACTGTATTCCCATTATTATTACCGTCTTTTATATATGTTCACTAAAAACTGTTTATTTATCTATTTTCCGTCATACTATAACGGACGTGGCAACGCGCGTACTTTTCTTCTGCCACAGAATTTTCTTCGCTCCTGTTTCTCCAAGTTTTCACGAGTATGTATCATGGTTTCGAATTTCAGTCCCGGAAACATTTTGGCCACAACTGTTTTCAGGTCGGCCAAACAACCAAATTTCACCAATATTCTACCGCAATCCGACCAAATTTCAGAGTTTGACCAAAGTTTGAATTTGGATTAATCAGTGAACATACTTTCGCTTATCGCTGGTTATGATTTATTGCTGGTTATGATTTGGATTAAACACAGTATCCTTGCCGGGGCCAAAAAGCTGGCTGAGATCTGCGAGTAGTAGGGCAAGCCGCTCTCGGCCTCGGTTTTCGCAGAGCCTGCTTTGTAACTTTTACTTTATCGGCTTAGGCCGTGTACTGTGTTTACTCCTTCTATATCAATGAAAGGCAAAGTTTTTGCCTTGTTTCCAAAGATTTATCAAGTATGTTGAGATTTTTAACGTCATCGGTAACCGGTAACTACTGTAGTTGCATTAATCTGGAAGAGAACTTCCTATGCTCTGAACCTGGAAGTCCTCGAGCTTAATGGCAGACACCACACACACACTGAAATCCTCTACTTAGTTAGATCACAGCGGTAAGAATTGGAGTGGAGAAGAGAACCACGCGGCCGGTTCGAGACCACAATGTATGAATTTGTCAACTAGCACATGCACCTCATGACGCCGACGACGAGACGCACAATGCAGTCGTCGGCGCTGCGGCCGCCGTGGATCAGGTCCTCCCTCACGAGCCGCTCCAGGCCCTGGTTCCTCGGGAGCGCGCCGGCGCGGTGCAGGGCTGTCGCCGCCGCCTCCGCCGCGTGGCCCGCCACGAGCGCCGCCAAGAACCGCGCTGCCAGCCTGAGGAACAGCGGCAGCAGAGACTGCACGCACGGCATGCAACATTGTCAAGAAGATGAGAATTAAACCATTTCAAGGGCATCAGTACGCGTGCGTCGTGGGCCTGACGTACCATGGATCGATCAGGACGACCGGCCGGCGAGCTGGCGAATGCGTTGGTTGCTCGTCGACACCGCCGGTGTGGCGATGGCAGTTGTTGGAGCAAGCTGTTGTCTCTGTGTGTGTGTCGGAGGTTCTGGGGCATATGTGACGGTACTGAACTATATGGCATCGATCGACGCGGCGCGACCGCGCCGGAAAGTTTGCGTGAACTGTGGATCCCGACGCGGTGACGACGAAATCAGTTGGTGTCCTGCAGCGTGTGGCTGGCGGCCTGGCCGGCCGGCCGGCCGTCTGTCAGTACGCGCCACCCTCCGTCAAGATCTCAGCGCCCCGCCGTCCATACGATCCTATCTGAGCGGGCATCTAACTCTGCACCACGCCGCGCACGCGCCATGCGCAGCCAGCCGTGGCTCTGTTGCTTCTGGTCCGCGCGGCGGCACACTCCTTTTCTCCTTTGCGCACCTGTATGCTTTACGTGTAGTGCATGCTAATCTGCTACTGTCCTCTCTTCTTTGCAGTACTGCTTCTTGGCATCATGAAAGCCAGCAAGAGAGTTCAGATTGTTAGATTGATCTCCAACGGTGCGGTCCAACGACTGCATTGCACCCACGATCCATGCGCCCTGATCGGGGGCGCTCAACCGATACATGGTTGCGGGCCCCTGTGACCAGCGCTATATAAAGGGTGGGGGCCGGCGGCACGCATCACGAGGTTCGAATGCGACGCCGCACACCCACCAACACTCCCTACCGATCTAGGGTTAGCGCTAGGCTCACGGGAAGCACCGCCACCGCCACTGCCCTCTCTCACCACCGCCGCCGTCGCCGTCCACCATGGACGGCACTAGCTCGGGCTCTTCGAGCCAAGGACAAGGTGAACTCTCTCCCTCCCCATCTCTCTGTCCTCTCTCTCCCCCATCATGAAATAGATCGAATCCAAAAGGTTCACCGAATTGATTCTAGCCTAGATGATCCTACGGGTTCAACAATGGTATCAGAGCTGCTAGGATCTAGATCTTACTCGGGTAGAAAAGCAAATCGAGAAAAGAAAAGAAAATAATTTTTCCCGTCGGAACCCAAAATCCCAAAGAACAAAAAGGCAAATAAAAACACCGGGAAGGCCTTCCGGCTCACCGGCAAAGAGCGCCACCGTTCAGGCCGCGCTGTTCCTCTCGATCCTGATGCGCACCAACCGGGGCATCGGGAAGAAGAACCTGACCCCGCAAGGGGCAAAGAGCACCACGGAAAGGACGCACGCGTCGCCGGCCCTTGTACAGGCCGCCGCTCGTCGGCGTGCACCGCCAGCCCCACGAGCAACGAAGGAGACACCACGGCCACGTTCGGCCGAGCAGCGCGCGAGATTTCTCCGCAAAACGCAGCTTGGTCGAACAGGGCTGCAGCGCCGCCATGAATGGGGAACGGGCGAGCTCCGGCTGCCGGACAGCTGCGGAGCAGCACGGTTGCCGTCGGCGCCGTCTCTCCTGCGAGCAAAGAACGGGGAGGGAAAAAGAACAGAATGGGGGCTAGGGTTTTCGGACGAGGAGAATCTCTCCCGTTTTGTTCAAGCGAAACGAACGGAGGACCGTCCAATCAGAACGGACGGCCAGGATTGAAAACCTAGCCTCGCCCCGGGCTTTTGGGCCGAAAGATGCAACAGGCCGCTGCCGTGGGTCATTTTTACGCGTTGCGCGGGCGGCAGATAGCTAACAGGCCGTGGGCCAATGGGCCAGCACAGAACAGGTTTCCAAATGTTTTTTTAGAAGCCTGTTTTATCTGTTTTTTTGTCCAATTTTGGGCAAATTTCACCTAGTTTTTCTATTCAAATTTATCCAACGAAAATTTTGTTTAGAAAACTGAAGAGTGACAGAAATACTTCTGTAAAGTATAAAGTTCATGAAATTTATTCATGTTTTCCGCTGCAAATAAATAAAAGTGCTATTAAAAGGTAAATAGAAATAAAGAAATAATTAATTTTAAGAGCATGTTAAAGTGATTGAAATTATGATTCTGTTATTTTATGACCAACGTTGTTAGTAACATAATCATGATTTATTGTTGTTATATGTGCATTTATTTCTATTTTCTGCCCAACGGTGATATAGATTTAATTGCATAAACAGTTGTATGTTTTAATTTTGACCAACGTTGGATTATTGCATGCAATTGTTGTTATGATCTCACTTCATTGTGGTTTTCAGGAGGGTACTACTTGATGAGCTGCATCAAGAATGTTCCAACCCTCAGAGGTGACAACTACACGGAATGGAGAAAGAAGGTTGATTTGGCCTTCGTTTGTGCTGAGGTGGACTGGGTTGTGGACACTCCACAGCCGGTCAAACCTACAGAGCCAGTCAGAGATGACAAAGATGATGATGCTGCTTGGGAGAAAAAGAAGAGGGACTATGCTCCATTGGAGATGTCGTATACCCTCGAAAAAAAAGTGGCTTACCGCCAATAAAAAGTGCATGGCTTTCATAAAGAACACAATTGAGCACGCTATTGTGGGCTCAATTGTAGAGTGTGCTTCCGTAAGGGAGTTTCTTGAAAAGATAAAGAGCCAGTTCACTGGTTCTTCAAAGGTATATGCTACCCAGAGCAGCTGGTGACAGAAAAGTACACAGGAGGTGGACATGGCATAAGAGAGCACATCCTCAGGATGAGCAACATGGCAGCTAAGCTTAAGCCCATGGACGATGATTTGGAGCTCAAGCCTGCACTCCTTGTTCACCTAGTTATGGCTTCACTGTCAAAAGAGTTTGACACTTTTGTTGTCAACTACAACATGTCGCCTGAAAAATGGGACATTGAAAAGACAATAGCCATGTGTGTGCAAGAAGAGGAAAGACTTAAAACTTCACATGGTGGTTCACTGAACTATGTGAAGGATAACAAGAAAAAGAGCTACAATCCAAGTAGCAATGGTTCCCCTTCAAAGCCACATGGAAAAGCTCCCACGCATTATCACGTCAGCAGAAGTCTCTTCCAGTGGACAAAGATACATGTCTCCACTGTAAGAAGACTGGGCACTACAAGAAAGATTGCCCTGATTGGTTAAAGTCTATAATGGCAAAGAGAGGTAACGACATTGTTTCCTTTGTAAATGAATCCTTGTATACACAGTTTTCGAAATCTACTTGGTGGATTGACTCAGGTGCAACCGTTCATGTTGCAAATTCATTACAGGGATTCCATTCGACGCGGACTACGCAAAGAGGCGAAAGATGCATTGAAGTTGCAAATGGAGTTCAAGCAGACGTTGAAGCTGTCGGCGACATCTCCCTGGAGTTAGCTGATGGATTCACGATTCTGCTTAGAGATGTTTTATATGTTCCTTCATTATACAGAAACTTGATTAGTGTTTCATGTTTGGACAAAGATAATTATGAATGTTATTTTGGACATGGCAAGTGTGCCATATGGTGTAATAATACTCATGTGGGTGTTGCTTTACTTCACAATGAGCTTTATTTATTATCCCTACGTGAAAAAGTGTATTTTGTGTGTAAAGTGAATGAGCATGTTTCCGCGCCGGATAAAGAACAAAAGAAGAAAAAAAAGAACTCATGACTCATCGAAATTATGGCACCGTCGTTTGGGCCATATTTCGAGGGGAGAATAGAAAGTCTAGTTAAAAATGAAATTCTTCCTCCATTAGAGTTCTCAGACTTAGAACAATGCATAGATTGCATTAAAGGAAAGTACGTAAAACAAATCAAAAAGGGTGCAAACCGAAGTACAGCAACACTAGAAATCATTCACACTGACATTTGTGGACCATTCCCTGTGAAAAGTGTGGATGGCTATGACTCGTTCATAACATTCACAGATGATTACTCCCGATATGGTTATATTTATCCAATCAAAAAAAGTCTGAAGCGTTGGATAAATTTAAGATATTCAAAGCTGAAGTAGAAAATCAGCATGATAAAAGAATAAAGATAGTGAGATCTGACCGTGGAGGGGAGTACTACGGTCGGCACACTCCATATGGCCAAGTCCCTGGACCTTTTGCGAGGTTCTTACAGGAGACTGGCATAGTGGCCCAGTATACAATGCCGGGCGACCCTCAGCAAAATGGAGTAGCTGAAAGGCGTAACCGTACACTTATGGATATGGTGCGCAGTATGATGAGTTACTCCACCTTGCCATTGGGATTATGGATGGAGGCGCTTAAAACCGCCATTCACATTCTCAATAGAGTACCAAGCAAGTCGGTGCCCAAAACACCGTACGAGTTGTGGACAGGAAGAGTACCCTCTCTACAACACTTCAGGTGTGGGGGAGCCCAGCTAAGGCCAAAGTATTTAATCCAAATATTGCAAAGTTAGATCCCAAAACAGTCAGTTGCCACTTCATTGGCTATCCTGATAAATCAAAAGGTTTTCGTTTCTACTGTCCAGACAGATACACAAAGTTTGTAGAAACGAGACATGCAGTCTTCTTAGAGGACGAAATGATGAGGGGGAGCATGGTAGCTCGGAAAATTGATCTTGAGGAGAAGAGGGTGTGTGCACCTTTTCCGATGATTCAGGAGCCATTTTTCGCACTACCTGTTGTACCTGCACCGAAAATTCCTGAGGTTGAGGTGCAAGCACCTGTTGTAACTCCACCCGTGACAACTATGGGTGAAGATCCGGAACCTGTCCGTCAGGAGCCGACTGAACCCATTGTTGAGCATGAAAGGGAGGTGCAGCAGCCACTTCCAGAAAATGAGGCCCTTAGAAGGTCTAAAAGAGCTAAAAGATCAGCTATTTCTATGATTATAAAGTTTACAATACAGAATTAGTTCATATGGAAAGTGATCCCACTTCATATGAAGAAGCCATGAGAAGCCCTCACTCATCGAAGTGGTGGAGGCAATGGAAGAAGAGATGAAATCGATGAGTTCCAACGATGTTTGGGACTTAGAAGATATTCCTAAAGGAGCCAAAACAGTAGGCTGCAAATGGGTATACAAAACTAAGTATGACTCAAAAGGGAATGTAGAAAAGTATAAAGCACGACTTGTGGCAAAAGGATTTACACAAAGAGAAGGGGTAGATTACAATGAGACATTTTCACAGTCTCATGTAAGGATTCCTTCAGAATCATAATGGCACTAGTTGCACATTTTGATTTAGAGCTACATCAAATGGATGTAAAGACGGCATTTCTAAACGGGGATTTAAAAGAAAATGTTTACATGAAACAACCCAAGGGTTTTATCATGGAAGGCAAGGAAGATATGGGATGCCGCCTGAAGAAATCCATTTATGGATTAAAGCAAGCCTCTAGACAGTGGTATCTAAAGTTTAATGAGACAATTAAAAGTTTTGGATTTAAAGAGAATGTTGAGGATAACTGCATTTATACAAAGTTTAAAATGGGAAATATATTTTCCTAATCTTGTATGTGGATGATATCTTGCTTGCTAGCAGTGATGTTAGTCTACTACAAGAAACAAAGAAGTACTTATCCTCAAATTTTGATATGAAAGATCTTGGTGAAGCATCATATGTTTTGGGCATAGAAATTCACCGAGATAGGAAAAATGGATTTTAGGACTATCGCAGAAGGCATATTTTGAAAAGTTCTTAAAAAGTATAATATGCATAAGTGTAGTGCCACACCTGCACCTATAGTCAAGGGCGACAGTTTTGGGAAATTCCAATATCCCAAGAACCAGTACGAGATCGATAAAATGAAAGCAATACCATATGCTTCGGCCGTTGGAAGCTTACAGTATGCACAAGTGTGCACTCGCCCTGACTTAGCTTTTATCACCGGGGTACTCGGTAGATATCAAGAGAATCCAGGCATGGAGCACTGGACGATGGCAAAGAAAGCATTGCGCTATGTGCAAGGCACAAAGAACCTCATGCTAACATACAGAAGATCTGATTCCCTAGAGATAAGAGGGTATTCAGACGCAGATTTTGCGGGAGACAAAGATGATAGAAAATCCACGTCAGGATACGTGTTCACTCTCGCTGGAGGGGCTATTTCATGGAGAAGCTCCAAACAGTCAATAGTTGCATCGTCCACGATGTATGCAGAATTTATAGCAGCTTATGAGGCCACAGGGCAGGTGATATGGTTAAATAAATTTATACCCGACTTGAAAGTGGTAGATTGTATTGACAAACCACTAAAGATGTACTGTGACAACCAGCCCGCAGTATTCTATGCTCACAACAACAAGTCGAGTAATGCTACCAAACGAATAGAGATAAAGTATTATGTTGTGAAAGATAAAATCAGGATCAAACTATAAGTCTCGAGCATATAAGGACAAAGGATATGCTTGCGGATCCGCTTACGAAAGGCTTACCACCCAGTGTGTTCATGGAACACGTAGCCGGCATGGGTTTAATGGAAAGCCTATGATTCCTGGATCATAAGAGGCCCAAAAGGAACAGAAATTGTTTCAAAACAGAGAGGTGTGTTGTAGCTAGCTGTTTGATTCTATCGGCAACTGAGCTGTGACGATGAAACATGCTCTATGTATCGATCTATGATGAAAAGAGTAAAGTAAAAGTACATGGTTAAAAGTAAAAGTTGAGATCAAGGGGAGAATGTTAGATTGATCTCCAACGGTGCGTCCAACGACTGCATCGCACCCACGATCCATGCGCCCTGATCGGGGGCAATCAACCGATACAGGGTTGCGGGCCCCTGTGACGAGCGCTATATAAAGGGTGGGGGCCGGCGGCACACATCACGAGGTTCGACTGCGACGCCGCACACCCCACCAACACTCCCTACCGATCTAGGGTTAGCGCTAGGCTCACGGGAAGCACCGCCTCCGCCCTCTCTCACCACCGCCGCCGTCGCCGTCCACCATGGACGGCACCAGCTCGGGCTCTTCGAGCCAAGACAAGGTGAACTCCCTTCCCATCTCTATGTCCTCTCTCTCCCCATCATGAAATAGATCGAATCCAAAAGGTTCACCGAATTGATTCTAGCCTAGATGATCCTACGGGTTCAACACAGATCCGTACATGTTTTTGTACAAAAATTTATAACCTTCTAGTTTTTGGCCCGAGGCTTCGCTGAAACCTGGCTCCGCCACTGACAGGGAGGCACATGATTACAAACAAAGCGACTAAAATTCCACCTGTGATCACCACGAACAAACAAAGGGAGAAAAAGCAATCAAGCGACAGGAATCCTGAAAGGAAAACTAAGAAGCACACGTTAGCTATAGCATAGCAGGAATTAAATACTATCACTCACCAGCACGCCAGGAACACAATTCTTGTGCGACCTTTTTCGCCTTGTTGAGGTCATATATATATTCATGTTTTGTCGATCTGAGATGACAGAAGAAGATGAACACATTGCGCCAGTAAGGGAGAAAAATAATCGAAGGCGGGCTATACCGGGATGATGGATTTCTCAGACGCAGTGCCGTGGTGGGATGAGTGGCAACTGCTCGTTCTGGTGCTCGGCAGCCTCTTCGTCCAGTTCATGCTCTTCCTCTCCGCGATGGTGCGCAGGTGTGCTCTTCCACCTTTACTCAGACTCCTCATCTGGCTCGCCTACCTAGGCGGGGATGCACTGGCGATATACGCCCTGGCCACCCTCTTCAACTGCCAAAATTAGGGCCACCAGCAGCAGCACCATGGGAGTGGCCTCGAGGTGCTATGGGCACATGTACTCCTCATCCACCTTGGGGGCCAACGCATGATGACCGCCTACAGCATCGAAGACAACGAGCTGTGGACGCGACGCGCCATCTCGTGGTGTCTCAGGTCGCGGTCACCCTCTATGTCTTCTGTGGGTCCTGGTCTGTGTAAAAGCGGCTGCTACAGGCCGCGATTTTGTTGTTCATTGTTGGGATCATGAGATCCTGCGAGAAACAATGGGGTCTCAGGATTGTTAGTGTGAACAGCATAGTCGACTCTTTCTTGCTATCCACGCGAAAGGAAGAAGGGTTCTTCGCACTCTGCTGCCGGGTGATGTGTGATTTCTCATTTTGCTGGTCAAAATATGGACACACACCTAGAGAGGAAGAAGAAGACGAAGAGAAAGACATGACATTCGAACAATTTGTACAAGAAGCAAGAAAGAATTTGTCAGACTTAGCCACTGATCAAGAGCAAGCGGAAACCTTGGAAACAAGTATGTTGCTACAATCAGTTATCTTGAAGCTACTGGTAGACATATCACCTCCATACTCTAGACGCATAAAGGCTCTACAACTTCTAATGGCTCTTGATTTTCTACATGCAAATAGTTTGTCGACGAAGACACTCCATATGCCATTTCTGTTACTCTACACAAAGCTACCTACAATACTGAGTTGTGGCTATGGCTTTTGTTTGCATTTCTGCCTTCCGTTCCTCACACACTAGTAGAAAAACCACCTTTGTCCAGAGCCGAACCAGCCATTAATCCCGGTTCAATGAAAAATCGGGACCAATGCCTGGCACTGGTCCCGGTTCGAGCTGCCAGGGCATTGGTCCCGGTTCGGTTGGGGACATTGGTCCCGGTTCGTGGCACGAACCGGGACCAAAGCTCCAGATCGGACACGTGGCGTGCCGCGGAGCTTTGGTCCCGGTTCGTGCCGAACCGGGACTAATACCCCTCCCCTGCCTATATATAACCCACCCCCCTCTTCTCTCCTCTGTTTTTTTTCTTGGATTGGTGGGAAGTGGGTGCTAGTTTTTTTTCCTTTGCCACGCACAAGATGTGTTCGATGAAATGCCCGACCCACACTTAAGTTCACACAAAATGATATCCTCGACCGAGGTTAGCAACTTTATCCTTTTCATCTGTAATTGATACAGAAATATTGCATGTGTCGATGTACGGTGGTCATTTCACTATTCAAGATGTTATTGTAATGGTATTTGATAAACTTAATTATATGATGCAGATGGATGCACGGATGCGATGGATGTACGGCGAACGACGCAGTTCCGAGTTTATTGCAGGCCTGCATAAATTTCTCGAAGTGGCTGAGGCAAACAAAGTGGATAATTTTATGCCTTGTCCATGTGAGAAGTGTCGGAACGTCAGGGAGTACTCTAACCCGAAAACCATTCAAGACCACGTGCTTCGGAGAGGTTTCATGCCCAGCTATAATTGTTGGACCAAGCACGGAGAAAGAGGGGTTAGGATGGAAGACAATGAAGAAGAGGAGGATGATGACAACTATCCTATGTTCCCTGAGGAATGCGGTGATACTGTAATGGAAGACGTTGAAGAAGAAGGAGGTGAACATCGGGCATCAGATGAGCCCGCTGATGGTCTTGGTGGGGTCATTTCTGATGCAAAGCGAGAATGCGATACAGAAAAGGAGAAGCTAAAGTTGGAGGCCATGCTAGAGGATCACAAAAAGTTGCTGTACCCAAATTGCGAAGATGGCAGCACAAAGCTCGGTACCACACTGGAACTGCTGAAATGGAAGGCAGAGACTGGTTGTTCTGACAAGGGATTTGAGAAGTTACTGAAAATAATGAAGCCGAAGCTTCCAAAGGATAACGAATTGCCCGAGACTACATACGAAGCAAAGAAGGCTATCTGCCCTCTAGGATTAGATGTGCAGAAGATACATGCATGCATTAATGACTGCATCCTGTACCGCGGTGAGGAGTACGAGAATATGGATAAATGCCCGGTATGCAATGCACTGCGGTACAAGATCAGACAAGATGACCCTGGTGATGTTGAGGGCGATGACGAGCCCCCCGGAAGAGGGTTCCTGCTAAGGTGATGTGGTATGCTCCTATAATACCACGGTTGAAACGTCTGTTCAGAAACAAAGAGCATGCCAGGTTGTTGCGATGGCACAAAGAAGAGCGTAAGAAAGACGGGAAGTTGAGACACCCCGCCGATGGGTCCCAGTGGAGAAAAATCGACAGAGAGTTCCCGACATTTTCAGATGACGCAAGGAACTTAAGATTTGGTCTAAGTACAGATGGCTTTAATCCTTTTGGGGAGCAGAGCTCCAGTCATAGCACTTGGCCCGTGACTCTATGTATCTACAACCTTCCTCCTTGGTTGTGCATGAAGCGGAAGTTCATTATGATGCCAGTGCTCATCCAAGGCCCGAAGCAACCCGGCAACGACATTGATGTGTACCTAAGGCCATTAGTTGATGAACTTTTGCAGTTGTGGTCCGAACCAGGTGTACGTGTGTGGGATGAGCACAAACAACAGGAATTTGACCTACGAGCGTTGTTGTTCGTAACCATCAATGATTGGCCTGCTCTTAGTAACATTTCAGGACAGTCAAACAAGGGATACAATGCATGCACGCACTGTTTAGATAAGACTGAAAGTATACATTTGGGAAACAAGAACGTGTACCTGGGGCATCGTCGATTTCTTCCGAACAGTCATGCCGTAAGAAAGAAAGGCAAGCATTTCAACGGTGAGGCAGATCGCCGGAAGAAGCCTAACCTCCCTGATGGTGATGTTATATATGACATGGTCAAGGATTTAGAAGTAATCTTTGGAAAGGGTCCTGGCAGTCTATCTGTTCCGAATGACGCTGACAACCACGTACCCATATGGAAGAAGAAATCTATATTTTGGGAGCTACCCTATTGGAAAGTCCTAGAGGTCCGGTCTTCAATCGACGTGATGCACGTGACGAAGAATCTTTGCGTGAACCTGCTAGGCTTCCTGGGCGTGTATGGGAAGACAAAAGATACACCAGAAGCACGGGAGGACCAGCAACGTATGAAAGACCCATACAACAAGCAGACGGATAAAGGGCGTCAATACTTAAGCAGCTACGCTCTTACCAAAGCAGAGAAGGAAATCTTTTTTGAATGCCTGAGCAGTATCAAGGTCCCGGCTGGCTTCTCGTCAAATATAAAGGGAATAATAAATATGGCAGAGAAAAAATTCCAGAACCTGAAGTCTCATGATTGCCACGTGATTATGACGCAGTTGCTTCCGGTTGCATTGAGGGGGCTTCTACCGGAAAATGTTCGAGTACCCATTGTGAAGCTATGTGCATTCCTCAATGCAATATCTCAGAAGGTCATCGATCCAGTAACTCTACCAAGTTTACAGAAGGCTGTGGTCCAATGTCTTGTCAGCTTCGAGTTGGTGTTCCCCCCATCATTCTTCAATATTATGACGCATCTCCTGGTTCACCTAGTCGACGAGATTGCCATTCTCGGTCCTGTATTTCTACACAATATGTTCCCCTTCGAGAGGTTCATGGGAGTCTTGAAGAAATATGTTCATAACCGTGCTAGGCCAGAAGGAAGCATCTCAAAGGGCTATGGAACAGAGGAGGTCATTGAGTTCTGTGTTGACTTTATTCCTGACCTTAAGCCGATTGGTGTTCCTGAATCGCGGCATGAGGGGAGACTGAGTGGAAAAGGCACGCTAGGAAAGAAAGCACTGATATGTAGGGACGGGCATTCTTTAACTCAAGCACACTACACAGTTCTACAAAGTTCCACCTTCGTGGCTCCGTATATCGAGGAACACAAGAATTATGTACGCTCCAAGAACCCGGGGGAGGCTGACTCCTGGATTAAAGAAAAACACATGGAGACTTTCGGCAGTTGGTTGCGATTACAGCTCATGAATGACACCACTGTCGGAGATCAGCTCTACTTGTTGGCCGCGTCACCATCTTCGACTGTATTGAATTTCCAAGGGTACGAGATAAATGGGAATACATTTTACACGATCGCCCAAGATAAAAAGAGCACCAACCAAAACAGTGGTGTCCGCTTTGATGCAACAGACGAGAATGGGCAAAAGGACACATACTATGGTTACATAGAGGAGATATGGGAACTTGACTATGGACCTACTTTTAAGGTCCCTTTGTTTCGGTGCAGTTGGGTCAACATGAATGGAGAAGGGATAAAGGTAGACCAGCTGTACGGAATGACAACAGTGGATCTCAAGAATCTTGGTTGTTACAGGAACGAACCATTCGTCCTAGCCAATGATGTGGCTCAGGTTTTCTATGTGAAGGACATGTCCTCCAGACCGAAAAAAAGAAAAAAATAAGCAAACGAATACATCAGACGATGAGCCAAAGCGTCACATAGTTCTTTCAGGGAAAAGAAACATCGTGGGAGTCGAGGACAAGACAGACATGTCAGCAGATTATGATAAGTTTGATGAAATTCCGCCCTTCACAGTGAAAACTGACCCAAGCATCCCGTTAAATAATGAAGATGCTCCATGGTTACGGCCGAAGCGATCATAGGCCAGGGACATACGCGAAGAAGGGTTCATGGCATTTATGTAAATCAATGTAATGTATTAAACCTTTATGTGATGTGTAGTAATGTATTAAACCTTTATGTGGTGAAAACCATAATACATAGCTCGGGTCCATTTTTATTTAACCATAATACATCACGAATAATATCACTAACTTTTGTCGGGTCCTAAGCCACGGGGTGCTGAGCGGCCGGCGCTGCGCACCCAAAGAGCAGGAACCATCACAGGGTCAATACTCACGTGAGAAGGATCCCTATGAAGAACCATCCACCAATCGGGACATCGTCGCCGAGATCTGAAAAAATGAGTGGGGAATTTGATCAAACACCTAGGTAGGGGAGGGAGAGGGCAGCACCTTGGTAAAAACACGCCCAAAACACACGGTTTCCCCGTCATACAGCCCAACGGTGGCTCGTGAGTGACTGCATATCAAATGCACCGTTGGGCTGTATGACGGGAATCCGAATGCTTTGTATACCAAAATGCTTTGTAGATAGAACAAAACATACGGTTTCCCCTGCATCCGTCAGCCCACCGGTGGCTCGTGAGACGGCAAATCGGCCTTCGATCCAAACAGCGGCAAGACGTCTCTGATGATCTGCAACCGTCCTAACAAGTGTTGGAGATGTTGCTAATCATCAGAGATCCTTGCCGCTGCTTGGATCCGACCGAGGGGAGGGTTCACCTTCAGCCTCCGCTCTAGGAACTCCTGCCTCTCAGAAATCTTGCTCTCTGCTACCCGTGTACTGCCAAAATGAACTACAATGAGTAGACACTGAGTGCTGAACATGTCCGGAGGGGGGCTATATATAGGGTACGTGTGCTTCTTTAGTCCCGGTTGGTAACACCAACCGGGTCATGTGGCTCACGAAGTGGTCGTGATACTGCTGATCCAACAGCTCACAATCCCTCAAAAGAAACACACCCCTGATCCAACGTCTCACAAGCGCTTGAAAGAAACACACGATCCGTGTGCTTCTTTAGTCCCGGTTGGTAACACCAACCGGGACTAAAGGCGGGCTTTGCGGTCACGACACGTGTCCTCCCTCAGCCTGCCCTGGGCACGTGTCCTCCCCCAGCGCTGCCCTGGAGGTCTTATATATTGTCGCCGACGGGGTAAACCCTAATCCACCATTCCTAGCCACGAACGCATCGTCTCCATGAGATGATCCGCCACGCCCGCCGCAGCGCCTTATGGATCGGCGTGAGAGGACGGCCCGCCTCCTTCGAACTTCAACGAGGCCGGCCGTCGGCTGTGGTGGAGCGGCCGGACTCTCCAGAGCGTCATGAACAACATCACGGCCGGCGATAACCCCCGCCTACGCTACCCTCACTTCCAGTCCAGGCGAGCGCCTACCGACGACAGCGACGACGACGGCGGCGACTACGACGACTACGAGGACGAGTATTATAGGCATAGGCAGGAGTATGACTAACCTATGGCTCGTCTATGTACCCAAGATTGTTGTCATTAACTACTTCTGGTCTAGCTAAGACGACGATCGTGTAAAATGTATTCTTTATCTCTGCATTTCCAAGTCTATGAAGAAGTTTTTTGTAAACTATGTCAAAACTCAAGTTTATGAATTATCCTACGAACTAGTACACATGAAAGTACTCCATGCCAAAGGATTTCATTTTTTGAGTATTTTTCACTTTCTTTGACTTTTTTAAAAAACGGTCAAAATGGCCGCCGTTACTATTCATTGTAACGGGTCGAATTATAAAAACTATCGACGGTTCTGTGATATAACCACTACTTGTGCACCTTAAAATCATTTTTGAAAAAATTCAGAGCAAACTATCACACACTTGTAGTTCAAATTTGAATTACTTTCGAAAAATAGGCATAAAGTCGTTTAAGTAGGCGAAATTAGCTAGAAACCAAGAAAATTACCATATTTGCGGAGTATCCATAAAATATGGTCTACTTTGTGTGATAATTGGATGGGTGCCATTTTGCACCATATTTGTTGTACTTGCTTCACAAAAAAAGTCATTTAGATAAGTAATTTGAAAACATAGAAAATGGTTTTGGATTATTTATTCAAATTTAAACACTTTTCATGTTGAAAGTCTTTTCAGATTCAAAACCATTTGAAATTCATATTCAAACACCTAAATAAGAAAAAAAAAAGGCGGGAAACAACATTCAGTACTGAAAAGTTTGAAATAATTTTGAAAAAAGACTCATTGGTCCCAGTTTATACGAAGAACCGGGACCAATGAGTCCATGGACGCGCCACGCGATCTGGCATTAACTGACACACTCATTGGTCCCGGTTGCGGGTAAGAACCGGGACCAAAGAGGCATTGGTCCCGGTTCTTGGCAGCAACCGGGACCAATGACCCCTGGTATAACTGCCCTGGCCCTTTCTTCTTCCCCATTCACCCAAATCGACTAAGGCCGGAGAAGCGCGACGCGGAGCGAAACGACGCCGGCAGGCTGCCCGACCTCCGCACCGCGCCCCACGCCGCACCCCGCCGCCGCCGTCGACGTCCGCCGCGCCGCCTCCACGCGCCACCTCTCCTCCACGCGCCACCTCCACGCCAGCCTCCACGCGCCGGCCTCCTCCACGTACGCGCCGCCCTAGCTCCTCCGCCACGCGCGGCCCCACGCGCCGCCACATGCCCGCGCCGCGCCGCCCGTCCGTGCAGCCTCCACGCGCTGTGCCCTCCACCTCCGCCATCGCCGGCCTCCGGCCACCTCCGCCACCGCCTCGGCCTACACGCACATTTGAGGATTTTTTTTTTATTCTTAGTAAAGATTAAATTTTGTTTAGCTTATTATTGTTTAGGTTATTATAGGTTATCAATTTTTAGTGTAGCAATTTTGAAAGTTAGCAATTTTGAAAGTTTAGCAATTTTGAAACTTAGCAATTTTGTTTAGATTATTTTAGGTTATTATTAGTGTAGCAATGTTGTTAGAAATATTGCTAAGTCATTTAGATAACATAGTAAAGTTTGAAATATTGCAAAGTTTGAAATATTGCTAAGTTAGAAATATTCCTAAGTTTGAAATATTGCTAAGTTAGAAAATTTTAGTAGCAAAGTTTGAAAATTTAGTGTATAAGAAAATTATTTTATTAGTGTATAAGAAAATTTAGCAAAGTTTGAAAATTTATCAAAGCAATGTTATTTTTAGTTGCAATGAAATTTAAAGTTGTTTGCTATGAATTAAAAATTCGCAGTGACATTGCAGTGCGGCAGTACGTGAAGAGCCCGAAGCCGGCCGCGCCCTCCACGCCGGCCAGGCCCCTCCACGCCATCCGCGCCCTCCACGCCAGCCACGTCCTCCACGCCGGCCGCACCCGGCCTCCACGCCCCCGCTTGCGCCGCCCCCTCTCGGTGAGGGTTTAGAAGAAATTGCAATTTTTTAAATGTATGAATATATGAATGTATGAATGTATGAATTAAAGGATTTTTTTGCTTAGGTTTAGAAATTCAAACACTTAGGATTTTTTGTGTTAGGGAAAAAAATTTGTTCCGACCTTACGAGTTTACGATACGAGTTTGTGGGTAGATGTATATTGACATATGGAACAAGTTACCCAACTAAAGTTTTGTGCACTGTTCTTAATTTGCATAAACTATGGAATGAGACGAAAATCAGGAAAACATCCTCGAGGATATAATCCGCGGCCGGAAGATGTTGGCGATGTCACCTCGCAGTTTCTGAACAACTCGGTGAGGGAGATGAGTCTCTCAACCGAAGAGACGGCTCCGGTGAGGTATAACCCGACGACTGGGGTGAGGGAGAAGTCGGCGAGGGAGAAGCCGACGAGGGAGAAGCCGAAGGCTCCAGTGGAACATTAAATGTTGCAAACTCCGGCGAGGTGCATATACATATATTAATGAAGCCGAAGATTGTATTAATTAAGCCTCTGCTGTCTATATACATATATTAACGCTCTTTCTTTTAGCCCTCCGGATCGAGCAAATCTTCTGTAAGGACAAAACGAGGCCCAGCCAAAAAGTTGGGCGACCAAGAAAGGTACAGGATCGAAAAAGTCACTGAAGACGGCACACCAACTGCTCCCCTGATGTTAAAAATAAAATGGTAAAGCAATGCGGAGTTCTTGTTAGGGACTACATCCCGATCACCGTTCGAGAATGGCATCAGCCAAAGGAGGGAGGAGTAAGATATGTCGGCGAGGTGGGCAAAAAAAGACTTTGGAGAAAGCTCATGCTTAATTTCACCCTGCCGGCGCCAGAGGTGGATCCAGATGAGGAGGATCCAAATGAGGCAGAAAAGATTGCCCGGCAAAACATGGAGCAAAAAGTCAAGGACTGGGCTCTTAAGAAGATGGCCGAGCTATTCAAGAACTGGAAGAAAAGATTGAACACCGAGTTTGTCGAGAAAAATAAGAATCCGGACTTCGATAAAGGGTATGAGAAGATAAGGGACGACGGGAAGAATTTGTGGCGTACAAGAAATCGGAGGAAGCTCAGGAAAAGTCTGCAAAAAATAAGGCAAATGTTGCTAAAAAGATCTACCACCATACTATGGGGCCTGGTGGCTACGCCTTTAGCATGCCTAAGTGGGAGAAACTTGAGGCGGACCTGCTGGCTAAAGGGATCACTCCAGAGCCACTCGCATGGATCGAACGGGCAAGAAATTGGTTTTACGGGCATGGGGGCACGTTGGACGCAGAGGGAAGTGCATATATAACAGAAGACACAAAGATAAGCCCCTACTACCCATCAAAGGCATTAGAAATGCAGTAAAGGATGTTGCAGAGGGACGGTTCATTCCGATAGAGAGGATGACGAGCTCACACGCGCCCTTGGGAATGAGGAAGACGACGGACGAACACGAGGCGTACCAGGCTCCAAGCCCAAGACAATTGCGATTCCCGAGCACAGGAAGAAATTTCCCGATAGAAGCCATCAGAGGAGAAAGGAAAGGGAGGCAATGGAAGCACGCGCTGCTGCAGACCGGCTGCGTAATATAGAAGAAGAATTAAAGCGGCAGAAGGATCAAATTGCCGCACTTAACCAGCAAGGTACTAGCGGCCAATCTCAGCGGCACATGGTAGAAGCTGCATGCGATGGTACCGGCGGCCCATCGAATCAGAAAAGCAGTGTGGCTTCCACGGAGCTCCAGGATGGTACTGATGATGCACTGATGGTGGCTCCTCTTCGTCGCTACCTAGTGGATGATATCACGGAGAGCACACCTTGTGAGCTACATGTGAAAGTTTTTAACTTAACCATGAAGGTGGCGGTCGGCTATGCCGTACCAATTGGACCTAATCCAACTTACCATTTCTCTCCGGTTCCACATGGCTACGCTGTTGTCGGGGTGGATGAAGTGATGAAAGATTTGAGGAGCTGAAGCTCGAACACCCTACAGGTGAAGATGGGGAGGTGCTTGAACTTGGAGAAGCCAAGAAAGGGACCATTCTATGGCCAAAGGAATTCATCGTACTTCCAAACTGGCAGCCAAGGCCATCGACTCCTCACCAGTCTCCAGCGCAACAGCCATCTTCACCGCCTCAGCATTCTCCAGCACAACAGTCCTCTTCACCGCCTCACCAGTCTCCAGCGCAGCCGTCTCCACCGCCGCGTCAGCCGTCTCCGCCGCCGCCTCAGCAGTCTCCGCCCACCGCTGGTACTATGAGGGGTAAGCGATCACCGAAACGTAAAAGGTCGCCCCTCCCAAAAGTACCTCATAAGAATCTTCCCATGAGACCTTATGACCGTACGGTGGAGGAAAATGCCGCGGTCGTAAATGCCCAACATCAAGAGTGGTTGGCTAGCCTGAAGAAGCCGAAAGCGGCAGAGTTCCCCTCCACCCCAGCAGAAAAAGCCGCCGTCTTCAAAATGCTGAAGACCCTTGAACAACCCCTGCCAAGGCTGACACCAGACTATGACCGCCAGATTCGCAAGTCGGTTCAGGCAAATAAGGAGCGGTCGAAGAGTAGTAGTGCAAGCGGAAATCAGTTCCTCGGCTCGGAGAACAGAAAAACCAGTCGTGCCCCCCACTCAAAGTGTTTTCCAATACCGCCGAGGGGTCGAGCACAGGTGATGTCGCTATCGATCCTGAGTTTGTTGCAATATACGGAGAAGCGGCCGCTGCTCATGGCATGTCTATTCCGGACTACTTAGCGCAATTACAAGAGTTCCAGGAAGTAGCATTCCAATACCAGTACGGGAATAGTCTCGTCAAACCTGAGCTAGTCAACGGTCTACCAACAAAAATGCGCAGATTGCATAAGTGGTACATGCGAGCCTGTGAGGAAGGGGCAAACTGGATTTACGTGGCCTATAGAAACGAGCATTACGGGCATGGAAATGGCGTGGTAATGATTGAATTTCCTAAATTATTTCAGTTATACCAACAAGATGACATCGACAAAGCTATCCTCAGTGCCTATTGTCTGTAAGTATTATTTCTGTAATTAAGTCTCTAGCTAGCTCAGCTCGTTCATTGCATGTATAATCTTACTCATCACTATATTAATTATGCAGAATGAAGATTCTCCAATGCAAAAGAGGACAAATCTATGACATTGGGTTCATTGACCCATACTACATTCATCAAGTATCTCTCAAACGTCATTACAACGACACAGAGGATAACTTGGTAAGGGCATTAAGGTTTAACGAAACCAAAAGGGAAATACTATTTCCTTACAACTACGGTGAGTGTTACTGTCTTGTACACATTCTATTTCGCTTACTCGATGTTAAGTGTATAATTGATGACTTATGCGTGCGCAGCTTCCACTTTATTCTGCTAATCATTAAACCTGACAAAGGAGTAGTACTTGTCATGGACTCGAAACGTAAACCCCTTGAGGAGTGGGCGGACATGCAGGAATGCCTCCAAGGGTAATTTCAATCATTATGGCACTATATCGGCAACTTTCCATTCATTCCCTGGTAGCAAGAAATTAATATATAACTCCTTTATTCATTTTCTTTGCCGGACAGGGCTTGTGAAAGGACATTTTGTGATCTCTTAGTTTTGTGTGTTAGTTAACAACACTTTGGATGTTTTAATCTGGTGCTAAGTGATGCAGGTTTTATTGTATACAACATGTGCATCATCACCAAAAAGTGAAAAGAGTTTCTGAAGCTGTTGAATTGTTGCTCAGCCCTGTGGGGGCCGGAGTTTCCGGCCCCAAGACCGGAGTTTCCGGTCTGTGGTCTTTTCCTCGAAGGAGCAGCAAAGCTGCTGATTGTTGCTCAGCCCCTGGTGGGGCGGAGTTTCCGGCCCCAAGGCCGGAGTTTCCGCCCCTGGCCAAACTTTCCGGCCCCAGTGCACCGGAGTTTTGGCCCAGTCTCAGCTGTGAAGAAGTTGCTCAGCTCCTGGTGTGGGGCGGAGTTTCCGGTCCCTGTTGGCCGGAGTTTCCGCCCCAGGCCGGAGTTTCCGGTCACTAGGACCGGAGTCTCCGGTGTGATTCTTCTCTGCAACGGCTACTTTTCTGGGAGGGGTATATATACCCCTCCATCTACCTCCAGCCAGCTAGCTCGACCAGAATCAAGATCCCCATTGTTGCAAGCTCAAGAATCACTAGATCTCCCAATCCCTCCACCCAAACTGTTGATCTTTGGAGGATTGAAGGAGAAGGCCCCGATCTACATCTTCACCGAGCCGTTTGTCATTTCCCCCTCATTCACTTGAGGGACCATTGCTAGGGTTTCCACTAGGAAAACCTAGCCCCCTATTGTACTCACTTGATTGTCTTTGTGACAGATTGTAGCTGTTTGGGAGCCCCCAATCCTTTGTGGGTTGTGCCCCAAGTCGTTGTTGTAAAGGCTCCGGACTCCGCCTCGAAGGTTTCCGATAGTTGAAGTGAACCAAACCTTTGTGGTGCGGTTCACCGGAGAAGAGGGTGAGGCCTTTGTGGCCGTTGAACCATTGTGTTGGTTCACACCTCTCCAACGAGACGTACTCCCCTAAAAAGGAGGAACTCGGGATTACATCCGTGTCTCCGCGTGCTTTGACTTCGGTTACCTCTATCCTTGTTTACCGCCTTATTATATCGTGCTTAGTTGCTAGCTTGTCATATAGGTAAATTCACCGTAGTTGCATATCTAGAGAATTTACCTTTTGTGTCAAGCCTAAATTGAAAAAGACTAAATTGGAGTAGCACCTATTCACCCCCCCCCCCTCTAGGTGTCATACCGATCCTTTCAATTGGTATCAGAGCTAGGCTCTCTTGTTTTGGGCTTAACCGCCTAAGAGAAGTATGACACAAAGTGAGGATGAGGCCGATCTTGCCAAGGCCAAAGAGACCATGGCATCCATGGCCGATATCAAATCGTTGGAAACAACATTGACATCGTCCATGAATGACATGAATGTCAAATTTGTGAGTTGCGTGACATGCTCATGAAACTCACAAATGCCAAGGTTTCGGAAACCATCCCACTAGAGGGTATCTCTAACTCCGATGAAGGTGATTCCGAGGAGGGTAAAAAGAAAAATGAGAAGGGGTGGAAACCACTCCGGATCTAAACCAACTCCTCCTCCTCCTACCAAGCATGAAGATGGGAAGGAAGAGTACCATAACGTTCCGGGATGGTACCCTATCGACCCACCTATCACCACCCGCATAAACCCCATTGGTCCTCCACCTAAGCTTAATGCATTAGCCTTTGCTAGTTGGCAACGCTCAATGAATCTCATATTAACAGTGCCTCTATCGAGCTTTGGAGGATCATTGAAGAAGGGTACAAGGTTGCGGATCCAAGCAATGTGACAAGAAGAGAATTTGCCGAAAAGCAACTCAATGCCTCCGCACTCCATATGATTGAACTTTCAGTGGTGAAAGTGACAAGCATTATGTTCTCAATGCCCCACCGCCAAAGAAGCTTGGAATTGTCTTGAGGTTGCATTTCTTGGGAATGAAAGCATGAAGAGAAACCGATATGAGTCTTTGAGCAATGATGCCGAAGGCTTCTACATGTTTGACAATGAGACTCATGAAGACATGTATGGAAGACTCAAGACTCTTGCAAAGGCCTTCTTTGATGTGGGGGCAACCTATGTGGATGATGCTTATGTCAAGAGGAAGTATGTGAATGCTCTCTTGCCTTCCGAGCCCATCGAGGTGAAGGCCATTCAAGGAAGACACAACTACAACGAAATGACATCCAATGAAGTTATGCAAGAAGTGCAAGCCTCCAAGGTTGCCACCAAGAATGCCGAAGATACCGTGCTAGGGCCATGGGGATGAAACAAGGCCCCTCACTTGCTTTGAAGGCCAAGGTGGTATGTCTTGATGAGGTTGAAGCGTGCCCAAGCAACATTGCTCCAAATGATCTTGAACCGGCTCTAAATGGTCATATAGCTCTTGCCACAAGAGAGTTTTGGCAAGACCCGGCAAAAGCTAAAGCCAAGGTTGATAAGAGAACAACTCAAGTGGGAAGAAAGAGCTAGCCTCAAAGTGGAAGACGTGCTACAATTGTCATGACAAGAACCACTACATAAGAGAGTGTCCTTATGAGAACCGAGAGCAAAATGGTGGGAAGCTCATCCCCAAGGACCATTCAAAGTTGATCCAAAAGAAGCCCGCAAGACCAAGGAAGCCTTTCTTCAAGAAGGCACCAAGAATTGTGTTGGTGGCACAAGAAGAATATGCCACAAGTGATTCCGAAGATGAAGATGCACCTACTAAAGAGGTAGCCGCATTGGCTATTGTATCAACTTCATCATCTTCTCTCTTTGAATCCCCCAATGAGAACTTCTCCACCAACAATGCTCGTTGCCTCATGGCTAATGTCACCGAGGACTATGCTTCCGGTGGATCTAAATGGGTGGTTGATAGTGGATGCACTAGTCATATGACCGGAAGCAAGGAGATTATGACGGACTTGAGACCAAATCTAGATTATACAATAACCGTCTCTTATGGTGATAATTCAAAAGCTGAGGTAAAGAGTCTCGGCAAGGTGGTAGTTGCAAGGGATATCACCCTTGTAAATGTCATGCTTGTTGAGTCTCTAGGTTACAATCTTATGTCCGTTCGTGCTCTTAATAAGATGAACTTTGATGTCCATTTTACTATTGATATGGTGGTACTCTTGAGGAGCAAGACTCTAAAGGTCATGTTCGTTGGGTATGTTGAAAATGAGTTGTTTGTGGTAGACTTTTCGGGGTCTACCAACACTCAAGCAATATGCCTATTCGGAAAGGCCGACGTGGGGTGGTTGTGGCATCGCCGCTTGTCCCATGTCAACATGAGAACTTTGCAAAGTCTTCACAAGGGTGGCCACATTCTTGGACTAAAAGAGGATGTTTCTTTTTCTAGAGATCGTCTTTGTAGGGCTTGTGTTGAAGGAAAGATGCATGATTCTCCCCATCCGGGCAAGACCATTATTTCATCAACGAGGATTTTGGAACTTCTTCATGTTGATCTCTTTGGTGCCGTGCCTCAACCTAGTCTTGGTGGGAAGAAATATTGTTTGGTGATTGTTGATGACTATTCAAGATTTACTTGGGTTTATTTCTTCAAGACGAAGGATGAAACCCAACAAACCATCATCGACTTTTCCAATATTGTTCAACGCCAATACAATGTCCCTATTTTGGTCATTAGGAGTGATAATGGCTCCGAGTTCAAGAACTACACCTTAAATGAGTTTCTTAGTGAAGAGGGGATTCGTCATCAATATTCCGCTGCATATACCCCTCAACAAAATGGTGTAGCCGAAAGGAAGAACCGGACTCTCATGGATATGGCAAGGTCTATGTTGGCGGAGTTTAAGTCTCCGCTATTCTTATGGGCCGAGGCTATCTCCACGGCGTGTCACTCATCTAACCGGTTATTCTTTCGTGTTGGCAAGAAGTTTACATCTTATGAGATGCTCACCGGCAACAAGCCCAATGTCTCCTACTACCGAGTTTTGGTTGTAAGTGTTTCTATAAGAACAAAAGTGTTCGTTTGTCTAAATTTGAATCTAAAGCTTTAGAGGGTGTTTTTGTTGGTACGGTGCCGAATCTCACACCTATAGAGTCTATGACAAGACCGTTGGGAAAGTCATAGAATCTTGTGATGTGAGGTTCGATGAGAATGACGGCTCCCAAGTGGCGCAATTTCATGTTTGTGATGTAGATAATGAGGAACCTCAAGAAGCAATAAGAAGAATGGGGGTTGGTTTCCATCGCCCCATTGAAATCCATCATGAGCCTCCTCAAGCAAGTCCTAGCTCCACTCATGTGGAGACTCCATCATCACAAGTTGAAGTTGCACCTTCTATGGAAGCAAATGATGCACCTACCCAAGAACAAGTTCAAGGCCCTCCTCAAGTTGACCAAGTGGCTATTCAAGAACCAAGTTCTCCTATTGTCAACACTAGCCAAGGTCAAGACCAAGATCAACCCTCTCCTTCCTTTGTTGAAGATGAGCTTCAAGATGATCAAGGTCAACACTCCGGTCAAGACGGGGACTCAAATGATCAAGATGATCAAGCGAAATTCCTCGCATCAATGAGGATATCGAAACCCGTCGTATAGCAAGAGTCAAAAAGGATTGGAGAAGAAAGAGTCTTCATCTAGAAAATCATTGTTAATGTCAAGAACAAGGTCACCACAAGAAAACAATTGGCAAATTTCAATGAACATCAAGCCCACATCTCTATGGTGGAACCAAAGAAAGTCTTTGAAGCTCTTGAAGATCCGGATTGGTTGGAAGCCATGCATGAAGAGCTCAATAACTTCAAGCGCAACAAAGTGTGGAATCTAGTGGAGAAGCCAAAAGATTGCCTCAATGTTATAGGCACCAAGTGGATATTCAAGAACAAGCAAGATGAGCATGGAATGGTTGTGAGGAACAAGGCAAGATTGGTAGCTCAAGGGTACTCTCAAGTTGAAGGCATTGATTTTGGAGAGACCTATGCTCCCGTGGCTCGCCTTGAGTCCATCCGTATCCTTCTTGCATATGCATCACATCATAATTTCAAGTTGCAACAAATGGATGTGAAAAGTGCCTTTCTTAATGGTCCTTTAAAGGAGTTGGTATATGTTAAGCAACCTCCGGGATTTGAGGATCCACACTTCCCTAACCATGTCTACAAACTTGATAAGGCGCTCTATGGTCTCAAACAAGCACCTCGTGCTTGGTATGAGCACCTAAGAGAGCTATTGGTAGACCGTGGCTTTGAAGTGGGGCAAATCGATCCCACTCTTTTTACCAAGAGGGTTAAAGGGGAGCTTTTCATATGCCAACTTTATGTTGATGATATCATATTTGGCTCTTCTAACAAAGCTTTTAATGATGAATTTTCAAAGCTTATGACCGATAGGTTCGAGATGTCCATGATGGGAGAGTTGAAGTACTTCCTTGGTTTTGAGATCAAGCAATTGAGTGGAGGGACCTTCATCTCTCAAGCCAAATATATCCAAGACATGCTCAAGAGGTTCAAGATGCAAAATGCTAAAGAGAAGAAGTTTCCTATGGACACCAAGTGTCATCTTGAACTTAATCCAAAGGGTAAAGATAAGGATGTTGATCAAAAGCTCTATCGTTCTATGATTGGTTCTTTGCTTTATCTTTGTGCATCTAGACCCGATATTGTGTTGAGTGTAGGAGTGTGTGCAAGGTACCAAGCGGCTCCCAAAGAAAGCCACCAAACGGCGGTTCTTCGAATCTTTCGATATTTGGTTCATACCCCAAGGTTTGGTTTGTGGTATCCTAAAGGCTCAACTTTCTCTCTTGCCGGTTACACGGATTCGGATTGGGCCGGTTGCAAGGATGATAGGAAATCAACTTCCGGGGCTTGCCAATTCCTTGGTAGGTCCTTGGTGAGTTGGTCTTCTAAGAAGCAAAATTGCATATCTCTCTCCACCACCGAAGCCGAGTATGTGGCGGCCGCTAGTTGTTGCACTCAATTGTTGTGGATGAGGCAAACTTTAAAGGAATACGGTGTCCATTGTGACAAAGTGCCTCTTTTATGTGACAATGAAAGTGCTATCAAGATTGGCCACAACCCGGTGGAGCACTCAAGAACGAAGCATATTGAGATTCGCTATCACTTCATCCGTGATCACATCATCCGGGGTGATATTGAGCTTGGTTATATTCCCACGAAGATCCAACTTGCCGATATGTTCACGAAGCCACTTGATGAAGCAAGGTTCACTTATTTGAGGCATGAGCTAAATATCATCGATTCGGGGAGCGTCGCTTGAATATCTTGCATACACACCTATATCTTAGCTATTGTTTGGTTTAGGTGTAGGCATGGACATAGGGGGAGTGCGGTCCTAATCCATTGGACTATCCCTCCCCCCATTATGCCGATAGAAAGAACTCATTTTGTCTCTATATTGTTCATTTTATGAATTGTGAGCTTAAATGACGAGTAGTGGCGGTGAACCCAAGATATATCTTCGCGGTGTCACACCACATACACTCATACATGGTGGCTTAGGCCACCGCCATCTTCTTTGTGAAGATTTGATCTTGTTGGAGCTTTATGGCCTTTTTGCCTATCCGTTGGTTTTATGGAAAACACACTCAAATGATGCTTCTTAATGTTTTCTTTGTGCCTCTTACCAAGTTTGAGTGTGAAGTACCATTTCCAGTGACTTTGTGTCCCATCCCAGGCCTATCCCTTCTGAAAACTTGCTCCTCTTGCATCTTGCATGTTCAACAACAAATCTGGCATTTTTGAGTTGGTGGGGCCGGAAACTCCGGTCCTTTGGGCCGGAATATCCGGTCTGACTGAAGTTTCCGCCCTAAACCCGGAACTCTGGCTTAGGCCGGAGACTCCGGTGTTTAGGCCGGAAACTCCGGTCTGGGCAGTTCTCGCAGGGGTCCAAAAGGGGATCGGGGTGGGAGTTGACTTCACAACTCCCACACACCCCCGACCCCCAACCTCTCCCCTGCAGCCGCCGCCGTCTCGAAGTGCCACTCCGGCTGCTCCCCGCCGCCGGAATCCGCCGTGCCTCCGGCCTACTCCTCCTCACCAACGCAGGGGACCTTCCTCTCCTTCGTTTGGGCTGCACCATGGACAAAAAGGGTACCTCCTCTCTCTCCTTAGGTTTTTCACCTCGATCTAAGTTTGGAGAGTAGTTCCCCTAGTTTTTCATGGTGTAGAATCTTCTAGATGGCAAGGTGTATCCTAGATTTAACCCTAGAATTCTCAGCACAAAGTTTCTTGAACTAAATCGAGGTTCCCCATCTCAGGGCCGGAGACTCCGGTCTTCCAGGCCGGAAACTCCGGTCAGGGCCGGAATCTCCGCCCCCTGAGGCCGGAAACTCCGGTGTAGATCAGACACTTTGTGCCCAGAATTCTTTGGTTACTTCTTCTTTGGTTCCTGGACATGCAAGCTTATCCCCATGCTTTTCTCCTATTCTGTTTTTCACAGGTGTGCAGAGGACAAAGTCTTCCATGAAACATCCTGAAAAATCACCAAGAAAAGCCATCCGTGCTCAAACAAGGGACAAGCTTCTTTTGACAGCAGCTGGCCGTCTGAGACAGCAGAGTACCATAGATGAAGAAGCCACAAGACATGCTGCCCTAGGTGGGTTTGATAATGAAGAAGAGGCCGAGAGAGCTCATTTTGACTCCTTGACCACTGTTTTGGGCATGGGGAAGATCGAGTTTCGTCGGATGAGATCTCAGCAGTTCTATGACTTGCCATCCAACACCGATGATCCTATTTCCAAGGAGAGAGCAGCAGCTGATCATGAATGAGATATATGCCCGCATTGAGAAGCATATGGTGTGTGAGCAAAAGGTGTTGAGCCTTGAGAGCTTGGACAAGAAGCCTTATTTTCAAGAGGCCGTGTGGATTGCTCGGAAGCTTGGACTTGAGAGGCTCATCTCCATGTTCATGAAGATTATGATATTCAGCTTGTGCATCAGTTCTTTGCCACAGTGGTTTTGATAATGATGAAGATGTCACCATGACTTGGATGACCGGTTCTCAAAAGTGCACCTCTAACTTTGTGGAGTTTGGAAGATGTTTGGGATACAAGTTCAAGGGTGCCACTACTTGTGTTGGGAAGAGGATGCATGTGGAAGGGGCTGCCTACAACAAACGCGCTTGCGCCCTTTATATTCAGTTGCATCATCCGTTGGCACCAATCAAGACCTCCTCCCCACCTTCAACATTTTCCTTCGCATGGTTCGGCTCAATCTTGCTCCTCAAGCCGGAAATGTGGATGCCATTCGAGGAGGGCTTGTCAATCTCTTATACCATGCTTACAAGGTGCTCCAAGCCGGTCCGGATTGTGAAGGCCAAGAAGTTGATGTCATGGATTTCATCAAGTGTGAATGCATTGGGCCATTTTTGAGCACAAGAACCCTCTCTATGCACCTTATGTGATGAAGCTCATCCTCTCCAAGGTCTCCAACATCGATACCTCTCGCCTCACCAAGCATGCCAAGGGGACTCTCCACCAACTTAGCAAGCACACCAAGCAACCGTCTTCCTCTCGTGCACCTCCTCCGCAATCTAGTAGTGAGGAAGCGGAGACCGAGGCCCCAATGCCTAAAAGGAGAAGCAAGAATGCCGACCCTCCCTCTATCTTCAAGGAAGGGCTCAAGTGAACTCGGAAGTGAGTAAACTCTCTTGGTGGAAGAGAAAGTTGCTTTGCATGGATGTTGCACTTCACAAGGAGAACCATGCCTCATATGTGAGAGAGAAGCATATCATTGACAACCAACAAATCATGATCAAGGAGTTGCGCAAGCTCAACAATGGTAGTATCACTCCTCCTCCGGAAGAAGATGAAGATGGCAATCCTATTATCTCCTCCTCGTCGGCCGAGACTATCCCTCTTGAGAAATGGAACGAAGACATCTTTCCTTGGTCGGATTATGCGGATGTGACTTCATTGCCCTCCACTTCTCGCAACACCGGCAAGGCTCCCATGAACCTTTCCGATGAGGACTACAATCAAGAAGGGGAAGGTGATGATGACATGGAAGAAAGCTCCGGGTGATCTCCATGGGTTTCGTGTAGTTATGCTCTTTTCCCTTTTTGGCGTCTCGATGCCAAAGGGGGAGAAGTAGTTCTATTAGGTTCTCTCCGGGATTTGCATGGGTTGGACACAAGCATGTGCTTTTATCATTTTATTGCGCTTGTGTCCTTTTATGTTATTTGGAACTTATTTGCATCTTGTGTTGTGAACTATGTGAGTGTAAGACATATGGATTTCTATTATGTATGGTTGAACCTACATTATTGTGCTATGGTTATATGGATGTTTATCTACATTTATATGCACAAGGTATGGTTTTTATCTCTAGGCTCAACCTACTTTGTGATATGTCTTGTTTGTGTGTATCGTTTACATATCATGTCGCCTTTTGTGGAACTTGTTTCTCTATATGTGTGCATTTGCATTCCAAAGCAAATGAGTTATATGCACACATCTAGGGGGAGCTTTTCCTTTTGTTAAACATGATAGTATGGTGAACTTTATTGCAAATCCGTGTGTTGTCATCTAACACCAAAAAGGGGGAGATTGAAAGGACATTTTGTGATCTCTTAGTTTTGTGTGTTAGTTAACAACACTTGGATGTTAATCTGGTGCTAAGTGATGCAGGTTTTATTGTATACAACATGTGCATCAACAAAAAGTGAAAAGAGTTTCTGAAGCTGTTGAATTGTTGCTCAGCCCCTGGTGGGGGCCGGAGTTTCCGGCCCCAAGACCGGAGTTTCCGGTCTGTGGTCTTTTCCTCGAAGAAGCAGCAAAGCTGCTGATTGTTGCTCAGCCCCTGGGTGGGGCGGAGTTTCCGGCCCCAAGGCCGGAGTTTCCGCCCCTGGCCAAACTTTCCGGCCCCAGGGCACCGGAGTTTTGCCCAAGTCTCAGCTGTGAAGAAGTTGCTCAGCTCCTGGTGTGGGGCGGAGTTTCCGGCCCCTGTGGCCGGAGTTTCCGCCCCAGGCCGGAGTTTCCGGTCACTAGGGCCGGAAACTCCGGTGTGATTCTTCTCTGCAACGGCTACTTTTCTGGGAGGGGTATATATACCCCTCCATCTACCTCCAGCCAGCTAGCTCGCCCAGAATTCAAGATCCCCATTGTTGCAAGCTCAAGAATCACTAGATCTCCCAATCCCTCCACCCAAACTCGTTGATCTTTGGAGGATTGAAGGAGAAGGCCCCGATCTACATCTTCACCGAGCCGTTTGTCATTTCCCCCTCATTCACTTGAGGGACCATTAGCTAGGGTTTCCACTAGGAAAACCTAGCCCCCTATTGTACTCACTTGATTGTCTTTGTGACAGATTGTAGCTGTTTGGGAGCCCCCAATCCTTTGTGGGTTGTGCCCCAAATCGTTGTTGTAAAGGCTCCGGACTCCGCCTCGAAGGTTTCCGATAGTTGAAGTGAACCAAACCTTTGTGGTGCGGTTCACCGGAGAAGAGGGTGAGGCCTTTGTGGCCGTTGAACCATTGTGTTGGTTCACACCTCTCCAACGAGACGTACTCCCCTAAAAAGGAGGAACTCGGGATTACATCCGTGTCTCCGCGTGCTTTGACTTCGGTTACCTCTATCCTTGTTTACCGCCTTATTATATCGTGCTTAGTTGCTAGCTTGTCATATAGGTAAATTCACCGTAGTTGCATATCTAGAGAATTTACCTTTTGTGTCAAGCCTAAATTGAAAAAGACTAAAATTGGAGTAGCACCTATTCACCCCCCCCCCCCCTAGGTGTCATACCGATCCTTTCAGCTTGGAAACGGTTCACCGCCAAGGCTAGGGGTATTTGGGCGCCGAAGCTTACATTTGAACAAATAAGTGTAAGTTATCATGCTTGATTATTATTCCGCGCATCTCTTTGATTTTAGTTTCAATACCATTATCATGCTTGATTATTATTTTGATTGAACTCTGTTCTCGTAAAGTGCTTGAGGCAGGAACATGGAAATAATTTATGTGGATACTACGTTTGCGAGTTCATTCGCCAGACGACCCAAGAGCGATCAAAGAGCTGGTTCTTAGAACAACTTGAAGTACGTAAACAATATTCACAATTTTAGTTTATTGCCATCAATTTTGTTTAGTTTCATTCATATATATTGACCCCTTCTTTAAATTAGATCGAACGGCTGCAGGACGGTCTTCTACCACAAGATCGCGTACGCGCAATTCATCTGAGATGGAGCTTGAAGATGTCATTCGATAGAAGCGTCCTTCTATGGCACATCGCCACGGACCTCTGCTTTCACCACCAAAGCACAACACCTCGTGGTCAAGAGTATGGTGCCCGAAGCAGAGTGATATCCAACTACATGGCTTACCTGCTGGCCATTCGTCCTGAGATGCTTATGCCCGGTACCAGGAACAACAACTTCATGGTTGCATGCGATGATGTCGAGATCATGTTGGACGTGGTTGGGAAGTTACCAGGAGATGAAAGAGGACTTGCACAAGGAATTCTTGTGGGGGTGCAACGGCCCTTGTTAGGTGGTGCTAACATAGGAGCTCTAGTTCCTAATGCATGCAAGCTTGCTAACGCATTGATGGAGTTGCACGACGAAAGTCAGAGATGGGAGGTGGTCCAAGGAGTATGGGTGGAGATGTTATGCTACTCTGCCGGTAGGTGCATGGGGTACATGCTCACCAAGAACATGAATGAAGGCCTAGAGCTACTCTCTCGTGTCTGGTTCCTCTTGTCATGTATGGGGATGGAGACATTTGCCGACAGGTTTAAGAAGTTAGAGGCTCTAGAAACAAATGAAGAGGAAGCTGAAAATATAGTGATGACGGTGAAGGAAGAATCTTCAGGGATAACGATACAAATACCCCGGGGGCGGAGGCAGGGGCAGCAGGGGCCCTTGCGCCCCTAAGAATGATTTATTTTTTGCTTTGGTCCTTGATGCGTCCATTTTATATAGGGTTTTATTCAATGTTTTATAGTGTAGAGGTAGGAATTTATGCATTTTATCGTGCCAGCGCGCACTTTTATGTCAGTGTATGTATGAAGTCAAAATATTAAATAGAAATCCATGTATGGTAATTTTACCAAGTATGGGAGAAAATATGCTGATTAGGAGCAATTAAAGTCATCCTTGTGGAAAAACAATTCGCTGGAAATAAAGAGAAAGAGAAGACGTGCGCCAGAACGGTTCCAGTCTTCGAGAGTAGCTCAGAAACTTTGATTCATGTGTAAATTTTGTTGATGAAACCACATAATTTTCACTCCTTTCTCCAAGTTTCATGAGTGTATGGATCGTGGTTTAAAATTTTCGTTTCGGAAGTTCAGACATTTGATTCATGTGTAATTTTTGTTTTTCTGTTGATGAAACCACAAAATTTTCTCCGCACCTTTTTCTCCAAGTTTTGATGAGTATGTATCATGGTATAAAATTTTAGTTTCGGCCACCACTGAAGTTTCAGAAATTTTTGTTTTCGATTCTGCAAAACAATTCACCTCTGTTGTACTCAAACCTGATGAAATTTTACACGAGATTGAATTCGAGAATCAGCGCTGCGGATCGGCCTGCTGGCCACTGCAGTACGCGATGTTGTCCTTGATCTTCTTGATGAGATTCTCCGTCGTCCAGCCTATGCCGACGAGCTGCTCGACGGCAAGGCCGTCAAGGTTCCGGCGGCGGCCAGCAATGGCGTCATGGAGGAGGAGCGTGGTTTTGCGCAACCGGTTGTCGCGCTCCGCCTTACGCAGCTGCTCCTGGATCTTCCTGGCGCGCACCCGGACGTAGCCCTTCCGTCCATATGCTTCCTGGTTTGGTCGACCTCCGGCATGGACCTGAGAAGGTCGATGGTGGACGTCGCTGTTGGTTGATCTCGGCTCAGACCGAGTAAAAGCAGAACGTTAAACGAGAGTCAACGAACCAACGTTCGTGGGCCTCCATCCTAACGAAAGCGCCCTGATCGGGGGCGTCCAAACTAACGAAGGGTTTTGGTCCCCTGTCGTATTGCAGCTAATATAAAAGGAAAAGGAGGGTTACAGATATGTTAGTTGACTAGTTCACATATCGTTTTCCTGCCCTCAAAAGTTCACCCCAATCCGATCTGGGGAGCTGCTGCAGCGGTGGAAAGACCAAGACCACCGCTGGCCACCTCCAAGGGGAGTGTCGGCGTCCATGGGCCTGATCCACGACTACGGCGCTCCGGCGACGACTACCTCGACCACTCCTTCAACCCCAAGTACTGCCTGCACCAAGTAGGCAACCATGTCTTTCTCAATTACTCGTAAGTGCATCCCCTAATCCCACTGTTAAGATCTAATTAGGTGTTCACTACAGGAATGCGTCGATACGGCACAGGCCTTGTTGCCCTCGGCGTATGTATACGCCGACGGCCGCCGTCGGCGTCTGGCCGTCGGCGTCTGTGGTCGTCGACTCAGCCAGTTTGGCCGTCGGCGTATGCAATGCCGTCGGCGTATACAGACGCCGAGGGCAATACCTGGCCGTCGACGTACGGAAGCCCTCGGCTCTTACCAGTGGGGCCCGCTCCTGGTCTCGGACGGACGCACCGCCTATGCCGACGGTAATGCCCTCGGCGTATAGGATCCACATGTCACGATCTGGGACGTCCGACGCAACCTATACGCCATCGGCATAGGGGTTACCATTTGGTCGCCTGGGGCAGCCTATGCCGACGGCAATGCCGTCGGCGTATGTGTTCCAGATTTTTCAGCAATAATTACAGAAAATTGACAGCAAGCAATATCACAATAATATCACACACAGCAGCATACGCAATATCACAACCAATATCATGAAGCAAAATGCCATATCATAAGTGTAGATACACACATAGGCCTATCATCCTACATCTAGGGCGGCGATGGGGTGAGCCCAATGACTCCCCCGGTGAGAAGAGGCGACCGACGGCTCGGCGCAGCAGTAGAAGCACCAGAAGAAGCACCAGGCGAAGCAGCAGCCGAAGCACCACGCGAAGCACCAGGAGAAGGACCACCGGAATGTACCGGTGTGATCTCATGGGAACCCGGTGAAGCACCAGGCGAATGACCACCATCGCGATCAAACGGGATGATCTGATGCGAACCCGCTGTGTCACTAGGAGAAGCAGAACCAGAGTGCTCGTTCTCCGAACATCCCGTTCCCTACATGTTTGAGAAAGAGTTAGCAACTTGCAAGGTAAAGGAAAGCGGTAGTATGTGAGAGCGAATTTTTTAGTTAGCAACATCTCCCAACATCCCGTTCCCTACATGTTTGAGCAAGAGTTGGTTTGACAAAGAACTTACCGGGGTCGATGAGTAGTATGTGAGAGCGAATTTTTCCCTCGTTGGAAACCGTGGGCTAGGCCCCGGCCTAGGAGGCCGCTCTCCTGGCACGGAGGACCGCACTCCAGTGCTCATAAACGTCACCACCGACTGCAAGATAGTTTAGATGTCAGATGTTTTTCAAAAAGTTTTTCAAAAAAAAAGTTTAGATGTCAGACGTTGCAGAAATAGAGGTTCAAACTAGGGGAAGTGGGACTTGTCATGTTTTGCAAAAATAAAGGTTGAAACTTACAGCTGACACCATCTCTTGGTACGAGTCGTAGGCATCACGACTCCGCTCCCACTCTTCATAGGCGTGGTCATACTCGGCATGAGCGGCAATATAGGCCGCCTCGAAATCGGGCTACAATTTCAAAAATAGTGAATATCATCAATATGCAGGAACAAATGTCAGAAAGAGGATAAAAATGACAAAAACTTACATCGATGGAGGTGGAGGTAGCGGTGGATCGACGAGGCGGGATAACGGAGGTGTCGGCAGGGAGGAGGGTAGCTTTCATATGCGTGAAGCTCATGGCAGGCCTGACCTTCTTAGGCAGAACGCTCGTACGGCCATGCAGCAATCCGTGCCCCGCCAGGACCACCGAATTCTCATCAGTCTCCTCGCGAATGGGGTCATCCACCTCCGGGTGAAAATGCTTGACCACCTTGCAGTAGGCATCCAAGTCGTCCTTGGCGGTTCCGTAATACTTGGGAAACGAGGGCTGAGGCTGACTTAGATCGAGCTTCTTCTCCTTCATCTTCTGCCACGTTTCCAACTCAGTTTTCGGCTCCCCGGTATCGGCCTCCTGCATCGTGAAAACAAATGTTATGCGTATCAAGTAGAAACATAAGTAGGAACATGACGGGAAATAAATGCAGATCGTTCCATATATATACCAGCTTTTTCTTGAAGCGATCGATGTTGCGGTTTCCCGCACTATGTGTTCCTTCCTTGCCTCGGTTTGCCTTGTTCCGCTTGCTCACGGCGTCAAACTCGGGGTCGCCCCCGACCCACCTTGTAACCAACGCCTCCCGTGCGTCTTCTTTGTTGTCAGCCCACTTAGGGGCAACCTGAAAATACAATACTCAATTTCAAGAACAGATAATGCAATGGCAATTTAGGAGCAATATAGAATCACATTGACAGTTACTTACCGACAGGTAATCCTCCTTCGTCAGCTTTGGCCGCTTCTTGACATTTTTCGCCTTCGTGGTGGTCTTGCCCTTCTCAGCCAAGAAGTTATTGGTGGCCGTTTGCTTTTGGTTGTAAAACTGATGTGGTGTCAACCTCGCACAAGACCCAAGAAAAGTCCTATCCGTGCTTGCCTTCTGCTCCGGGAGCACACGATAATGCCGCTTCAATCATGCATAACAAAATTGTGAGATTCATGAGTTAGCACGGTGGGATCATGAACTATGAATGAAACTTGAAAAATAAGTCTTACCCAAAACTTGTTGATCACAGCATGAGAAGCTATCCCGAAGCCCGGGCAATCAGCAGTCTCATAGTACGCCCAAGTATAGGCTAGCTTCTTCTCGCCGCCGGGGACCGGCTCGTACATGCCCGGCCAATACTTCCTAATCAGAGCTCCAATCATGCTCACAGGGGTGCGGGGAGGCTTAACATCACATTTCCAATTGATGCACAATAATCGAACATTAGTACATATGCCAAATTGTTATGCCCAAAATGAAATTACATGTTCAAAATTACAAATTTTGTACACTTACTCAATGCCGTTAGGCTCAATGAGGGCTTTTGCCTCCTCGGTTTTAGGCTCCTTGTCCTCATTGGGAACTTTCGCTTCCCCATGAAGCCGCACCTTCTTCGGCGCCGCCTCCACCTCCACGTCCGCCTCCTGGGTAGACTCTGCCTCGTCTCTATACTCTGTCTCCCCCTCGTCTGTAGACTCCACCTCGAACTGCAACTCGGAAGCCACGTCGCCAGAAGCGGAGGGCAACTGGGAAGCCTCCACCTGCAAGTCTACTCCACCTCCAACTCGTCCACCTCCAGCTCGTCCTCCACCTCTAGCTCGTCCTCGTCCTCCTCGCGTACCCTCGTCATCCGCGTAACGCGAGTTGGGAACACGCACCCTAGCTCCACGCAACGTAGAAGATAAGGTCGCCGCGTTCTCCTTACCTTGGCTCATATTGTCCAATCACCTGCATTGAGAAAGGGAAAACAAGTAAGCATAAAGACATAATAAAATGTAGACACTAAGCATAAAGACATAATTGCAATTAAGAAGATTGTTGATAAATAAATACTAAGCATAAAAACATAGAAGACACTAAGCATAAAGACGTAATGCAATTAAGAAAGCATGTTGAAAAATAAATACTAAGCTTAAAGACATAAAAGACCGTCACCTCGAATCATCAGTGTCATAATTAAGTTGGTTCTCATTCTCACTATCACTATCACGTGAGATGTAATTTGGAGGCTCATCGCATGGTGGAGGCTCGTCATTGTTGGCATTGTCCGCTTGAAACTTCAACAGGATATCTATGTCCTTTAGATTCACCACTGCCTCACCACGAGTGTGTGCATTGCTCTCGAGGTCCTCAAGACCGCCCGTTTGTAAGCCAAAGTCTCCGAAATCCTCTTGCTCTTGATAAGAAATCCCCTCGTATGTTTTAGGGTTAATGTTGTTGTAATCATCGGCGGAGAGCATGGGTAGCTTACCATGTGGCGATACCCGGAACATGACTTCCTGATACGTCTCAAACGTATCTACAATTTCTGATGTTCCATGCTTGTTTTATATCAATTGCCACATGTTTTATATGCACTTTATATCATATTATGATATTTATTGTACTAACCTACTAATAGTTGGCAAAGTGCACAATGTTCTTGTTTTACACTTTAATTTGTAGGAATTATCAAAATTGGGCAAAGGAAACCTTGTTGGAGTCAAATTGGGACTTTCCTGAAATCTGTCTGAGAACTTTTTACGGAGATTGTCAGTTTGACCCTCGAAGATGGCGTCCAATGGAAATCAAATTAAAGATAAAGTTGTCACAATTTTCCATACGAAGATTTTAAGCCCGAGATCAGCCCAATCAGAGTTCGGACGCGGCCTGTAGACCCGTTTTGGTGGAACCCTAAAAGGGGGTGACAGAAATCCGAGAGTCCATATAAAGAAGGAAACCCTAGGTCGTGAAAGCCACCAAAAAGCCACGAATTTTCCTCCTCTTGGCAGCCGCCAAGGAGGGGAGGAGCTCCTCCATTGCTGCACCATCACCAAGGAAGAAGAAGGGGTGCCAAGGGCCGCCGCCCCCGAGGGCTGCCGCCGCCTCCACGGGCTGCTGCCGCCGCAGCCGCGCCGTGGCTGCTGCGGGCCGCCGCCTCCACTCCGGGCTGCACCTCTTCATCAACCTCTCCATCAAGTGTGCTCACCATGACCATGTGTGAGTAGTTTTCACCGAGGCTGAGAGCTCTACCGGTAGCTATGTGGTTCATCTCTCTCTCCCATGGTGTGATATTTATGTGATCATGAGCTTTGTAATCTAGTTGGATCCATGGATGTTACTCTTCGTTATCTTATGAATTATGCTACTTGAGTGGTTTTATTAATGTAAACTCTGGAGTCACCTTTGTCCCATGGTGCGAAGTTGACAGTGTGCGTACCGTGTTTGACTCTTAGGCTAAAGATTACATGAATATTTATCATGAGTTATTATTTGTGTTGGATGTCTCTATGAAATTGTGGTGTTTGTCTAGTACTATTTTGGGGCGCTCTTAGTGACATTGGGGTTCCCTAGATGTGGAATGCAACTTTAAGGTGTGCTTTTATAGCCCTACGCAGTGGATTGGTGTTCGTTATCCAACAAGGGAATAGCTCAGAGTAGCATAGTGAAGAGGAAATATCTATGTATTTAATTATATTATTATTGTTGAGAGTGTCCATGTAACATCCCAAATTTTGGAAATAAGAAAAACTTAGTTTTACAAGACCCAAAATTCAGAACCAACAAAAACTTTTTGAAATGTTTCACTGATGATTGTGTTTTCCTTCCCATTGCTATGTTTGAACTTGTGTGACTTGTTGTTTAAGTTGTTTGACTAGTAAATATAAGACTCAACCAAGATGAAAATATTATTAACTTTGGTGATCATGTCATGACAAGAAAAATATTCCATGTATCTTTTCCATTCTTATTTTGGCCAACTCCATTTCAATGATACTTGGTTTAGCAACACCCAAAACTAATACCCATTATTTGAGAAAGTAAAAGTATTTCCAGAACTATGTGTCCCCAAAAATGTGGAGATCTATATGCTATCTCCTATCTATCTTTTAACCTTGATATTTTGCATTTGTATGCAACTCCCATTTTATAAACTTTGATTATCACTTCCTTTTAAAAAGAACACAAATGGGAAATATATTACCTCACATATTTTGTCTTGCTCAAAACCCTTTTCAAAAATACCAAGGTGGAGTTGAGATAGTTTTAAACATCATCTTGTCATAATTAAGTGTGATCATTCCTATAAGATAGTATTGTTAAGTATGTAAATGGTGGTATGATTAATTCTTGTGGTTTGAATTGTGTGGTCTTGATTGTGATGTTGATCTTGTTGTGATTGTTTGCTTGTTGGACTTATGGTTGTATTGATTGCTAATTCTTGTTTTATTGTTTGCTTGGGTGAATAATTACACCCATGTACTTGAGTGTTAAGTTGAAAACCCACTGATCACAAATGTGGAATGTGGCTTGAAAACAAAACAAGACCTCTATGATTACTCACCACCCTCAAAATAAATTCTTGATTAAAAGAAATGATCTTATCTAATTTTCCTCTCAACCTATTTCTCTATTTTGTTATAACAATTATTTTATCTTATAAAAATCCAAGAATGAGATGATAACCATCTCATTATCATATCACTCTCTCCTCAAAATATCTAGTCTCCAAATTACCAAGATATTTCAATTTGTCAAATTGGTTTTACCAAAAATAATATATTTAAATCCCTATGAACAAATATAGTTCAAAACATTTTATTTTGCAACCCCAATTTTTGTGGAGCTTCTACATGTATTGGGGAGCCTACCCAAATATTTTCAGATTTTTATAAAATGTTTTGGTGCCCCAATTAATTCCCTAAAACACTACTGGATTTAAAAGGAATTAAAAGAAAAGGAAGAAAAATCAGGCAGGGGGTTTTCTGCAAATGTGCATCGCTTTCCTGTTGCCGCAGCACGGCACGGCGCCATGTTCCTCGTCCTCGCTCGACGTCGCTCGTCGCCCGGACCCCCCCCCCCCCCCCCCGCTCTCCTGCCGCTTGAAGAGGATAAGGAGGCCCCCCGAAGCTGCTCTGCTCCTCCCATCCCTCACTCATCCACTCCCCTGCTCCCTCCCTCTCTCTTTTCTCCTCACCATGGCCGAAACCCTAGCTGAGCCGCCGTCGAGCATCGCCGCCGTTCTAGGGCTCCCAGAGCATATCGAAGACCACAATCCTCTCCGCCTCGACGTCCTCTCCATCCCCGTCCAAGGAATCGTCGCGGGAAGCTGCGAATCGAGCGGGGCATCGCCGTCTTCTTCATCTCCGGCCGCCGAACGTCGAGGAAGCTCACGAGCTGCACAGACCACCATTCCCCGCCATTTTCGTCTCCCTGGGATCCCCTCCTCGCGGTCTAACTCCTGGACATCCCCTTTTCTTCTCAGGTTCACCGGAGCGCCGTCGCCGTTCTCGCCCTACTCTCTGGCGCGTCCATGCGTGTCCAGAGGAGGACGACGACCCGTACCTCTTCGCCAGCGCAACGGGCCGGCCCAGAACGGTGCTGCTAGGCCCAGCTCCAGATCTGGCCCGTCTCTTTTTTTTTAATAGATCTATTATCTGCTAATATTTCCTGTTTAATTTACTGTGCAGCTTTAATTGATTTGTGATAAATCTGTGCTAGCTATTTGAGTGATTTAAATTTTTTAGATTTCATATGTGTTTTCTTAAACATGCAGAACTGGTTGCTTGCTAAAATATATTTTTAATTGTTGTCTAGATTAAAACTTGTAAAAAGTATCTTTTTCACTAAATATTTAATATCTAGAGTTTTATAACTCCAAATATTGCAAACTAAAATTCCCTGGATAGCTTGAAGTGATACCTTTCCAGATCTATTGGTCTTGTATGCAAATGAAGTCTAAAACAAAAGTTCTATTCATTCTTGAAAACACACCAGTGGCTCTTTAGTGATTTTTCTAGATTTTTGTGAGATGATTTTTGGAGTAAATCCAATTGGCTTGTCTTCTATATGTGTAGGATAACATATCCCTAGCTTGGTTTGAATTTAGGAGTCACTGATTGACTGTGGTGCTAATTATAAGGTTTAGGCCTTTTCTGCCTATTTTTATTAGGCCTTTAATTAATTGTTGTGTTATAACTTTATGGTTATAAAGGTGTTTCCTAGCATGTGTAGTGTGGTAATCCACTGTGGTGACATGTTTCCTTATTCTACTAGCATGTTAGGAGATCTATTTGTGAGTCATGTGTTTGTTAGGGTTTTATTCCCTATATAGCTTTTCTCCTAGTAATTAGGAATTTGTTAAGCTTGTTTGTTTTGAGGTGAGAATATTGTGTGTGTTTAACATGTATGCCTTGCTGGTTAATGATTGTGGTGGTACTATTTCTTGCATGTTATTATTGTTTAGCAGGTTATAATATGTTAGTACTGTTAATGGTATTTGTTAGACATGTTGGTGTGAGTAATATGTTTGCATTGCTTGATAAACTGGATGGTCTTGAGTTGAGTACTAGCTTAAGTATCTTGTTATTGTATCCACCTTAGCTTGGTGAGATATTTTGAATTACAAAGATTAATTGATGGCTTAACTTTGTCTGAAGTATTTCCTGATTAGGAAAAATGGTTGTTAATTACCTCTAATTGAGGATGTCTTTGTGCCCTCTTGTTTGGGCATGTGTATGGTGTTATACTCCTGCTAGTATAATGCCTTTATAATTTTGTCTGAGTAAATGGGCTTGTTAAGTAAATTGTTTTGTTAAGCATAGAGTTAAACATGTGGTTATGTGTTGTTTTGCTTGATTGGGTTAATTACTTGATAGCATCTAGCTAAGTGTGGTGATTGTTGTTTAATGTTTGTTTTTAGTTTAACTTGTATCTTATTTATGATTGTTGTGGCTTTAGTAAATAAATTGTGCTAGGCTTGTTATTAAGGCAGTTTTCCTTGAAGTATTCTTAGAGTAGATTTTAGTTTGTTGCTTGATTAAACTAGTGCTATGTTGTGGTTTGATTACTTGTTTGTATACCACTTGTGGTTTGGTTTGCTTATTGTGTGTTGTTTTATTTACATGTTTGCGACGCTAGATATAAACGCTACCGGAGTGATATTTGGAGAGGATTTATTGAAGAGGAATCAGAGTTTATTTCTTTGATCATGAGGGAAGTCCAAGAATATCATGCTGAAATCAGGCAAGCTATTCTCTGAGCTTGCATCTATATACATCTATTTTGGTTCACATGTTTTACTTATAAAGAGCATAAGTGATTTATGTGGGTTTTGCCACTAAAGCTATGATTTTGAAAACCCTTTTCCAAAATATAAGTATATTATTTTGACACCCTATATGGAGGTATTAGATGGAAATTCTTTTTCAAACTATAGGATGGGAAAAATATTGTTTACTCAAAACTCCTTTGAAAATACTTGTGTGATTATGGAATGCCGAGATGTCGGTGTTGGAATGGAGAAGTGGAGAATGGAGGTGTTTATGAAAAATGCACAGTGTGTCCTTGTACTTACGTCAACCAGCCGATACCCTGTGCGACCACATTTACCCACATATGGGAAAACGGCTTAGTCATATAATTTGCTCATATTAGTATGGGATGCCTCATCGACGGAGATGACTCCGTTATGCATGAGAGGATAGTACGTTGATCTACCCCTGACCCGGGTCCTCGCTCAAACTCTATGGAAAGATAAGGAGGAGGATTGAAGGTTCCACCATAAATCGCCGGGCAAAACTATGAGTCCTCACACTTAGATTCCGACGGGCTGGGTTAAGTGTGGTGGAAGTGTCATATGGGCAGGGTCCTGTACTAGCATGAGCAAAGGACAGGCTAGGGTCGGTGACTCAACTTCGCATACACCTTGTATGGCGGGACGTGGCTGACACGATGAGTTACCGGATGGATGTGGGAAAAGCGTGCTACCTCTGCAGAGTGTAAAACTATTCGAATAGCCGAGTCCTCGGATATGGACAGTTGGGAGGCCCTACTCTGACCATGTGCAAGTTTGTAAAGATTTGAGATTTACAAAGAAAATGAAGTGGAGGATGTTTTATGCAACTATGCCAACGGGCCGGCATGAGGTTATTGGGATTGAATGACCATGAAGGGTTATGGTCGAAAAAGGAGGAGTTTTGGGAGAAATAAACCAAATGGTGATTTTCCTGGAAAATGTTTATAAAAGATACTTCTTACTTTTTTCAACAAGGATGTATTTTCAGGAAAAAAAATTATAAGAGACTTCTTACACAGAGAGATTTATGGGAAAAAGTTCTAAAGCCTTCTTTCCTTTTCCAAATAAAGTTATAGGAATTTCAAACAAAGGTTTATTAAACAAAAGTCTATCCTTCTCTTTTTCCACAAGGATGTAGAGTTTTCAAAGCAAAGAAAGTTTTTATTTAAACAATAAAAAGAGTAATGCATGCTCAATTCGGGGTAGTTTGCGAGTACATTCAAATGTACTCATACTGGTTTCGTCCCTGGCTATTGTCTTAGCCAGGTTTTGGAGAGGAGCAGTTCGAAGAGAAAAAGGGCATTCACTGACGTCAATGCGAACTAGGGCGCTTCCCAGTCAGCTGCCTGTAGGGTTGGCAAATGACTTGGGCTCCACGTTGTTTTGGGGTGATTTCCGCTGCAAGTACCTGTTAAGGTTACGGCTTCAATCAAGTAAGTATACTCATTCGGTATGTATGGGTGTTCTGTGATGCCAATTCGAGTTATGTGCAACAACAGACTGATCATGGGATTGTTGCAGGAAACATAACGAGTATCTCGGATAGCTAATCCGGGGTCCTCACAGACTTGGTATCAGAGCCATCGTTGACTACAGGAGACCTTAGTTAGCATGGACGTTAGTTAGGAAAGGAAATATTTTGTTAAAAATATATTACTACCAAAACACATTTTTATCAAAGGAAGCCCAAGGAAATAGCTTCCACTTTTCTCACCTTCTCAAATATTTCTGAGTCTTATCCCTCTATTTAAGATTTTCCAAGGATTTCTCTACTTCCTCTTACCCGTTCAAAATACTCGACGATGAACTCAAGGAGAACTAATTAGCTAGCACCCACAAGGAGAAGCTTTCGTCTCAAATATTCAACATTCAACATCAAGGTGATTGATCTGCAAATACCAAGATCGTCAGTATCAACAAAGTAAGAGACCTCGAAGACCTCAACTCAATATCAACAATTCTACTCAAGTTGCAATTTCGACAATCTCAATATCTCCAGCTGAAGCCTAAGGCGACAAAGTGAAGACTTCACCAACCATGTTTAACTGAGGCCATAGGATAAACCTGATAGGCACCTTGGGTGTACTACCCGACTACCACGAGTATTAGACGTCCTTTGGTACTAGACGTACCTTGTGTGCTCTTTGCTTGTGTGTACTCTGCTTATGTGTTGTTTGTTGTGAGTTCTCTGTTTGTGTGTTGTTTTTCTTGTGTGTTCACAATCACGCCTTGACGGCAACACCAAGTAACCTCAAAATTCTCTTTATTTAAAACTCTTTTTGCCACCTTACAAAAACCATTTTTGACCTCTTCGCCATAGTTGCACCTTGTTGCAGATATAAACCCGCCTAGGAAAAATCTTTCTGAAAATATTTTTCCTCTCATCTAAACCATCTCCCGATAAGAGCTGACAGTTTCGCAAGATACAAAAGACCCCCGATCTTTAACCAAATACCCTGAGATTTGTTGCAACTTAACCGGCAAGTCAGACAATGACCTTCATGCACCATCTGGAGCAAGTGCGTCAAGATCTCGAAGGAAACTGCAATTTTACGCCAACCTCGTGAAGACACGAGTCTTACCTCGCAAAAATTAACTTGTGAAATTACAAGAATATCACACTAACTTATCGTATCTAACTTTAGATTAACGCCTGACTCAAGTCCACGATAGTACCAACTAATCTTCTAGGACTGCATGACCTTGACAAGAAACGAAGACATAAGGAAACTCATTTAGGATGGGTAACTAGAGGAACTCAAGGAGTGTACCAGAGTTGCTATGAAGATTCGAGCTCAGAGACCGACGGTAATGATGGGTTTCAATGGGATCGTGTAACCCCTCGCTGGACGAGCCGTTCGTGGCATTTTAATCCCTCGAGCTAACTTTACTAATTTGACCTACGCAATAATCATGAGGAAAACCAGAGAAAAATCCGAAAAAGAAAGTCTTGTTCCAGTTCGTCAGAGGAGACAAAGTCGATACATCCACTAAGATCAGTACAAAAAGGAAATTTCAGAATCCAAGGATACAAGTTCTACCCCAACGTAGACCACTGCAACTACTTAGTGCGGATACAAAGGCGCCCCAGAAATCTCTACTCCCTCTTACTCTCTACGGTGCTACTAGAAGATGAGCCTGATTCACCCGAAGCAGAGTCGCGAGCCGCGCGACGATGACGGACGACTCGAGTAGCCTGCTCACCTCCAGCTGGAAGAGCCGCCACCTCCACCACCGGTGGCACAGCCTGCCCCTCCGTCGCAGCATCCGCACCAGCTCCAGACCACCAATTGCACAGGACAACGACTAGGATGACCACTGCCACGAACAGCAGCGTCAACACCATCGAAACCAAGACCACGAAGAGCACGAAGATGATAATGCCCTCGATGAAGCCCGCGTCCTCCATCATATCGACATAGGCTCTAAAGAAATCACTAATGAAGCCCATGGTGGATATGCGTTAGGAGAAAAGTTTTGGGGGTTTCTAATTTATAGCCGGGACTCGGATGCCACTCCTCGGCACCGCATTGCGCGGGAAAAAGGGAAGGAATCGCGAGCAGTGCTCGCTCAATGGCGCGAAATCATCGAGGCGTTGTTCCCCAAAGCCGTGATGGCTGCTGCATCGATGGGCTGCACGCGCAGCAGTACCGCAGAGGAGTGCTCTGCGCACTGAAACCCGGGCGTGTGTGGAGCAAGAAAGTGCAAGGAAGAAGAAGATAGAAGGAAGAAGGGAATGCCAGGTGGACCTCGGTCCCAGATATCAGTGAGTAAGCAGATAACCTCCGTGTCCTCCTATCCTTTATCCCTCGCCTTTCCGGTGTCCCATCGTGAAAAACACTGTGCCTGTGAGCCAATTATTGGTGGCACAATTATTTTCTTTTAAAAGAAACCCTGTTATTTTTAAACATGTGTATGCATGAAAGTAAATCAATAGTTTTTCTAAAATAAAACCGAAAACTTTTGTTTTCCCCAAAATTTGAGATAATTATCCGATCCGAGCGTATAAGAGTTGCTAACCTATGAAGACTCAAGCTTAGAGGACGAAGGAAGTCAACAAGGGTGTTCCTCCTTTACTCAGCTAAAGACGGAAGCACCTGCTGTTGACAACATCAACCACCAAGCAAGTTCAGACGCATAGAAGATTATAACATCCCTCTACTAACTAGAACCCGGAGAGAGTCAAGTACCCAGACTTGACGCATCCTAAAAACAACGCATCCCCATCTGCGACCCTCGTAGGGAGATAATATCAGGAAGTGGTATCTGCACCAACCCCAAGCACCGAAGAGTGATACCCAAGACGAAGATTTTCAATTTTCCCAAGAAGAACGAAGTCTCCAAGTCAACCCCAGATGCAACCTTCAACATGACCCTTCAAAACCATTTTTTAAGGGGGAAGACCTGCAGTAGGTGTACCAGAACATATTAATAATTAGTTCCTTGCGCTTTAACCTTATAGTATCTGGAAACAGCCAACCACGACTATCCATCGGAGTCGATCATCAAGGATCTGAACTTAGCACAGAACTTTATCGGCAGAGAAAGCCTCGCATCATCAATTTGTCAAGATCCCAGAAAGCCACCCCACTGAAGAAGCAACGACCTCGGGAGTATAATCAGCCCAAAAACCCGTGCCTTCGTACTCCCCTGTTACCACCGGGCAAATCTCGAGGACGAGATTTATTTTTAAGGGGGGAAGGATCTATAACATCCCAAATTTTGGAACTAAGAAAAACTTAGTTTTACAAGACCCAAAATTCAGAACCAACAAAAACTTTTTGAAATGTTTCACTGATGATTGTGTTTTCCTTCCCATTGCTATGTTTGAACTTGTGTAACTTGTTGTTTAAGTTGTTTGACTAGTAAATATAAGACTCAAGCAAGATGAAAATATTATTAACTTTGGTGATCATGTCATGACAAGAAAATATTCCATGTATCTTTTCCATTCTTATTTTGGCCAACTCCATTTCAATGATACTTGGTTTAGCAACACCCAAAACTAATACCCATTATTTGAGAAAGTAAAAGTATTTCCAGAACTATGTGTTCCCAAAAATGTGGAGATTTATATGCTATCTCCTATCTATCTTTTAACCTTGATATTTTGCATTTGTATGCAACTCCCATTTTATAAACTTTGATTGTCACTTCCTTTTAAAAAGAACACAAGTGGGAAATATATTACCCCACATATTTTGTCTTGCTCAAAACCCTTTTCAAAAATACCAAGGTGGAGTTGAGATAGTTTTAAACATCATCTTGTCATAATTAAGTGTGATCATTCCTATAAGATAGTATTGTTAAGTATGTAAATGGTGGTATGATTAATTCTTGTGGTTTGAATTGTGTGGTCTTGATTGTGATGTTGATCTTGTTGTGATTGTTTGCTTGTTGGACTTATGGTTGTATTGATTGCTAATTCTTGTTTTATTGTTTGCTTGGGTGAATAATTACACCCATGTACTTGAGTGTTAAGTTGAAAGCCCACTGATCACAAATGTGGAATGTGGCTTGAAAACAAAACAAGACCTCTATGATTACTCACCACCCTCAAAATAAATTCTTGATTAAAAGAAATGATCTTATCTAATTTCCCTCTCTACCTATTTCTCTATTTTGTTATAACAATTATATTATCTTATAAAAATCCAAGAATGAGATGATAACCATCTCATTATCATATCACTCTCTCCTCAAAATATCTAGTCTCCAAATTACCAAGATATTTCAATTTGTCAAATTGGTTTTACCAAAAAAATAATATATTTAAAGCCCTATGAACAAATATAGTTCAAAACATTTTATTTTGCAACCCCAATTTTTGTGGAGCTTCTACATGTATTGGGGAGCCTACCCAAATATTTTCAGATTTTTATAAAATGTTTTGGTGCCCCAATTAATTCCCTAAAACACTACTGGATTTAAAAGGAATTAAAAGAAAAGGAAGAAAAATCAGGCAGGGGGTTTTCTGCAAATGTGCATCGCTTTCCTGTTGCCGCAGCACGGCACGGCGCCGTGTTCCTCGTCCTCGCTCGACGTCGCTCGCCGCCCGGACACCCCCCCCCCCCCCCCCGCGCTCTCCTGCCGCTTGAAGAGGATAAGGAGGCCCCCCCGAAGCTGCTCTGCTCCTCCCATCCCTCACTCATCCACTCCCCTGCTCCCTCCCTCTCTCTTTTCTCCTCACCATGGCCGAAACCCTAGCTGAGCCGCCGTTCCAGGGCTCCTAGAGCAGATCGAAGACCACAATCCTCTCCGCCTCGACGTCCTCTCCATCCCCGTCCAAGGAATCATCGCGGGAAGCTGCGAATCGAGCGGGGCATCGCCGTCTTCTTCATCTCCGGACACCGAATGTTGAGGAAGCTCACGAGCTGCACAGACCACCATTCCCCGCCATTTTCGTCTCCCTGGGATCCCCTCCTCGCGGTCTAACTCCTGGACATCCCCTTTTCTTCTCAGGTTCACCGGAGCGCCATCGCCGTTCTCGCCCTACTCTCTGTGCGCGTCCGTGCGTGTCCAAAGGAGGACGATGACCCGTACCTCTTCGCCAGTGCAACGGGCCGGCCCAGAACGGTGCTGCTTGGCCCTGCTCCAGATCTGGCCCGTCTCTCTTTTTTTTAATAGATCTATTATCTGCTAATATTTCCTGTTTAATTTACAGTGCAGCTTTAATTCATTTGTGATAAATCTGTGATAGCCATTTGAGTGATTTAAATTTTTTAGAGTTCATATGTGTTTTCTTAAACATGCAGAACTGGTTGCTTGCTAAAATATATTTTTAATTGTTGTCTAGATTAAAACTTGTAAAAAGTATCTTTTTCACTAAATATTTAATATCTAGAGTTTTATAACTCCAAATATTGCAAACTAAAATTCCCTGGATAGCTTGAAGTGATACCTTTCCAGATCTGTTAGTCTTGTATGCAAATGAAGTCTAAAACAAAAGTTCTATTCATTCTTTAAAACACACCAGTGGCTCTTTGGTGATTTTTCTAGATTTTTGTGAGATGATTTTTGGAGTAAATCCAATTGGCTTGTCTTCTATATGTGTAGGATAACATATCCCTAGATTGGTTTGAATTTAGGAGTCACTGATTGACTGTGGTGCTAATTATAAGCTTTAGGCCTTTTCTGCCTATTTTTATTAGGCCTTTAATTAATTGTTGTGTATAACTTTATGGTTATAAAGGTGTTTCCTAGCATGTGTAGTGTGGTAATCCACTGTGGTGACATGTTTCCTTATTCTACTAGCATGTTAGGAGAGCTATTTGTGAGTCATGTGTTTGTTAGGGTTTTATTCCCTATATAGCTTTTCTCCTAGTAATTAGGAATTTGTTAAGCTTGTTTGTTTTGAGGTGAGAATATTGTGTGTGTTTAACATGTATGCCTTGCTGGTTAATGATTGTGGTGGTACTATTTCTTGCATGTTATTATTGTTTAGCAGGTTATAATATGTTAGTACTGTTAGTGGTATTTGTTAGACATGTTGGTGTGAGTAATATGTTTGCATTGCTTGATAAACTGGATGGTCTTGAGTTGAGTACTAGCTTAAGTATCTTGTTATTGTATCCACCTTAGCTTGGTGAGATATTTTGAATTACAAAGATTAATTGATGGCTTAACTTTGTCTGAAGTATTTCCTGATTAGGAAAAATGGTTGTTAATTACCTCTAATTGAGGATGTCTTTGTGCCCTCTTGTTTGGGCATGTGTATGGTGTTATACTCCTGCTAGTATAATGCCTTTATAATTTTGTCTGAGTAAATGGGCTTGTTAAGTAAATTGTTTTGTTAAGCATAGAGTTAAACATGTGGTTATGTGTTGTTTTGCTTGATTGGGTTAATTACTTGATAGCATCTAGCTAAGTGTGGTGATTGTTGTTTAGTGTTTGTTTTTAGTTTAACTTGTATCTTATTTATGATTGTTGTGGCTTTAGTAAATAAATTGTGCTAGGCTTGTTATTAAGGCAGTTTTCCTTGAAGTATTCTTAGAGTAGATTTTAGTTTGTTGCTTGATTAAACTAGTGCTATGTTGTGGTTTGATTACTTGTTTGTATACCACTTGTGGTTTGGTTTGCTTATTGTGTGTTGTTTTATTTACATGTTCGCGACGCTAGATATAAACGCTACCGGAGTGATATTTGGAGAGGATTTATTGAAGAGGAATCAGAGTTTATTTCTTTGATCATGAGGGAAGTCCAAGAATATCATGCTGAAATCAGGCAAGCTATTCTCTGAGCTTGCATCTATATACATCTATTTTGGTTCACATGTTTTACTTATAAAGAGCATAAGTGATTTATGTGGGTTTTGCCACTAAAGCTATGATTTTGAAAACCCTTTTCCAAAATATAAGTATATTATTTTGACACCCTATATGGAGGTATTAGATGGAAATTCTTTTTCAAACTATAGGATGGGAAAAATATTGTTTACTCAAAACTCCTTTGAAAATACTTGTGTGATTATGGAATGCCGAGATGTCGGTGTTGGAATGGAGAAGTGGAGAATGGAGGTGTTTATGAAAAATGCACAGTGTGTCCTTGTACTTACGTCAACCAGCCGATACCCTGTGCGACCACATTTACCCACATATGGGAAAACGGCTTAGTCATATAATTTGCTCATATTAGTATGGGATGCCTCATCGACGGAGATGACTCCGTTATGCATGAGAGGATAGTATGTTGATCTACCCCTGACCCGGGTCCTCGCTCAAACTCTATGGAAAGATAAGGAGGAGGATTGAAGGTTCCACCATAAATCGCCGGGCAAAACTATGAGTCCTCACACTTAGATTCCGACGGGCTGGGTTAAGTGTGGTGGAAGTGTCATATGGGCAGGGTCCTGTACTAGCATGAGCAAAGGACAGGCTAGGGTCGGTGACTCAACTTCGCATACACCTTGTATGGCGGGACGTGGCTGACACGATGAGTTACCGGATGGATGTGGGAAAAGCGTGCTACCTCTGCAGAGTGTAAAACTATTCGAATAGCCGAGTCCTCGGATATGGACAGTTGGGAGGCCCTACTCTGACCATGTGCAAGTTTGTAAAGATTTGAGATTTACAAAGAAAATGAAGTGGAGGATGTTTTATGCAACTATGCCAACGGGCCGGCATGAGGTTATTGGGATTGAATGACCATGAAGGGTTATGGTCGAAAAAGGAGGAGTTTTGGGAGAAATAAACCAAATGGTGATTTTCCTGGAAAATGTTTATAAAAGATACTTCTTACTTTTTTCAACAAGGATGTATTTTCAGGAAAAAAATTATAAGAGACTTCTTACACAGAGAGATTTATGGGAAAAAGTTCTAAAGCCTTCTTTCCTTTTCCAAATAAAGTTATAGGAATTTCAAACAAAGGTTTATTAAACAAAAGTCTATCCTTCTCTTTTTCCACAAGGATGTAGAGTTTTCAAAGCAAAGAAAGTTTTTATTTAAACAATAAAAAGAGTAATGCATGCTCAATTCGGGGTAGTTTGCGAGTACATTCAAATGTACTCATATTGGTTTCGTCCCTGGCTATTGTCTTAGCCAGGTTTTGGAGAGGAGCAGTTCGAAGAGAAAAAGGGCATTCACTGACGTCAATGCGAACTAGGGCGCTTCCCAGTCAGCTGCCTGTAGGGTTGGCAAATGACTTGGGCTCCACGTTGTTTTGGGTGATTTCCGCTGCAAGTACCTGTTAAGGTTACGGCTTCAATCAAGTAAGTATATTCATTCGGTATGTATGGGTGTTCTGTGATGCCAATTCGAGTTATGTGCAACAACAGACTGATCATGGGATTGTTGCAGGAAACATAACGAGTATCTCGGATAGCTAATCCGGGGTCCTCACAGACTTGGTATCAGAGCCATCGTTGACTACAGGAGACCTTAGTTAGCATGGACGTTAGTTAGGAAAGGAAATATTTTGTTAAAAATATATTACTACCAAAACACATTTTTATCAAAGGAAGCCCAAGGAAATAGCTTCCACTTTTCTCACCTTCTCAAATATTTCTGAGTCTTATCCCTCTATTTAAGATTTTCCAAGGATTTCTCTACTTCCTCTTACCCGTTCAAAATACTCGACGATGAACTCAAGGAGACCTAATTAGCTAGCACCCACAAGGAGAAGCTTTCGTCTCAAATATTCAACATCAAGGTGATTGATCTGCAAATACCAAGATCGTCAGTATCAACAAAGTAAGAGACCTCGAAGACCTCAACTCAATATCAACAATTCTACTCAAGTTGCAATTTCGACAATCTCAATATCTCCAGCTGAAGCCTAAGGCGACAAAGTGAAGACTTCACCAACCATGTTTAACTGAGGCCATAGGATAAACCTGATAGGCACCTTGGGTGTACTACCCGACTACCACGAGTATTAGACGTCCTAGACGTACCTTGTGTGCTCTTTGCTTGTGTGTACTCTGCTTATGTGTTGTTTGTTGTGAGTTCTCTGTTTGTGTGTTGTTTTTCTTGTGTGTTCACAATCACGCCTTGACGGCAACACAAGTAACCTCAAAATTCTCTTTATTTAAAACTCTTTTTGCCACCTTACAAAAACCATTTTTGACCTCTTCGCCATAGTTGCACCTTGTTGCAGATATAAACCCGCCTAGGAAAAATCTTTCTGAAAATATTTTTCCTCTCATCTAAACCATCTCCCGATAAGAGCTGACAGTTTCGCAAGATACAAAAGACCCCCGATCTTTAACCAAATACCCTGAGATTTGTTGCAACTTAACCGGCAAGTCAGACAATGACCTTCATGCACCATCTGGAGCAAGTGCGTCAAGATCTCGAAGGAAACTGCAATTTTACGCCAACCTCGTGAAGACACGAGTCTTACCTCGCAAAAATTAACTTGTGAAATTACAAGAATATCACACTAACTTATCGTATCTAACTTTAGATTAACGCCTGACTCAAGTCCACGATAGTACCAACTAATCTTCTAGGACTGCATGACCTTGACAAGAAACGAAGACATAAGGAAACTCATTTAGGATGGGTAACTAGAGGAACTCAAGGAGTGTACCAGAGTTGCTATGAAGATTCGAGCTCAGAGACCGACGGTAATGATGGGTTTCAATGGGATCGTGTAACCCCTCGCTGGACGAGCCGTTCGTGGCATTTTAATCCCTCGAGCTAACTTTACTAATTTGACCTACGCAATAATCATGAGGAAAACCAGAGAAAAATCCGAAAAAGAAAGTCTTGTTCCAGTTCGTCAGAGGAGACAAAGTCGATACATCCACTAAGATCAGTACAAAAAGGAAATTTCAGAATCCAAGGATACAAGTTCTACCCCAACGTAGACCACTGCAACTACTTAGTGCGGATACAAAGGCGCCCCAGAAATCTCTACTCCCTCTTACTCTCTACGGTGCTACTAGAAGATGAGCCTGATTCACCCGAAGCAGAGTCGCGAGCCGCGCGACGATGACGGACGACTCGAGCAGCCTGCTCACCTCCAGCTGGAAGAGCCGCCACCTCCACCACCGGTGGCACAGCCTGCCCCTCCGTCGCAGCATCCGCACCAGCTCCAGACCACCAATTGCACAGGACAACGACTAGGATGACCACTGCCACGAACAGCAGCGTCAACACCATCGAAACCAAGACCACGAAGAGCACGAAGATGATAATGCCCTCGATGAAGCCCGCGTCCTCCATCATATCGACATAGGCTCTAAAGAAATCACTAATGAAGCCCATGGTGGATATGCGTTAGGAGAAAAGTTTTGGGGGTTTCTAATTTATAGCCGGGACTCGGATGCCACTCCTCGGCACCGCATTGCGCGGGAAAAAGGGAAGGAATCGCGAGCAGTGCTCGCTCAATGGCGCGAAATCATCGAGGCGTTGTTCCCCAAAGCCGTGATGGCTGCTGCATCGATGGGCTGCACGCGCAGCAGTACCGCAGAGGAGTGCTCTGCGCACTGAAACCCGGGCGTGTGTGGAGCAAGAAAGTGCAAGGAAGAAGAAGATAGAAGGAAGAAGGGAATGCCAGGTGGACCTCGGTCCCAGATATCAGTGAGTAAGCAGATAACCTCCGTGTCCTCCTATCCTTTATCCCTCGCCTTTCCGGTGTCCCATCGTGAAAAACACTGTGCCTGTGAGCCAATTATTGGTGGCACAATTATTTTCTTTTAAAAGAAACCCTGTTATTTTTAAACATGTGTATGCATGAAAGTAAATCAATAGTTTTTCTAAAATAAAACCGAAAACTTTTGTTTTCCCCAAAATTTGAGATAATTATCCGATCCGAGCGTATAAGAGTTGCTAACCTATGAAGACTCAAGCTTAGAGGACGAAGGAAGTCAACAAGGGTGTTCCTCCTTTACTCAGCTAAAGACAGAAGCACCTGCTGTTGACAACATCAACCACCAAGCAAGTTCAGACGCATAGAAGATTATAACATCCCTCTACTAACTAGAACCCGGAGAGAGTCAAGTACCCAGACTTGACGCATCCTAAAAACAACGCATCCCCATCTGCGACCCTCGTAGGGAGACAATATCAGGAAGTGGTATCTGCACCAACCCCAAGCACCGAAGAGTGATACCCAAGACGAAGATTTTCAATTTTCCCAAGAAGAACGAAGTCTCCAAGTCAACCCCAGATGCAACCTTCAACATGACCCTTCAAAACCATTTTTAAGGGGGGAAGACCTGCAGTAGGTGTACCAGAACATATTAATAATTAGTTCCTTGCGCTTTAACCTTATAGTATCTGGAAACAGCCAACCACGACTATCCATCGGAGTCGATCATCAAGGATCTGAACTTAGCACAGAACTTTATCGGCAGAGAAAGCCTCGCATCATCAATTTGTCAAGATCCCAGAAAGCCACCCCACTGAAGAAGCAACGACCTCGGGAGTATAATCAGCCCAAAAACCGTGCCTTCGTACTCCCCTGTTACCACCGGGCAAATCTCGAGGACGATATTTATTTTTAAGGGGGGAAGGATCTGTAACATCCCAAATTTTGGAACTAAGAAAAACTTAGTTTTACAAGACCCAAAATTCAGAACCAACAAAAACTTTTTGAAATGTTTCACTGATGATTGTGTTTTCCTTCCCATTGCTATGTTTGAACTTGTGTAACTTGTTGTTTAAGTTGTTTGACTAGTAAATATAAGACTCAACCAAGATGAAAATATTATTAACTTTGGTGATCATGTCATGACAAGAAAATATTCCATGTATCTTTTCCATTCTTATTTTGGCCAACTCCATTTCAATGATACTTGGTTTAGCAACACCCAAAACTAATACCCATTATTTGAGAAAGTAAAAGTATTTCCAGAACTATGTGTTCCCAAAAATGTGGAGATCTATATGCTATCTCCTATCTATCTTTTAACCTTGATATTTTGCATTTGTATGCAACTCCCATTTTATAAACTTTGATTGTCACTTCCTTTTAAAAAGAACACAAGTGGGAAATATATTACCCCACATATTTTGTCTTGCTCAAAACCCTTTTCAAAAATACCAAGGTGGAGTTGAGATAGTTTTAAACATCATCTTGTCATAATTAAGTGTGATCATTCCTATAAGATAGTATTGTTAAGTATGTAAATGGTGGTATGATTAATTCTTGTGGTTTGAATTGTGTGGTCTTGATTGTGATGTTGATCTTGTTGTGATTGTTTGCTTGTTGGACTTATGGTTGTATTGATTGCTAATTCTTGTTTTATTGTTTGCTTGGGTGAATAATTACACCCATGTACTTGAGTGTTAAGTTGAAAACCCACTGATCACAAATGTGGAATGTGGCTTGAAAACAAAACAAGACCTCTATGATTACTCACCACCCTCAAAATAAATTCTTGATTAAAAGAAATGATCTTATCTAATTTCCCTCTCTACCTATTTCTCTATTTTGTTATAACAATTATATTATCTTATAAAAATCCAAGAATGAGATGATAACCATCTCATTATCATATCACTCTCTCCTCAAAATATCTAGTCTCCAAATTACCAAGATATTTCAATTTGTCAAATTGGTTTTACCAAAAAAATAATATATTTAAAGCCCTATGAACAAATATAGTTCAAAACATTTTATTTTGCAACCCCAATTTTTGTGGAGCTTCTACATGTATTGGGGAGCCTACCCAAATATTTTCAGATTTTTATAAAATGTTTTGGTGCCCCAATTAATTCCCTAAAACACTACTGGATTTAAAAGGAATTAAAAGAAAAGGAAGAAAAATCAGGCAGGGGGTTTTCTGCAAATGTGCATCGCTTTCCTGTTGCCGCAGCACGGCACGGCGCCGTGTTCCTCGTCCTCGCTCGACGTCGCTCGCCGCCCGGACACCCCCCCCCCCCTCGCGCTCTCCTGCCGCTTGAAGAGGATAAGGAGGCCCCCCCGAAGCTGCTCTGCTCCTCCCATCCCTCACTCATCCACTCCCCTGCTCCCTCCCTCTCTCTTTTCTCCTCACCATGGCCGAAACCCTAGCTGAGCCGCCGTCGAGCATCGCCGCCGTTCCAGGGCTCCCAGAGCAGATCGAAGACCACAATCCTCTCCGCCTCGACGTCCTCTCCATCCCCGTCCAAGGAATCGTCGCGGGAAGCTGCGAATCAAGCGGGGCATCGCCGTCTTCTTCATCTCCGGACACCGAACGTCGAGGAAGCTCACGAGCTGCACAGACCACCATTCCCCGCCATTTTCGTCTCCCTGGGATCCCCTCCTCGCGGTCTAACTCCTGGACATCCCCTTTTCTTCTCAGGTTCACCGGAGCGCCATCGCCGTTCTCGCCCTACTCTCTGTGCGCGTCCATGCGTGTCCAAAGGAGGACGATGACCCGTACCTCTTCGCCAGTGCAACGGGCCGGCCCAGAACGGTGCTGCTTGGCCCAGCTCCAGATCTGGCCCGTCTCTCTTTTTTTTTAATAGATCTATTATCTGCTAATATTTCCTGTTTAATTTACAGTGCAGCTTTAATTCATTTGTGATAAATCTGTGATAGCCATTTGAGTGATTTAAATTTTTTAGAGTTCATATGTGTTTTCTTAAACATGCAGAACTGGTTGCTTGCTAAAATATATTTTTAATTGTTGTCTAGATTAAAACTTGTAAAAAGTATCTTTTTCACTAAATATTTAATATCTAGAGTTTTATAACTCCAAATATTGCAAACTAAAATTCCCTGGATAGCTTGAAGTGATACCTTTCCAGATCTGTTAGTCTTGTATGCAATTGAAGTCTAAAACAAAAGTTCTATTCATTCTTTAAAACACACCAGTGGCTCTTTGGTGATTTTTCTAGATTTTTGTGAGATGATTTTTGGAGTAAATCCAATTGGCTTGTCTTCTATATGTGTAGGATAACATATCCCTAGCTTGGTTTGAATTTAGGAGTCACTGATTGACTGTGGTGCTAATTATAAGCTTTAGGCCTTTTCTGCCTATTTTTATTAGGCCTTTAATTAATTGTTGTGTTATAACTTTATGGTTATAAAGGTGTTTCCTAGCATGTGTAGTGTGGTAATCCACTGTGGTGACATGTTTCCTTATTCTACTAGCATGTTAGGAGAGCTATTTGTGAGTCATGTGTTTGTTAGGGTTTTATTGCCTATATAGCTTTTCTCCTAGTAATTAGGAATTTGTTAAGCTTGTTTGTTTTGAGGTGAGAATATTGTGTGTGTTTAACATGTATGCCTTGCTGGTTAATGATTGTGGTGGTACTATTTCTTGCATGTTATTATTGTTTAGCAGGTTATAATATGTTAGTACTGTTAGTGGTATTTGTTAGACATGTTGGTGTGAGTAATATGTTTGCATTGCTTGATAAACTGGATGGTCTTGAGTTGAGTACTAGCTTAAGTATCTTGTTATTGTATCCACCTTAGCTTGGTGAGATATTTTGAATTACAAAGATTAATTGATGGCTTAACTTTGTCTGAAGTATTTCCTGATTAGGAAAAATGGTTGTTAATTACCTCTAATTGAGGATGTCTTTGTGCCCTCTTGTTTGGGCATGTGTATGGTGTTATACTCCTGCTAGTATAATGCCTTTATAATTTTGTCTGAGTAAATGGGCTTGTTAAGTAAATTGTTTTGTTAAGCATAGAGTTAAACATGTGGTTATGTGTTGTTTTGCTTGATTGGGTTAATTACTTGATAGCATCTAGCTAAGTGTGGTGATTGTTGTTTAGTGTTTGTTTTTAGTTTAACTTGTATCTTATTTATGATTGTTGTGGCTTTAGTAAATAAATTGTGCTAGGCTTGTTATTAAGGCAGTTTTCCTTGAAGTATTCTTAGAGTAGATTTTAGTTTGTTGCTTGATTAAACTAGTGCTATGTTGTGGTTTGATTACTTGTTTGTATACCACTTGTGGTTTGGTTTGCTTATTGTGTGTTGTTTTATTTACATGTTCGCGACGCTAGATATAAACGCTACTGGAGTGATATTTGGAGAGGATTTATTGAAGAGGAATCAGAGTTTATTTCTTTGATCATGAGGGGAAGTCCAAGAACATCATGCTAAAATCAGGCAAGCTATTCTCTGAGCTTGCATCTATATACATCTATTTTGGTTCACATGTTTTACTTATAAAGAGCATAAGTGATTTATGTGGTTTTGCCACTAAAGCTATGATTTTGAAAACCCTTTTCCAAAATATAAGTATATTATTTTGACACCCTATATGGAGGTATTAGATGGAAATTCTTTTTCAAACTATAGGATGGGAAAAATATTGTTTACTCAAAACTCCTTTGAAAATACTTGTGTGATTATGGAATGCCGAGATGTCGGTGTTGGAATGGAGAAGTGGAGAATGGAGGTGTTTATGAAAAATGCACAGTGTGTCCTTGTACTTACGTCAACCAGCCGATACCCTGTGCGACCACATTTACCCACATATGGGAAAAGGGCTTAGTCATATAATTTGCTCATATTAGTATGGGATGCCTCATCGACGGAGATGACTCCGTTATGCATGAGGGGATAGTGTGTTGATCTACCCCTGACCCGGGTCCTCGCCCAAACTCTATGGAAAGATAAGGAGGAGGATTGAAGGTTCCACCATAAATCGCTGGGCAAAACTATGAGTCCTCACACTTAGATTCCGACGGGCTGGGTTAAGTGTGGTGGAAGTGTCATATGGGCAGGGTCCTGTACTAGTGTGAGCAAGGGACAGGCTAGGGTCGGTGACTCAACTTCGCATACACCTTGTATGGCGGGACGTGGCTGACACGATGAGTTACCGGATGGATGTGGGAAAAGCGTGCTACCTCTGCAGAGTGTAAAACTATTCGAATAGCCGAGTCCTCGGATATGGACAGTTGGGAGGCCCTACTCTGACCATGTGCAAGTTTTGGAAAGATTTGAGATTTACAAAGAAAATGAAGTGGAGGATGTTTTATGCAACTATGCCAACGGGCCGGCATGAGGTTGTTGGGATTGAATGACCATGAAGGGTTATGGTCGAGAAAGGAGGAGTTTTGGGAGAAATAAACCAAATGGTGATTTTCCTGGAAAATGTTTATAAAATATACTTCTTACCATTTTCAACAAGGATGTATTTTCAGGAAAAAGTTTTAAAAGAGACTTCTTACACAGAGAGATTTATTTCCAAGCATTGAAACACTGTTTGCTCTCATTTTGTCTCATGTTTGCTTGCTGCCATTTTTATTTCAGATTGCAATTACCACTTATAATCATCCATATTACATCTGACAAGTGTATTAGGTGTGTTGGGGACACAAGAGACTTCTTGTATCTTAATTGCAGGGTTGCTTGAGAGGGATATCTTTGACCTCTACCTCCCTGAGTTCGATAAACCTTGGGTGATTCACTTAAGGGAAACTTGCTGCTGTTCTACAAACCTCTGCACTTGGAGGCCCAACACTGTCTACAAGAATAGAAGCGTGCGTAGACATCACTTCCCAACCCTTGAGTCCCTCTTTTTGGCATGGGTAGGGCAAATAACAAACTTGCTTGGCTTGGTGAGCCACAATAAAGACATCGGCTCCGCTATACGTGGTTGAAGTCTTAACTTCAACTAACCCAATGGAAGGGTCACTTCTCAGTCCACCGTGTGGTCCAGTGTCTGGGTCGAACCAGTGGCATTGGAACACAACGAGCTTGAGTTCTATGTTCGTACGATTGAACGTCAGCTCGTATACCTTCTCTAACCTTCCGTAGTAATCAACATAATTGGCTCCATCGACTCCTCTAGATCCTCTCGTGAATACCCCAGTATTTATAGTTTTTGCATTGGGCCGACTCTTCTGTGATTCTCTGTATGGAAGCGGTACCCATTCACATCATACTTCTCATACTTCATGACGGTACGGTCAAAACCTTGGGAAACACATCTCAACTCATCCGTCATCTCAACGTTGGGATCAGCTCCCTAAAAGAGGGACAAGTTAGAAATTGTTTTCTGCATTAGTTATGTGTAAGAGGGACATGTTAGAAATTACTTTTTCCTGAACCAAGACTCAAAAAATTCCCACCGGGAGCACCCTTTTTCAGAAGAGTATCCAGCTCCTCTACAGAGGGATCCGCCGTTCCCGACCACTGTTCATTCCTGAATTGCCTAAAAGGAGAAAATACGTATTAGACCGAAACCGAGTTACTAGTTGCAAAGTAATTTGTTCACCATTTCACCTGATGAATTGGACTACTTCTTGAATGTTCGTAAGCACATAGAACATTATGGAATTCGACTCTTCCTTGGTCAAGTCATATTTTACTTGGCCACCGGCCTTGCCACCGGGACACTGGAAGAGGAGGAGCTTGGGTTCATCCTTGGGCTCATCGACATTGTACCGAGATACCGGGTTATGCTGAGTGGGAACTTCATCGGGATAGTATGTTGTCGCGGCGTCTGCCATCTCCCGAAGTATTGTTGCCTCAGCTATGCTTGCTTCAATCCTAGCTTTGTTTCCAGTTATGTTTCGAATATACTTAAACTCTCTCTCAATACAAAACTGCCAACGAAACTGCATCGGTCCACCCAAGAGTGCCTCGTTCACGAGATGCACGACGAGATGTGCCATCGGAACAAAGAAGCCTGGCGGAAAGATCGTCTCTAAATTGCATAGCAACTCCGGCACAATATCATGCAGCTTCTGAATAACCAGGGGACATATTTGCTTAGCACAGAGCGTGCGGAAGAAATGGCTCAACTCCGCAAGCACTCGCCAGACACGATCGGGGAGATACCCTCAACCATCACCGGCATCAGCTGCTCAATCCATATATGATAGTCATGACTCTTGAGCCCGGTGACCTTCCCTTTTCAATATTGACTCCATTACTTATATTCAAACAATAACCATCAGGGAACATCACGACATATTTGAGCCAGTGGAATGACTCCTTCTTTTGGAGACAATCAAGGCAGAAATCAGCATTTGGCTTGAACCAATTTTTTCGACGATTGTCAAGAGGCTGCATGTGTAATTTTTCCCTTTCACAGAGCTTCTGAACATCGACTCTAGCCTTGACATTATCCTTTGACTTCTCAGGAATGTTCAGGACTGTGTGAAAGATCATCTCTCCGACATTCTTCTCGGTGTGCATCACATCGATGTTATGGGGAAGTTCGAGGTCCTTGTAATACTTTAGCTGTGTTAAGCATGCCACGTGAGTCCAGTTGTGCGTTACACCATATCCCTGATATCGTGGGCCTGGTACCATAGCAGGCACGAGAGCACGTACCTCGGCATCAATAGTTGTACCATCGAACTTCGGTATCTCTTTTACTTCAGACACAACTATGCCCTTCGTGAAGTTCTTTTTGTCTTGTCTAAACCGATGCCTTCTTTTGAGGAACTGTCGATGCTTGTCAAACGCGACATACTTGCGACCTCCCGTTAGCCAACAGAACTCAAGTCGGTTCCTGCACACTGGGCGTGGCCACATACCAGCTGTACTCCATCCACAGAATAGGGCATACCCGGGTAGGTCGTGCATGGAATATTGGTACCACACTTTCATCGAGAAGTTTCTCTTCGATGCTCGTCATATGTCCGAGCTTGGGAGATGGCATCGAGCTGAGAAATCTTTGCACCCTCGTATAGAGGCCTCTTAGCCGAGGCCATCATATCAAGGAAGGCCTTCGCGCTTGGCTCTGGTTCCTCCGGTTCACCCGGTTCCTCCGGTTCATCTGGTTCCTCCGGTTCCTCCTGTGGAGATGAGAATCCGGCATGTAGCCATCGTGGAGATCAACTATCATGTCTCTCATCCCATCGTACTCATTGCCATCGATCCGCTGCCGCATCACCTCACCTCTGTCTTGT